>OY992877.1:85429099-86029099 GCA_963921405.1 Cepaea hortensis
GTTGTCTCAGAACGTCCTATTTTTCTTTCATTCTGGTTCTTGCCCTTTTGAATACTTTAAGTATCACACCCATGTACCTCCAACTGCGACCAGGCAAGATACCTCCATATTTTTTATTGCATGTATCCAAGTTTCTCTCCAATCCCTTAAAGAGTTTATTCATTTAATATCCTTTCTGCCCTGTTTTTCCTTTCCATCCTGCAATACCACTGCATCTCAACAGCTTCCACATGGCTAGTTAAATTTATGGACACGGGCCTGCGTGCCCAATTCTTAACCCTTTGAAAATAAAGAAAATAAAGACTTATTATTATTATTATTATTATTATGGATAGAGACTGAATGGATTGTGAATCAGATTCTCGTTGGAGGAACAATCTGTTATGTTCTACGTATGTAGGCTATCATAGTCAGTTTCATAGAATTTATTTGCATTTATGCACAAGGGAATTTTGAGTAGATCGCTGTTATAAGTGTTTTCATGTAGCTGTGTAGTTAAAATGTGTCACCGATAATTGTTTGTAAGAGGATAATACTGCGGATTATAGATGAGAAAATACTGTGACATTGAAATTGTGATTTAGTATTTAATATTTTGATTTATTATTCGAGATTGTTACACACTTAGCCATCCCAAAACTGGATCATAATGGTCACGTAATTATTTTGAGTGTTTTATCTTCATTTAAACTTTGCGTGTGCAATGATGGAATAGTCCTTCGAAAGTTCTTCTGTAATTGGAACTCATGTTGTAATATAAAATTATATTCACACTGGAATTAAAGGTTTGACACACATAGCCGAACGACCAACTCGCTAGAACAATATTGACATATCTTCCCAACACATTAAACTCTGGACCAATTACAAAAGTCGTCAATGAGATGACTGCACCCGGTGTGTAGCAAACGATTAATACAGTGGCTATCAACACAATCATTTTGATTGTTTTATGTTCCCGCGTTGATATATTATTCACCTGAGCTGTTGCAGATGTCGCCTCCTTGCGCCATTTGGATGACCTTTTCAGTTTGACCACCAATACGACAGTGAAAAAAACAACACCGGCGAAAGATACGAAACCAAACAGAGAATGCAGAAAATTTTCCACGCCTTCGACGCTTTGTCTGCTACTTGTATATTTCAGAGATACAAGAGTTCTATTTCTGTCCATGTGAAACTTCCACCCAAGATATGAGGATATATACTCCGGCACTAGTACCAAAATGTTAACAATGTAAATAAAAACAACTACCAACGTTGTGACCTTTGTAGTTACCAACGATTTCACTTTCAATGGCCAGGCGATGCTTAAATACCTCTCAGCCGTTATGTAAATAGTGATGTAGCTTGTGATTCGACAAAAGCACACATGTGGCCACGCCCCTGATAGAAATGCAACGTCGACCATAACCCAAGGTACGATACATCCAAAGTGCGGGTTCATACAAATGCAAACCCATTCCAAACATAACAAGCAGAACAGATCGGAAACTGCAAGACCAAAAAATGCCAAGTTAACACTAGTATTGAAACCTTGTTTGTAGAAAATAATGATGTTGATAATGTTGGCAACTATACCAAATAGACCGATTGTAAGGGAAAGAACTTGGAAATTAATCATTTCTATGATTCTTCGCCCTTCGTCACTTAAATCCCCCGTCATTTTTTTATTCACTTTCTTAGTCAATTCAGGTAGAAGTATTAAGCTGAAGTATGGATTTATATCCTGAAAATAACTATACATCGCTTGACTGAACAAGACTGAATCGTGTGGCATGTTGAATTAATGGTATTTATTCCAATGATGATTTATGAACTTCCAATAACACAGGAAATTGTCCTCATAAATTTGTATCTCGATCAAGCAAAACAACCAGATGACATGATAATGATAACTGGTAAAAGAATTGTTAAAATTATTACCACAATCTTCCTCCTCAAACGCCACCGCTTAGAAGCTTTTTGAGCGGCAGAAGAGTGTCACATCTTCTTTACCTGTAAATTACTTACTTTCTTGGAGATAGTTATAATTACATATCCTTACTGTTAACATCGAACAACCTCTGCCATTGTCGTACGTCGACCTTCCCATTTCGCGCATAGACGTTAACGATTGCAAGCTGCACTGGTGTCATTATTCTTAATGCCTGCACTTGCAGGGCATCGCTGTTCCAGGCGGACATATCGATCTCAGACACTAGTATGTTGTCGCGGACCAGAATGGCCTGTCCGAGGTGCCGCCTGTTAAAGAAACCCTGAAATCCCGCCACATTGACTGTTCCGTCGGTGAGCTGTGTTTCTTGCAAGACTACAATATCGTTTCCGTAGAGTAGTTTTTCAAGAATGGGTCGGCGTTGACTAAATGATGCACAGTTCCAGTACAGTACTCGAACATTTCCGATACACAATCTGTCACATTTTAAGCGCCTTCTGCGCGCGCCCGCCCTCTTACCACGTTGTGTCCTGGCTGGTCGTCTGGTCGTCATGTTAGGCTTAACTATCGCCACCGGGCGCCGATGATACGCCGTAAGAAGACCGGACGCGCGTGCACGAACTCCGTTGCACGGTCCGAACTCCATTCCACCACGAAAAAAAACACTTAATCCATACACATTTCGGAAAAAACACGTTCCATTTTACGGGACGAAAAAATGTCCCGCCATCTTGCTTCAAGGGAACTCACTATGTCCTTACTGTATATTTTCATGTGACGAAACATCAGAGTAATTACTTAGGAACGCTGTCTTATTACACATAGCAATTAACTTGACAACAGCAAATCAGGCCATTTCCAACTCACGAGAATACATTCTGTCAAGCTGACATACGAAGTGAATCAACACAATATAAACAAACGAGATCATACAGCTGACTATTATATTCATTTTGTATTGTTTTCGGGTGTCATTAGGAATTTCTGGGAAAATCTATTGCGCTTAGCAATGTATATAGTTAGTTTCAAATTACCCTTGTTTATGATGTTGAGAACATGCATTCAGTGTCCTCTGGTTATTGTAGTAACAACGCATCATGCCAGTTGTTCGTCTCGTTTAGCTTACTACATTTGCATAACTTTTACTTTTGTATGCCAATGTGGCATTTTTTCATTATTTCAAACGTGTTTTCTGTTACTTTATTGAACATCATAACTTCTCGCGGATCACGGATAGGAGGTTGTTCCTTATGGATAATCATCATCATCTTGTTAGCCAGACCGAAGAAGGGTGTTAAAGTTGTCTGATCATGTCACGTAACCATCCCCAGTTCTGAATTCTATTCAGATAAAGAATGAGCCACAGAGAAGAACAAGGTGGGTTTATAGAAAGCAAGGGTACAGTAAATACGGTGTACATGCTGAGAGCAGTAATTGAACGTTATATAGAAGTAAATAAAGATATGCATCTTTGTTTTATTGACTACATAAAAGTTTTCGATAGAGTAAGACATGTCAACATGATAGAGAAATTTACAGATCTACAAATTGATGGGAAAGACATTTAGACTTGTAAAGAAACATGTATTGGAAACAACAAGCTGCCATCAGAATTGATAATGAAGTAAGTCAATATCAGCCTATTAAGAGAGGTGTGAGACAGGGATGTGTAATGTCTCCAGATCTGTTTTCCCTGTATAGTGAAAATATTTTCAAAAATGTACAAGAAATTAAAGGAATCATCATTGGAGGAAGAAACATCAATAACGTTAGATACGCAAATGATACAGTCTTGATTGCAGACAATGAGCAGGATATGCAACATTTAGTAGATGCGATTGTTGCAGACAGTGTACAACTAGGGTTATAATTAAATTGTAAGATGACACAAATTATGATCGTTTATAGGAAGAACGAAATACCACAATGCAATATTCAGGTAAATGGGAATTTTCTTACATCTGATGGGAGATGCCTTGAAGAGATTAGAACACGAATCGCCATGACGAAAGCAGTCTTTTGCAAGATGAAAAGCATACTGACCAATAAAATGATGTCAATTGCTACGAGAAAAAGAGTGTTGAAGTACTACATATAGTCTATAATTTTGTATGGATGTGAAGCGTGGACAATGAGCAGTCAAGTTGAAAAACATCTGATGGCTATGGAAATGTGGTTTCTGGGGAGAATGCCCTGGACAGACAGAAAAACCAATGACCAAGTCCTCCAAGAAACAAATGAAAATCGTAAACTGATTAGTGAAATTAGACGTAGTTAGTCACAATTTTAGGACATGTTAGTGTCACGAAATCACCTGTATGTCTGTACTTTCGGCATTTAGTAGGATCGAGAATCTCCCGGCGATTTTTAGCCAAGGGAGATCCCAGGGTCGGAAACCCCCTGGAAGGTTCTGGTTTTTTTTTAAGAAACGTGGTTCTGGTAGATTTAGTAAAGTTCAGAAAGTCCTGCTCTCGGGGAATCTAGATTTCCTCAGAATTACACCCTGTAATCTCTTGAAAAAATTGTTTCATGTAATAATAGTTTCTCCCCTAACTCCTGGAAGAGACGAAACGTCAGCGGAAGCAACCCACTGGGAATTTGACGTCAGTGTATTTTGTGAGCTGCTGTTGATACACCGACTAGTTCATCTTGGGTGCCAAGCGAATGTCTAAAGGGCTTTTAAAAACAAGCCAGACATTGAAGAGCAGTGTGATTCTTATGCTGGTGCACTGTCAGACTGTCTTGACAACTTTTGACGAAGCTGGACTGGTTCTGGAAGCGGAGAGGAAGGAGAGTCATCTGTAGAAGTTATAGTGAATTGTCCTCTGTTTATCCGAATGTACTTGTGCGAGTGTTAGATATTTACACACCGAGGTTCGCCCGATTCGTTAAATATAAACATAGCAAAAATGTAAGACACTCGCTGTTGTGAGTAGACGTGTGGCCAAATTAGGCGGGGTCCGTCGCGGCTTGGTGCAGGCGGTTCGGATCTTTATTGGCCTAGTCGGATAGCCCGAATGATCGTCATAGGTGTGTCGTATTGCCGTCGACGACGGAATTTGTGTGTCGAAGAGGTCGTTCGGCGGGTGCGTGAGAGAACGTTGCTGGGGCGGATGTTATGGCGTGTGTGTGTACGAGGAGTCGGTGTTCATGTCCGGTGCTCTTCCTCTTTCTTCCCTTTGCTGGTCCGATCGAATTGATTCCGTTATGGGACAGTCGGATGGATTTTCTTTCATGTGGGGAGGGATTGAGGGGGCATGTAGTGCATTATGGAACGAAGACAGCTCACACATACTAGGATGAACATTGTATATCTATTTGTATACCCGTGGAGTGGAGGAGGCCTCTGGGAGGAGGAAACTGCCGGGATGGAATGATGACCATCTACCTGAGAGGGTCATGTGGGATTTTAACAACACTTGTCTTCTGTCACAGGGCAATCCCCTGTATACCCTGTTTGTGTAACTTATATCAATTAGGGCTAGGGCCGAAAGTGCCTACCTATTCTAGGTTAGTGTGGAAGAGAGGAGGGGTGGGTACCACGGTTCTCCTTGGCATAGGCTTAAGAGCCTAAGGGGGAACTGACGTGGTGGAGAAAGGAATGAGGAGGGGTAGTCTGACCTGACAGATATCCCCCTTGGGATGAGACTTAAGCCTGTTGGTAGAGCAGCTACGTCCGTATGATGGAGAGGAGGACTTAATGGTGTTACTGAGTTCCTAAGGTTAGGTTAAAACTAAGACGGGACTGGTACCCATATCCCATAAGGTTCTCAGACAATGCAGTTCATGAAGCGGCCTGACTAGGTAAAGTCCCCTTCATAACAGTTACTTCTCTTCGGCACAAATAATGACGGAGTTGGTGGGCCCGTTGTAGGGTGGCCCCTTTATTCTGAGGGCATGTTGGCCATAAATATGTCTTGGCCAACCTTTTGTTCCGGAGTCTAGCACCCGTTGCTATCCTTTCAGGGTCAGCTTTCTGGTAAGGAGTAAAGATGGTAGCGATGACTCAAATGATGCCGTGGAACCATGCTGATGTGGTGTCTACGCCTACTCCCCATGTTAGAGTAACGTGCAATATTGCCGCTGGTCAACGTTCTGGCCCATCAACTAATAATCGCCCACCTACACCCCTGCTGAGGCTCCTGTATTTCAATTAAGAGGTATTATGTTCACATTGTGGCCATGTTGGCATGTGGCAGAACTTATTTTACATGGCGCCACCATTCTCGTGTGGTGTGTTGACAGGATAGTGCATAATCTACCAACGACACATCGTGTCCTCACGTTGTATGGACCGGGACTGGAAGGGCCTCTGGCCTAGGTATTTTGCGTAAGGGTGGCATCAGGACAGTATTACTGCCGCCCAGCTAGGACTGTTGTACTCCAAGTGTGACGTTGTGCAGCTTCACAGCTGGAGCTGGCACCACTTGAGACTAAGGAACTCTTCGAGGGAGATTTATACCTTCCTACTCAAGTAATCTACGATAGTGTTATCGCTCCTGTCTAATTTGTCTGCGGGACAAGTCCCGGAAACCTGTGAGGGATAACCTATAGCCACCTTAACTTCACGCTGGGAAGAAAACCCGAAGGAAGCCCGGTGAGCGATTCCAGACTACAGACTGCTAGACATTCTTTGAGCGGCTCAATGATGACAATTCTTCCCTGATTATGACGACCTCTTGATCTATCTCCCTCCTGAATACTGCAACTGCCTTATCCTTCACCTACTCTCTTCTGTTCTATGTTAAGTCAATAGATGTACAGTTTACTTAAAGTTCAATGGACGCTGTTTTGAGTTCATTATCGGGACGATCCCCAGCAGGGTTTCTCCCGGGGTTGAATGATTATAGAGGAAAGAAAAGTCCTAGTGTCCACGGGGTAGGGAGACTAACTACATCTGTGGCCTGACAAGAGCTGGTCCTGATATTAACAGAGTAACATCAATACGTCCTACCCCAATCTATCCTGTTACAGTTAAGAGAAGAAACAAATTAGAAAACTTGGTGATAACTGGCAAGATCGAGGGGGAGAGAACAAGGGGAAGACAGAGAAATAAATACCTGGATGGCTTGACCACGTGACATAGTCGAGAAAAGAACACTGAGTTGATCCACGACTCTGGTGATCGGTTGAAATAGCGAATCATGACTGCCAACGCTTACCGGCATGGCATAAGATGGATGAATGGATGAGCCTCAGTGTTGTTGTGTGTTGTTGTGATGTAGTTTGCTGCTTAAACGTTGTACATACGTTGGATTTTGACCTACAGTATTGCCAATACTGGATAAATAGAGGAAACAATTTCTGTTTTTTTTTTCAGTGCCATACAACGTACGATGTATGACTGGCTCTTCCCTCTGAATCCCAAGCCATCGCATAAGATGTTCTCTTACTCTCCATATGTAGTCATCGAAAGGTAAGAAATCTAGATATCCGGTACCCACTTAATTTGTATTTAACGTCTTTAAATGTAATGTACTTTGATATATTACAGTGATTATTCTCCATTAAGGGGAGAGGGGTTGTATCTGCTGTAATACCTTCTGGGACTCATATTATTTTTTTAAATGACTTTCATAAATTTACTAGCGATAAGATGCACATTACTCTTTACTACTTTCTATTTTACGAACCATTTTTCGCTGTCCTGAATTCACTTCACTTATGGTCAGAGATTACGTATATGGTCAGAGAATAAAGAAATCTATCATTCTAGTAGCCACAATGATTGTGTAATTAGCCTCTTTGAAAATAATGCACTCCCATTTTACACTACACTGTTTATACTCCGTCCCCTTGAAAGTCTTTAGCGAAACCTTGTAGCACTGAAAGAGTTCAGATGAAATCTAATCCTGGGAGAATCACCTCTGCTGTTGTGAAGGTGACAAGAAAAGATCTATAACAATAACATGGGCTTAGTTGAGACAGTATTGGCAGGCTGTGAAAATTGGCATCTATATTTCGACAGTATCTTCTTCACCTTCTTTCAAATTGTTTCCGACACCGAGGCAAAATCCGTCAACCAACTTACTCCAATCTTTTGCTATTTCGTGCATTTCCGTCAATGTTATGTACATTATTACTCATCTCTGTCTCTAATTTGCTTCTTCGTGTAATATTAAGTCTTCCTGGTTTTCGTTTTTGCCCTGTTGGTTCCAGACAACAGACTTTTTAGTTCTACTATTCTCTGAATTTCTCAATGTATGTTCTGTCCAGTACTAGCGTCCTTTCATCACTTTTTGTTTAAACGACATTTGTTTAGTTCCATCAATGAGCTCCATATTAGTGATTCTACCAAACATTTTAGTCACACTATTCAACGCAGACACCAGTCAGTACATGTTTATATTCATTTATTCATTTGCATGTCCTTTGCAAGACGTCGCTTCCACAACAACCGAAAAACTCTCGATCATTAGCAAGATGTCGCGCGCCCGATGCATCCATCTGGAGATAATTTGCCACATCCTGCACCCATCTTTTCCTTGGCCTTCCTCTTTCTTTCTTCCCAGGCATTTACCCCTCCATTACTGTTCTCTCCAAACTTTCGTGACGTCTAAAGTGACAAAAATCTTTCAATTTTCTTTGTTTTATCGTCTTTAATAGCCAACTTTCTTCAATATTCAGCTCTTGAAATATGGATGCATCTGTTCTTTTCTTTATCCAAGATATTCTTAGAAATCCTCTATAACAGTGTTTCCCAACGTGGGGCCCACGCCCCACAGGGGGGCAATTTGAATGTTAAGGGGGGCAATTCGAAAATTGAAGAAATCGGCTGAATATAACAAAACGGGGAGACTTGAGACTGAAGTTAACTAAATTGGAACCTGACATAAGATCTCTTTGCAGCAAGCATCAAGCGCAAGGATCTCACTACATTTAAATAATAAATAATTACTAATAATTAAAATAATATAGAAAAATCTTTCATTAAAATTATTTTGTACTTGAATTTCAGTTCTCCATTATATGTTTTGAAAATTTACTTACTGTGTTTGCTCAATAATTACCTAGTGATTTTTTCCTAAAACCTGTCATTCAAGTTTCTTTAGTGAACATTTAAATTTTTGAATATTAAAAATAATGTATATGTTGAGGGGGGAGGGGGCGTGGGGCGGGGGAGGGGGCAATATGAATTTTAGAAAGGCTTAAGTGGGGCATGGCACAAAAAAGGTTGGGAAACACTGGTCTATAACATTTATATTCAAAGGCATGTATGCGTTGTTCAGCTTGTTTAGTAAGTGTCCAGGTCTCACATGCGTATGTTGCAATGGGAAAGATGCATGCTCTTAAAAGTCTGATTTTTGTAGTTCTGTCTGTCCCTCTCCACAATTTATTCAGTTGTATTAGTCAATAGCTATTTGTCTTTTAACTTCTTTCATCGTGTCACCATTGTTGGTAATCAATGACCCAAGATATTCAAAATTGTACATCACCTCCAATTTTTCCTCATGAACATATATTTCTTACTCCATAGTAGTTTTATCTAAATACATTATCTTTCTTTTTGCTTTGTTAAGATATAAGTTGTGATTTTCACTATTCAACTGGGTTGAGGTTATTAGGTTTTCTATACAATTCTATGTTGTGGATTGCAATACTGTATCATCAGCATACCAATTCTCTGGTATGTCATGACCACCGATATTTAGGACATTATATAGCTCCCTGTTTTTACCATCTCTGACATTTCTCATTATATTTTCGTCGTACAGGTTAAACAAATATGGGAACAGCACACAGCCCTGACGGACTCCTTGCTTGATGTCAAAACAATATGATGTCTCACTATCTATTCTAACTGCTGCTTGTTAGTCTAGATAGAGCATTTTTATGAGTTTTATTGCATGTGCTTGAAAGCCCATATTCCTCATGATTTCCCAAAGTTTCTGATGCACACAGTCAAATGCCTTTGGATAATCCACAAAACATGAGAATAGGTTTACATTAAATTGTCTGCACTTCTCTATTATTAAACGCATGTTGAGAATGTGATCTCCTGTTCCTCTTCCTTGTCTAAATCCAGATTGAACCACGTTAATTTCTTCTTCCATTTTCTTACGAAGTCTCCCCATTATGATCTTTAGTAGAATTTTACTTGCATGACTGATCAGGGCAACAGTTCTATAGTTGGTGCATAATTTCAGGTTGCCCTTTTTAGGTATCGGGATGAAGATAGTTCTCTTCCAATCTTTTGGCCATATACCATATTTCCATATCTTGTTACATAATGTGTGACAGATTTGGATACTTTCTCCTCCTCCTGCTTTAATTAGTTCAGCTGGGATCTCGTCACATCCAGGTGATTTACCATTCTTCGGGTTCTTTATTGCCCATGCAATTTCATCTAATGAGGGTTCAGGTTCTGTCTCTGTTGTCTTTGGTTTATGTATCTCATTCATATCCTCACTGTCATTCATATTATACATTCCATTGCAGTACTCTTGCCATCTTTCTCAAATTTGTCTACATTCTTTTATGGTATTTCCCATCTTATCACAGATAACATTCAATTGAGGTTGAACATTTCTTGTAAATAACTTCATTTCTTTGAGAATTTCGTAATCTCTTCCAGTCTTATGATATTGCTCTATTCTGGGACAGCAATCTTGTATATATTGGTTATTGTCCTTTCTTTTGTTCTTTCCTATTTCTCGAGTTAAAGATTTATACTTCATCTTGCTGTTATCGGATTCATCTCCTTTCTGTTTCAGTTCCCTTCGTTGTTTTATTAATTCTAACGTGTCTGATGTAATCCATGGCTTATGTTGCTTTTTCTTGGTCGGAATTAAATCTTTGGCCGCTGTAAGCGTGCTCATTATATTAAATTCCCGGATTATTTCAAGATCGAGTTGCAACAGACACCGATTACTTGAAATAGTTGTTCCCACCCCGTTTTGCGTTCTGCATTTCATGCGCTTCGGGAATTCTTCTTATACTGGAGATCTAGGCTGTCTATTCTAAGTGGCAAGTATACCCGTAAATACCGTTTTATGAGACGTATTGCATTGTTATACTATGTATTATTAAATTTAGCATCCATTTTTACGTGTATTTAGTAATTTTCGACCATTTAAGTTGGCAATTAATGTCACACTGAAATTATGAAGATCTCATGCTGTAATGTGATATTTCAACGGCTGGAGATGGCAGTTTCCCTTGTCATACTCCAGCTATGAACATTTAGTAATGTTATGGGATATTCAGAGCGACTACAATGATAATGAATGTATGTTTACATTAACACCCATTATTGTGTTTATGTGTAATGATTCGTCAATCTACAAAGCATGTGTCAAACTCAATGCCCGCTGGCCACATCAGGCCCGGCGTGCAATCATATCTGGCCCGAGAGGTCTCAAATGACGTACAAATATATTTGGCCCGAGAGATAATTTTAGGCAAAAATATTTTTCAATGGCCACGATATAAGGTGAAAATCAAACTCCCTAATTAGCAGCCTTGCGGAATGATAGGCTACCTAAGTGCGTTCTCGCTTCGATCGGAATAAGCGAACATAAAAGTTGTGTAGTGAGTAGATGTCCGTCGTTATAGTGACCTAGCAACGTTCAGTTGCTCGTTTTTGGATTGGCGCATAAGAAATGAAAGTAGTGTAGTGCCCGGATGTCACATAAACTTTCCCCGTTACGGCTAAGAAGATATCAATCAAGTGTCTGTCGGTAGATGCACAATATTTTGTAATCACTGGGTAAAACTGGGGTGACCATCCCCGATCCAGCGCGTCCACTGGTGGCGGATCGTGGAACGGCCTCTAGATATAGAAGTTAGCTGCGAATATCGAATAAGCAGCCGCGGACCAACTGGCGGTGGGCACAGAGGGCGAGGCGGGAACTCAGGATGGGATCTGAGTTCCGTAGAAAATACATCATATGCTCGGAGACGTGCCTGCCAAGCGAGTTGGGGCGCTCTAACCCCTCCCCCGGGTAGGTGGAACCCGTTAGCTTTGGACATCAGTCCATCTAGGAGGCGGAAAGCTCCAGATATAAACCCCCAAGTACAAGGTGGACCAGCGTGATGAGGAACTGGATGGACGTGGGTTAACTGGTCGTGAATGTTGGACGTCTGGCAGGCATGCGGGGCGGCACCAGCGTATGGACTCCTGTGGGACATCCCCTGCCTCTTCCCTAGCAAGCAGGCAATGCTAGGGTGACCGTTTATTTCCTGCAATATCCAAACTTTGCCTATAGATTTATTTAAACACGGGAACCGTCACCGGAGCTACGGAGCACGTGCTCTGCGATTGACACATTCCTCAGAGGCTAGCGAAGAGAGAGTGAGGAGGAGAAGACGAGGAAATGGTGTGAGAAGACGACATAGAAATAGGAGGGCAGGTGCCATGAGAACAAGACGAAAAGTGGAGAGACTAGGTTTCAACTATGTAAGAGTGGGATACTGGAATTTTCGCAGTGCCAGACAGAATGGTCCTGTATTGGAGAGACTAATATATGATTTTGATGTCCTCAAGCTCCTGGAGCTAAATACAGCAAATACCATTGCCCTGTGTATATAAACCCTACTGGGCAGAAGAGACATGGACAAGGTCTGCTGGTGAAGGAAGGAGTGAAGCATGTGGTACTTGACTTGAGCCAGTGGAATCACAGTGAAAGAGAGGTCCAGAGTATAAAAATGGAGATTGGTGGCTTAAGTTGGAACAACATAAATGTATATGCCCCAGTGGACTCTTTTGTCAGAAAGGAACACTGGGACTGGCTTAAAGAACTGGAGGAATTACCAGATGATAGGCTACTCCTATGTGGAGACTTCAATGCAAGGAACAGAGATTGGGACAGTAGTGGAGAAAACCGACAGGGAATTGCCCTTGCGGATGCCATGGTGGACTCCTATGTGGTCTGCATAAATGATGGTAGGCCGACTAGAATGGCAATGAGGCCTGGCGATGCAGACACAGCTATTGACTTGGCACTTGTCTCTCAGTCATCAGTCCTTGATGTAAAGTGGACTGTTTTGAATGTCCATGGGAGTGATCACATGCCATGCTCAGTCCTGATCTCTAAACTCAGGAAAGTTAAAGCTGGGAGAGCGCACAAGACCTTCCGGTATGAGTGGACCGATTGCCTTCTTGGACGCCTCAGACAAGGGGCATGCAAGCAGGACTGTAAAAACTCCTTTTTTTTTGCATCCCCCATGGTGGACCCCAGAAGTAGACCATGCTTGGAAAGCAAAGAGAGCTGCAGTGAAGTAGCTAAAGAAAGTGAGACAGACACCTCGAAGCTCACGAGAGGAAGTGGACACAGCGGAAAATGTCAAGAAAGACAGAGTGCCATACATCGACTTTGTACTGGCTCGTTACCGATGCTGGACACCAACACGGAAAACCATCACATGTAGGACGTGGAAGAGAGTCACAACTTAGCGTCCTTCTGCAAACAACAAGTTTATTCATAGAGTTTTATCAGCCAGCCATTCACCGCCCTCATGCTCAAATAACAGAAGAGGGTAGAGGGCGCCATAGATTTAGTTGCGAATTTGCTGGTCTTACTATTTAAGTGTCAGCCCAATCGTCTGGACGAAGCACCTTCTCAGACCACTCCTACAATATAAATGTTATAAGTTAACTATGGGCCTACTTACGGCAGTCGCTCGCCACATTGCTGGAGTAACCACAACAGGCCGGTCGGCAGAGGAAACTTGAATCACTTTGAACTGCTATCATCTTCACCCAGGCTGTAATATTATAATTCGACGCCCAACATCTGTGCTCAACTGATAGCAATGTTAACTTGGCTTCTTTGTTGATTTCAAATAGCTGCAATCATTTCTTGCGTCATTCTCACACGACAACCTTGGCTTAACTGAAGGCCTCACGTCCGCCGCTCCGTGTCAACGGTTCCGTGTCACGTGATCCGGTGAACTCTCAACATTTAGAGTTCACTCTGTTTTTATACTGCCGAATGGTTTTCACTGTTTCGCCCTGTCTCCCTCGTATCAGGCTCTCGTAGAGATTAACTCTATTCTCCTATTCATTATGTCCTTGCCTGTTTCTATTGACTATTCATCTCCTCCCTATACGGGTTGTTACATGGCAGCATGCCCCCCCCCCCCCTTTTTTTCAAAATGGTGCAACTATTTTGAAAGTATTACAGTGTATTGACTATTGACATGTAGCAACATCGCTTATTTGGGGTCTCAATCTTATCTGCTCATCTTATCTAATTCCAATACAAATTCTTTACATTCTCATAATAGGATACAATGATATTCAGATAAACACATCACAAAATGAAAAGAAGAAATAGTTGTATATGTCGGACACGCACTTCCTAGTCCCTACTTGGACGGCGTGTACGTTCAGTCTCTTTTGTTTCAGAGTACTGACACGTAACTGTGCAATGAGTTTCAAAACGTCCCCTGGGCGTCCCCATGCCGTTCCTCATTCATGCTTAAGCATGAGCATCCTCATCCTTCACAAGCCATAACGCCCTGGATGAAGGTACTTGTGTGTTTAAGATGAATCATTATCCTCTCTATCATGGATGTTTTTCCTGTATGTGGAACCATTGTATATGATTTAAGACCTTTTTCTCTCTGTTGTCTTTGATCACTTGTCAATATGTGTTACCATTTGATGGTTCCATGATCATCATATTTGCGATGAGGGGGTTTCTTGCCTTAGTATCTCTCTATGTTTCTTTATTCTAGATTTGTAGGCATGGTTTCTCTGTTCCTTTTCTCTTTGACCCTTTGATATTCAATACTCGTATCCTCTTTATTAACTCTCTAGATGATATTTTGTGCCTGTACATTCATGTTCATGTACCTACTAATATTCACCAATGTAGATGCTGAGGTGAGTGTATACACATCTATTAATATGCATATCACTATCAGGCTGTGTTCAATAATATCAACAATTGTCGAATACATACATATATAGTAGAGTTATGAATTCATATTCAATTTCTATGTTGCCAGTATTCCCATTATACCCTCTTTCTCTCCTTCTCATTCTGTCTATCTTTCATTCTGATAGATATTCCATTATTGTTATTGTTATAATGCCCTAGAGTATTTAAGTATAATTGACAACTTCCATTTATCCATACAAAATCTATGGACAGATACTATTCATTCATTGAAAATGAAAACCTAATGCAGTATCTGAATGAATATTGTGATGCTATGTGCACAACAATTTAATAAATAAAATTATATTTCTAATATTTTATTATAGCATCATATTTTGTAATTCGTGTGATGCTGTGTTTTACCCCATTGCATTACTGACATTACCTTTCCATGCTTTCTTACTCTTCCATTCCGCTATGAACCCGTGATTTTGCTATCATGAATGATACCACAACATCTAGCTTAAGAATGGAGGTGGCGGCGGTCAGTGCAGCTTTCCGCTGGATGGAGAATACGATACACACACATCGTGATTGTAACTGACTCAGAACGCATGCTGAGTAGGGTGAAGACAGGCAAGATTCGTGCAGAGTGGCTTGCGTCGCTTCGGAAGTCACGGGTGACAAGAATCGCCTGGATCTTTTCTCCCGGGCATGCCGGTGTGCTGGGTAATGAACAGGCGGACAGATTGGCTGGCTCTGCAGAACTTGGTGGAGTATTGATACATGACAAGGCAGACGTGGTTGCGGCCTTGTGGGAGCACGTGTACACCTCGGAGGAGCAAATGGATTACCATGGTCTGGCAAGAATGAGACATCGAGGAGTGACGAGGGGATCTGGCCGACGCTCAACGCTCAGAGGAAAGGCGAGACGGACATATAATCAGATTGCTACTGGTACTATTGGTGTTGGAACTCTTCGCTGGCTGTTGAGGATGGGGACGGAGCGCTTATGGGAATGCCCCGAATGCTGTGATGTCGATTCCTAAATCAATCAATCAATCAATCAATCAATCTTTTGTAAATCAAAGCTAACCTTTAAAATGACCAAGAGAAAAGTTGATTCTGAAAATAGAGCATTTTAAAGCCGCTGGGAGGCTGAATAAATGTTTACTGAACATGTTTGGTAGCACATATCTGTGTGAGCAACTGTTTTCTGTGATGAAGATTAACAAAACATCACACAGGAGTCGTCTCACTGATGAACACTTGCAGTCAATAATTAGAATCTTAGTGACACAGAATATTACTCCCAAAATAAGTTTAGTTATTTTAGTTTAATCGACGGATCAACATCACAGCACGCAGATGTAACCCATAAGTGCTCCGTTCTACTCATAGCTCAAGCCTGAGTCCGGAGAATCTCAGCTCAGTGTACGAAATCCGAAGCACCTTTCGAGGATCCTGAAATACTTTGAGTAGATTTTTAACTGCGTGGGCAGCGATTTTAGGCTACTCTGTTTCGATTTCTAACTGTCAAGGGATTTTTTACGTTCGCAACAATACACACGGGCGTCCGAACTCACTACCCAGAGACCAGGGCCAATTGTGTTACTAAAGGTTCAGGTGGAAAAAAAAAACCCGACCCTCACCGGGGCTTGAACACGGGACCTCCAGCACTCGAGATGGACACCATACCTCCAGACCACTCAACTCCCAACATAAATGAACTTGCAGCCAAGGCAATATGCCAATAATCGTGCTCTGACAAACTGACATAAAAGTTAAAATATGTATACCGATGATTTTTTTATTATTAATAGTTTTTTGTTTTTTTTCTGTTTGAATTTATACTAATGTTTTAAAAAGGTTTATTTTCGGCTTATTGAATGTTTATCCTGTTCGGCCCGCAACCTTATGTGTGATTTGAGTTTTGGCCCGCTGAGCGATTAAGTTTGACACTCCTGCTCTACAAGGACAAGATCATTCATAATTTTGCAACTTTCCAACGGGAGTTCTATGGTCAAAATGGATCGCCGTCTCGCCGCCTCGCGCATACAAGACAGCGCGTGCAGTAGCGCGCGGGGTCTGATGTCATCACAACACATAACGTAAAGGTGTGTGTGTGTGAGTGTATGTGAGTGTGAGTGTGAGTGTGTGTGTGTGTGTGTGTGTGTGTGTGTGTGTGTGTGTGTGCAATTGTAAACTGGCAGAGTTATCTTTCCTTGAGTTAGACATCGGCAGTTGTAATCTCCCTTGGCGTCTACGTGTTACCAACAGTAGTGCGAGTGTGTAAGTATGTCACACTTTGTGAAAGGGTCAAAATCGTATTGTGGTCTTTATTCATTGTAATTGATAAACTGACACACAAACAATATCTACGCTTAGAATTGATCTAAAGACTTGAATAAGGTACGGTTGGGTTTGTTTTTTAAGAGGTATCCAACTTTGCAGGTTACGTAATTAAAAAGCGAGTTAGAAAATGTTACTAAAATGGCTAGATCAAACCGAAGTGGTCTTGGTCTTTGGGTGTGCTTTTTGAGTATTACTTTCACATCTGCTTTTAGTAACAGATGATCTGTATCACATTCTGCACTTCGTAAGATTTTTGCCGATGGTATGCTTGATCTCCATCTTCTTTGTATTAAAATATAATCTATCTGGTTTTTGGTAGTACTGTCCGAGCACATCCACGTGAAGAGTCTTCTTGGATGTTGTTTAAAAAGTGTGTTGGCTATCGATAACTCATTTTCTGTGCAAAATTCAATTAATTTGTCACCTGCATTATTTTTATTTCCCAATCCAAATTTTCCTAAAACGTGTCTCTCATGTTCAGTTCTTCCTGTACCAACTTTTGCATTAAAATCTCCCATTATTATTGTTATGTCTTTATGACCAATCTTATATAATGTCTTGCAATGTGCTGTAAAAATCCTCAATTCCGACTTCCTCTGCTGTTGAAGTAGGTGTATAAATCTTTATGAGAGATTTTTTTTTTTTTTTTTTTTTTTTTTTTTTTTTGGGGGGGGGGGTTGCCCTTCTTCTTCTTCTTCTTCTTTGCGTTCATCCGGAGTCTTTTCAGATGTGATTGCGGTGTGTCTAGTTAGGCACCGTCGGGCCGAAACCCTTAAGCCAACACATCCGACTTTCAGCATGCATTTTTGACAGGTTAGCATTCCTGTGGGACTCTCACTTTTGTGGTGTCGTCCACATCCCAGCTTGTCAAGTTGGAATGGTCGAATGCTTCTCGATCAGGCCTCAAAAGAGGGCAGGGACATTCCATGGCATTTTCCACCATCCAGGGTTGCTTCCATAGTTGCAGAGCCGACACATAGCGCCAAGGTGCTGGGCTCACCGAGGAATTCGTCACGTCATGCTCATGGCTGCTTTAATTCCTCACTTCAATATATTGTGCATTTCGTTCACCACGGGCCTTTCCCGCACAAACCAGACCGGTCTGCAGACGGTATCCACTCAGCGAGTTTTCGATTCGGATATGTGCTTGTCGTTGTGCCCGGACAGAGCTGTTCCGGGCACCGGACATTCGGAAAACTAGCTAGTCAGAGCTGTTCCGGACATGAGCGGCGTTCGGAAACTAGGTAGTCAGAGCTGTTCCTAGCACGAAAGACATTCGGATAAGACATTTCACTCGCACGTAAATGCGTAGTGCCAATTTTTATTTTGCCACCCGTAGGACGGCACTTCCGACTTCGGCGGGCATTTTTAATGAGGTTAGCCTTCCTCGGGGATTTATTGTTGTGATGTCGCCCACATCTCAGTTCATCGACAGCAAGGAAGAATTCAACAAAGTTTTTGTCTTTTTCGATCAGCTGTGTTTTCACATCAGTGGCCATCTCACAAACCCGATCAACAACCGTATTTCTGCTAAGACTTACCTTTGCAAACATCTGCTTGTTGTCTGAACACAAGACCTCACACACTTTCATCATGCAGCGCTTCAGAAACTCTCCTTCTATAAATGGTTGGCCTGATTTTGCGTTCTCCTCTGACACAATAAAACTTGCTTTGACTGCTTCATCAGTTTGTGATTTTGCTTTGGTGAAAAACATCTGCCGTGATGATAGATGCCTCTCCAATTCTTCTACAGTCTGTAGCTTCTGCTCTGCATTCATGCTGTTTGACTTGTCTTGATGTTTAGTCTCGTAGTGCCGTCTCAGATTATATTTTTTTATCACAGCCATATTATCCCCACAAATTAGACACACAGGTTTACCACCAATATCAGTAAACATATATTCAGTCTCCCAGCGGTTTTGAAAGGCTCTGTTATCAGAATCAACTTTTCTCTTGGCCATTTTAAAGGCTAGCTTTGATTTTAAAAGATTGTGCGTCTACCGACAGGCGCTTGATTGATATCAGGTTAGCCGTAGAGGTGATGTAATATCCTGGCATTACACTACTTTCATTTTTTATGCGCCAATCCAAAACGAGCATCTGAACGTTGCTAATGTAACTATAACGACGAATACTAACTCATTACACAACATTTATTTTCGCTTATTCTGATCGAAGCGAGAACGCTCTCAGGTAGCCTATCACTCTAAAGGCTGCTAATTAGGGGATTTGATTTGCACTTTATATCGTAAACATAAAAATAAAATATTTTTGCCCAAAATTCTCTCTTGGGCAGAATATATTTGTACGTCGGTTGAGACCTCTCGGGCCTGATATGATTGTACGGTGGGCTGGATGTGATCGCAGGCCTTGAGTTTGACACATGTGCTCTAAAGGTTCAACCTTGGGTAGAAACGGTTATCCCTTAAGGTATTGCCTGTTGTGTGAAGATCCATCCATCCATCATGTGCCATGCCGGTAAGCGTGGGCGGTCATGTTCTGCCATCTCACTCGATCACCAGAGTCGTGGATCAGCTCCGTGTTTCTGTCTCGACCATGCCACAAGGCCAAGCCATCCATGTACTTGCTTCTAGGCCTTCCCCTTGGTCTGTTCCCCTCGATCTTACCAGTTGTCACCAAATTCTCCAATCCATTTCTTCTCATAACCTGCCCAAAAATTTTTGACTGTCTACGTCTAATTTCTCTAATCAATTTACGATCTTCATTTGTTTCTTGAAGGACTTGTTCATTGGTCTTTCTGGCTGTCCATGGTATTCTTTGCATTTTCCTCAGAAACCACATCTCTACAGCCATCAGATGTTTTTCAGCCTGACTGCTCATTGTCCACGCTTCACATCCATACAAAAGTACATGTTCAATGTAGCATCTCAACACTCTTTTTCTCGTTTCAATTGACATCTTTTTATTGGTCAATATGTTTTTCATCTTGCTAAAGGCTACTTTTGCCATGGCGATTCTTGTTCTAATCTCTTCAAGGCATCTCCCATCAGATGTTATTACTGTTCCGAGATAATTGTACCTGCTCACTTGTTGAAGAATATTCCCATTTACTTGTATATTACATTGTGGTATTTCGTCCTTCCTAGTGACGACCATAATCTGTGTCTTTTTACAATTTAATTCTAACCCTAGTTGTTCACTGTGTGTAACAATCGCATCTACTAAATTTTGCAGGTCCTGTTCATTGTCTGCAATCAAGACTGTATCATCTGCATATCTAATGTTATTGATGCATCGTCCCCCAATGTTGATTCCTTCCATATTTGTTCATAAACGGCTTATCCTTCTACATCATCATCAAGTGCCGTTCCGACTGACTTAGGCGTTCATGATTCTCCACAGATCTCCGTCTTTTGTTTTCTGGATCAGCTCTGCCGTCGCAATCCATCCAGCATCATTTCACGTGGTCTGCGTCTGCCTCTCTTCCCCTCGATCTTTCCAGTTGTCACGATGTTCTCCAGCGTCTCTCTTCTCATCACATGACTAAAAGATGCTGTTTGTCTCTTTCTTATTGTTGTATATAATGTTCTAGTTTCACCAGCCTCTTTAAGGCATTCGTCGTTAATTACTTTGGCAGTCCAAGGAAATTCCAACGTTCGTCTAAAGAACCACATCTCTGTTGCTTCCAATCTCTTCCTAATTTTTTCATTTATATTCCAAGATTCACAGCCATACAGTAAAACAGGTTCTATATAGCTCTTTAGCACTTTCTTTCTTACATTCAATGATAGCGACTTATTGCATAAGTTATTCTTCATTTTTTTTAAATGCAGCCTTTGCTTGCCCTATTCTGCTCTTAATCTCTGTTGTGCATCTTCCATCTGATGTTATAAATGTCCCTAGATATTTAAAACTATCCACTTGGTGAACAATTTCCCCTTCTATCTCTATTTCACATTTGGGTGTCACCTGTTTCTTTGATATAACCATTGTTACTGTTTTCTTGATATTCAAGAAGAGTCCTTTTCTTGCACTCTCTGTTACTACAATGTCCAACAATTGTTGTAGATCTGTTGCAATTTCCGCTGTCAATACTGTGTCATCTGCATAGCGTATATTATTTATATTATAACCTCCAAATATTATTCCTTATCCTTCTACATGACACTATAAATAATTTTTGCCTGTTTGGGCGCAGTAACATATTCGGGCCCATTAAATATGAGGTGTGAAGATCAGTTTCCCCTTCCCCCCCCCCCCCCATATTTTAGGTTCTAGAGCTTTAAATCAGATCATTTGTCTACTGTCCATTTCAATAATGAGTGACAGATCGGAGATGACCCACGATTGGTCTTTTTCTTGCTACGCAACAATTGCAGGGGTTCTTTGTTTTGTTGCCGTTATCGAATGTTGCACTGGTTAATAGAAATAGACTTGCTACCGGATTGGAATTAGATTCTGCACATTTTACAACCAAGAGCTTTTGTGCTGCAGTATAACACTTTCTTCAATTTATTTTAAAGCTCAAGCTGATACAAAGACAAACACCACATACAATGTTAATAAAACGACAGACTGAAGATCAATTGTGCGAAATAAGTTTTGTAACAATGTCTGACACATTATAAAACCTTTAAGACATCCAATTTATCGCCATTTTCATTTCAAATTGTTATAAAAACTTGAGCAACTGTTCAAGACTTTCGATATCAAACATAATGTATTTGTACTACTCGTGTATAATGTGTACCTGTGTTACAGCGGACAAAAATGATTAATTGTGCATACTGTACGCGAGATTTCACAATAGATGACTTTCTATCTGCATACCAATCCTGCACACTGGCAGGGTTTCGGCTCAGTGCCACATACAAGAAGTTGGGACCGGTACTGCTAGCAGTGTGCGTATACACACATCTTGCCGCATAACCTAGTGTGGCCAATCATTAATTAACATCATAATCACCACGTACTGTTCCAAATGGCGTAGGTATTCATGTATTTCCACAGACCTTGGTCCATGGTGTTGTTGATTAATTCTATTGATGACAGTCCGCAATGCCACCGTCTCAATTCATCCAGCATCATTTCGCTATGTCTGCCTCTGCATGTTCTGCTACTGATCTCTCCAGTCGTCACGATTCTTTTCAATGTCTGTCTGCTCATCACGGGACCATACAAGAGTGTATGTCTCTGCATTATTCTTGTATTTAATATTCCAGTTCCATTAGCCTTTTCTAGACACACGTTGTTAGTTAGTCCGAGGTTAGTTAGTTAGTTAGTTAGTCACAGTTCCAACTTCACAGCAATAGTCTCAGAACCACAATACTCAACTTTTGCCAGCTCTGTTTTCCTTTCCGCTATATGTCTGTGATATGCTATGTTTCATAAATGCTTAAATACATATATTTTTTTCAAATAATTGCTCTCTCTCTCTCTCTCTCTCTCTCTCTCTCTCTCTCGCTCTCTCTCTCTTTCTCTCTCTCCTAATTGTGCTCTCTCTCTTTCTCTCTCTCTTTCTCTATCTCTCTCGCTCTCTCTCTCTCTTTCTCTCTCTCCCTCTCTCTCTCCCTCTCTCGCTCTCTCTCTCCCTCTCTCGCTCTCTCTTTTTCTCCCTCTTTCTTTCTCTCCCTCTCTCTCTCTCCCTCTTTCTCTCCCTCTCTCGCTCTCTCTCTCTGTTTCTCTCTCTCCCTCTCTCTCCCCCTCTCTCGCTCTCTCTCCCTCTCTCGCTCTCTCTCTTTCTCTCTCTCTTTCTCTCTCTACCTCTCTTTCCCTCTCTCTTTCTCCCTCTCTCGCTCTCTCTCTCCCCCTCTCGCTCCCTCTCTTTCTCTCTCTCTCTCCTAATTGTGCTCTCTCTCTTTCTCTATTTCTCTCTTTCTCTCTTTCTCTTTCTCTCTCTCTCTCTCTCTTTCTCTCTCTCTCTCTCTCTCTCTCTCTCTCTCTCTCTCTCTCTCTCTGAAGCTGGGCTGCCTCTTCTCCGTGCTTAGACAGATCTCTAACTATTCCATTTAGAGTCTGCTCATCCCCCACATCCCCAACCCTCCATGCTAGTCCTAATGAGAATTGATAAACTAATAAAAAATAGGGACAAGATCAACGTGAAAAACACAAGTTATATCTCAGTGCAACAAAAACACAATTTATATCTCGATGCAACAAAACCACAATTTATATCTCAGTGCAACAAAACTCAAGTAATGACAACCGATAAAACACACAAGTCAACAGATATATTTGTCAGTGGAGAGAAATTACAGAAAGCAACAGTTTTTAATAACTAGGTTCATTGCTGACGGTTGCTTAAAATGTGATGACATAAATTAAAAGAAGAATAAACATGGCTCTGTAAAAACTAAAGCAATTAATATTTTTGGATTGGAACAAATTTAACATATTTTCTAAGGCATAAAACGGGTATGAAACATGGATATTTAACAAATACGCACAACATACCATATAAATCTCTGGAATTAAGTGAATGTTTATTATCACTGGACGAAAAAGAGAACAAGTAGAGAACAACTCCAACAAGAATAGAATACTGACGAAGATTGTATAAGACACATAAAAATGAGGAAACTGAAATATTGTGGAACGTAAAATAACATGCATGTCTGGAAAAGATAATAATGGAGGAAGGTGTCCCGCCAAAATAGAGAATAAGAAGACAATAACTTGAACATATAAAGTGTGTTTAAGACGTGATAGATACATGAGCATGACACATGAGCGTATGATTACGATAATTGTCCTTAGGCTGTTATATTGGCGGAGATCTGCATAGAACAAGCCACTGTACGCTAATGATGGCAGAGACAATATTGTGGATTACAAATAAGAAACTAAAGTTAGCTGTAAACTAAAGGTGCAAGTAAGAATTTCACATGTCGTAGGTTGATTGGTTATTGAAGGCTGTAACACAATCAGTTCGTTATCCTAGAACTGAATCGCTATAGTCATGTCTTTTGTACTACACTCTACAACGGTTTTATACTTTGCTGATGCGATATTTGAACAGTTCTTGGAAAGTTCTCCTATAATTGGAACTCATGTTGTAATATAAAATAATATTGACACTGGAGTTAATGGTTTGACCGACATATCCGAACGACCAACTCGCCCAAACCGTGTTCACATATCTTCCCAACACATTGAATTCTGGACCAATTATGAATGTCGCGAAGGAAATAACAGTACCAGGCGTGTAGCAGGCGATTAATATAATGGCTATTAGCACAATCATTTTGATTGTCTTCTGTTCCCGCGATGATATATTATTCAGTCGAGCTGTTGCAGATGTCGCCTCTTTACGCCACTCTGATGAACTTTTCAGCTTTGCCACCAGCGCGACAGTGAAAAAGACAACGCCGGCGAAAGATACGAAACCAAACAGAGAATGCAGAATATTCTCCACACCCTCGAGACTGTTTCTGTAACTTGTATATTTCAGAGATATAACAGTTATGTTCCTTGCATGGTGAAACTTCAATCCAAGGTATGAGGATGTGTATTCAGGCACCAGAACTAAAATATTGACTACATAAATAAAAACAACCACCAGTGACGTTACTGTTGAAGTTACCAAATATTTTACTCTCAGTGGCCAGGCGATGCTCAAATACCTTTCGGCCGTTATGTAAATGGTGATGTAGCTAGTTATTCGACAAAAGCAAGCATGTGGCCAACATCCTGATAAAAATGCCACATCCATAATAACCCAGGGAACAACTGATCCAATTTGTTGGTTTACACAAATACAAACCCATACCAAAAATAACAAGCAGAATAGGTCAGAAACTGCAAGACCAAAAAACGCAATGTTAACAGTCGTACTGAAACCTTGTTTGTAGAAAATAATGATGTTGATAATGTTGGCAACAATCCCAAACAGACCAATTGTAAGAGAAAGAATTTCGAAATTGATCATTTCGATGATTATTCTCGTTCCGTAACTTATATCGCCAGTTTTGTTTGTATTCATTGTTGACAGTTCAATCAGAAGTAGTCAGTGACGGTTTCAATCTGCATATAGTAATATAAACATCAAGCATCTGGTTGTACACTGTCTAAATATTTGGTATTTTGAGTGAATTGTATTTATTTCAGTGAAAACTAATGAAAACTAAATAAGGAAAAGGTCATTATGAATTAGTAAATCAGGCAACTAAAACAACTGGATATCACGACAATGCAACTGATGAAACCATCGTTGCAGGTATTTCGTTGCTCCTCAAATTCTTCTCTATAAAAGTTGTTGTTTTTTCATATCTGGTAACGAACAAGGTAAACATATCAAATATTCTCGACGTCTGTTAATGATTGGCTTTCTTTGAAACAGTTATATTTATATACCGGGCCGGTGAATCCTCAAGCCAATCGTCTAGCTAGTGACCCATGCTGGAATAGACTCATAGCTTACGTTGATGGCTGAAGAAAAAGGAGAAAAGGAAGAAGAAGAAAGAAGGAGAAGGAAGTAGAAAGACGGAAGAGGGAAACAGAAGAACCAGAAGAAGGGGGAAAGGAGGACGACGAAGAAGAAGAAGAAGAAGAAGAAGAAGAAGAAGAAGAAGAAGAAGAAGAAGAAGAAGAAGAAGAAGAAGAAGAAGAAGAAGAAGAAGAAGAAGAAGAAGAAGAAGAAGAAGAAGAAGAAGAGAAGGAGAAGAAGAAGAAGAAGAAGAAGAAGAAGAAGAAGAAGAAGAAGAAGAAGAAGAAGAAGAAGAAGAAGAAGAAGAAGAAGAAGAAGAAGAAGAAGAAGAAGAAGAAGGAGGAGGAGGAGGAGGAGGAGGAGGAGAAAGGCTAGCAAAGAAGACGAACTAGGGGGAAGAAGAATGAGAACAAGAAAGAAAGAGGAAGAGGAAGAAGGACGAAGAAGGTAGAATAAGAGGGAGGAATAAGAAGGACGAAGGGAGACAAGGAAGAAGAAGAAAGAAGAGGAAGAAAATAAGATGAAGAAGAAGGAAGAAGCAGAAGGAAGAAAAATATGGAAGAAGAAAAGGAAGGAAGAAGCAGAAGGAAGTAGAAGGAAGTTGTAAGAAAAAGAATGAAGAAGAAGCAGAAAGAAAATATATAAATGTGACAATAAATTGTGCTCAATGTAGTATCTCATTTATTTTGTTTATTATTCATGTGAAACTTACGTACTAGCCATTATTAACTCTTTCAGGTCCTTAACAGATATTATCAGTTATTATCTCTTGTCGATATGTTCAAGCAGCGCATGGTGTAATCTGACATATGGCCTGAGTTTACTATAGAAACCGCTATAGGTAATGTAATCAGTAGCACAGCTCCTATATAAAAATACGGTTTTAAATCACGTACCCTGTCGTAGCCGCCTCTGAAAGGGCAATTCGTAATACCGCATACCGCGTTCGAAACACAGCTGCGAGCGGTTTGGTAGCAGACCGCCTTGCGTTGGTTTTCATACAATAGTATGAATCCCGGTCGTTCAGAATGCAATGGCAAACTACTGAATGCAAATTTGCCAAACAATTATAAACAGCCAGAAAATGCTGGGGTTGACTGCGATATCGTGCAACAGGATATGCAACTAACTTTTAACCCTTTCAGTAGTGAGTGAAAAAGAAAATCAGGGCTTTTGAACTTACATGCTGCTGACAAGTTCTCAGAATACCCTGGACCAAGAAGAAGAAAGATACTGACAGTCTACATCAGTGATTCTCAAACTTTTTTGGCCCATGCACCCTTTCACCATATGTCAGAATGTCATCTTCCTTCCCCCCCCCCCCTTTTTCCTACGAACGAAAGAAGAAGAATTCTAAAATTATCAAACTCAAAAGGTGCATTTTTTATATTCACAATATTTTATTAACACACTAGATTAATCATATACAGTAAACAAAGAGTTAAAGCGTCAAAGACTTGTTACTTAATACACGACACCAGAATGCCAGAAAATTGTGCTTCATCACGCAAAACGCTCATAGACAACCAGGATAGTGTGCTTGAAGCCAATTTGAGTCTGCCAATATGTGGTCTTAATCCCCCCCCCCTCCTGGAAACTCTAAAATTCCCCCCCCCCCCGGGGGGGGGGGGACTCCCAACCTGTTGAGAACCACTGGTCTACTTAATGAACATGGCAGAAATAAAACTGTCTCATGAACAGCAACACGTCTCGGAAAGTGAAATACTGTAGCCATAGTAAACTGGCTCATGAACAGCAACACGTCTCGGAAAGTGAAATACTGTAGCCATAGTAAACTGGCTCATGAACAGCAACACGTCTCGGAAAGTGAAATACTGTAGCCATAGTAAACTGGCTCATGAACAGCAACACGTCTCGGAAAGTGAAATACTGTAGCCATAGTAAACGACACAGTGGCTGGGAGAGAACAGTAATGGAAGGCAGGGTTTCTGAGATAAGAGGCGGGGAACGGTCAGCACAAAGAGGGATATGACACTGTAGACACCTTGAGAATGAGCACGTATACGGGCAGAGAATTGGCGAGAATTGGATCCAGAATATTTTCGGCGAACTGTTATGAGAGGGACGTTCAGCAAAGGAGGTGCTATAAGATTATAAACACGGTAGATGTTGTGCTGCATCTGTTATAGTAATTTACAAACATACACGCACGCTTTATTCACATCTAGTACGACAATTGTTGGCATGTGTTCTGCAGGGCCCTCAATAGAAGTTAAGAAGTATCACTACCACTCTTTCAGATATGTTGTAAGAGGCGAATGAGAAGGGTAATGTTTAGGGTAGGACTTCCGGTCATCAACATTGCGGATAGGCATTTGAACCGTTAAGCCTCTGGGGTGTTTAGGCCTCTGGCTAAGATTCGCAGTCGCATTTTCCTCATGTTGGACTGGTAGTGCATAGTTCCGTCGCCCTGCTACTGAGTTGAGTGCGTGGCGCGACACTGTGAGCTGTGAATTTCGTTTGGAATGTTTTTACATCTGTCCGCGGTTAATGTAGCCGGAACTGTATGTTCGGAACGATGGCGGTCGGCTTGTCGCTTGGAATTGATTGGATTGCCTTTTCGGTTCACGAGTGCATATGTATAGGGGTCGTCGCTGGAGCTTACGGTGTTCGTGCTTTGTGCGATGCTTTCAGCGGGCCGCCCTGCTGACAGGGACTGAGCCATATGGGATAAATCCCGGGGCAATGAAGTCGATCCTCTCGACTTTTAATGCAGTAATGTGTGGCTGCTGATTTTCTAGTGACTGCCGCTTCCGTCGATCTCATCTCATCTCATCTCATCATGTTCCTCTTGTACCTTGCGGTGTCGAGGTGAAGTATAAACTTCGTGAGAGTGCCCGAGTATGGGCTTCATATATCGATATTCCCATGGACTCAGCTATTCCCTCCGTCCAACGTTTACGTGGTCGGCCTCTTCCTCTGATTCCATCTGGTCTGCTTCCGTCGATGATGAACTGTATTTTCCGTATAGGACTTTTTTGTTGGCAATCTGACGGCGGCATTATGCACAGTGTACCTGTGCGGGATGTTGGCTTGTCGAGACTCCTGTCTATTCCACTTTTCTCATAGTGCAGTGAGGAGCATTTCGTGTGATAATCACTGGCACGGGAACGGGGCATAATGGGGACGACTCGTTGCAGTGAAGTTGGAACCGCGACTAACTAACTAACTTAGGTCGATTATCCTATCAGATAGGAATATGTAGCCACTGTCTAACCAACATGAACAAGCGTACAAACGTAGACAAAGATAGGGCAACAGATGGTGATATTAAAATAAGAATACAAGAGGCAAGAGGAGATTTCTTAGTGCTAGAAAATATGTCGTGAATGGACATTAATTTAGCACCATACTTAGAATATTTAACTCCAATGTTAAATCGATACTACTGTATGGATTAGAAACTTGGAGAACGAATTAAAGAAGCATTCATTAATTGGTGCCTACGCAGAATAGTGGAGGACAAAATGGTATAACAGAATCACCAATGTAGAGCTGTAGAGAGAACTAAGCACATTCCAGTGAAGATAAGAGTGAGGAAAAGACGATTGTGATGGATAGGAGACATACTGAACGAACGAACGAACGAACGAACGAACAAACATATTTTCAAAGGGTTAAGAATTGGGCACGCAATTATCTGAGGGCGGTATAACTAGGCACATCCTTGTTTAGACCTCACAAGGAGAATAAAATAGTCGGTGACCTCAGAGCACATGGAGAAGAGAATTAATAACATAGATGAGCTTTGTGGAATGGTCATGGCGGGAGCTGGAGTGACAGCAAAAGATATGACTGTTTTGCTTGAGTAGTTTGAGGACCTATTCTCCAACGGTGGATAAAGGGCAGAAGAAGAAATGGCCATTGTTACATTGAGCATATGCATGTATATTTTTCACTCGGGTATAGACCCTCAACCAAGTCACTCTTAGCCATCATATATTTAGCTATCCCATGCACCTCCGTTCACCTTCTCTCCATATAATTCATTTAAATCCCTGCATTTCCTCTTTACATTCTTAAGGTCATCCTATATTTCTTTTGCCCCTGACCCCAAATGAAGGACTTTGTTTGCATGTTTCGTTCCACCTTATTTCGCGGCTTTCTTTGCATTGAGTCATATCTCTTTTAGACTTGTTCCTGGTTGCCGATAATACACAGGAGGAACTCAATTACAATTCCAATTTTTTTTTAATTCCAAATTCGGTCTCGTTAAACCTGCCTCCTTAGCTTTGGTTATTTTTGAGATCCGTGGTTGCGTGGACTGTTAGTCCTAATTCATACTGGTTTTATTGGGTCCGCTCTGTTTGTCGGATAAGGTTATTTTTGTGCTGCCTGGTAATTTCCTGTCTGTCTTATGGTAGTCCTGATAAAGCCGGTCCTTGGTCGGGCCTACTAAGTTCCGCATACTTTCGTTTGTTGGTTTCTTTCTCTATTAGCACTTCTACGTGCTAGTTGTTTCTTGTGTTGTCCTCACCGGGGCTGGTCCTGGTCGTGTCCAGTCCTCATAAGGACACTATGTAGGCAAAGGCAGAGAATTCAAGTGCAGTCTCAGGTTGTCTCCCCCCTCCCCCCCCCCCGGTGAGCCGCCCGTACTCCTCTACGTTTGCTTTCTCGTTTTCATCATCGGTGAATGGGTTGGTGCAACAACAAGAAATCTCCTGAGTCGCCTTTAAGACAACTCATGATAAATTGTAAAGTTTTTAGTCTTTGCTTCCCCTCTTTTATAAATTAAATGTTTTGCATATCCTTTACAGGACATCGCTGTCAACATCAGCATCTTTCAGCTGTATGTTGATTTCTTGGCAAGATTACGCTCAGTAGTTTGCCATTGCTTTCTGAACGGCCGGCTCAGTTATCCCGCAAGTCACCAAAGGGGGTCGAACCGCTTCCAGCTCTCGCCCTGCTACGAGACTCTGCGTGATAAACGGGATTACGGAGAAAGTGTTGTAACCCCTCGCCCAGAGAGACCGGCCTTTTATATATTATATAGTTTAAATAGTATATCTTTTATATAATATATCTTTTAAACGTTATATCTTTTATATATTGTACCATTTATATATTACTGGCTGACCCGGCCCGGCTTCGCCCAATTCCTGGTGGGGAGCATCTCATTTAATTCATATAAGTAGTCATATAAGTTCTCGTTCCCGTTACCGACTATCTGTCTGTCTGTCTGTCTGTCTGTCTGTCTGTCTGTCTGTCTGTCTGTCTGTCTGACCCGGCCCGGCATCGCCCAGCTCCTGGTGTGGAGCATCTCATTTAATTCATATAAGTAGTCATTTAAGTTCCCGTTCCCGACTGTCTATCTGTCTGTCTGTCTATCTGTCTGTCTATCTGTCTGCCTGACCCTGCCCGGCTTCGCCCAGCCCCTGATGGGGAGCATCTCATTTAATTCATATAAGTAGTCATATAAGTTTCCGTTCCCGTCTGTCTGTCTGTCTGTCTGTCTGTCTCTCCCTCTCTGTCTGTCTGTCTGTCTGCCTGTCTAATCATTTGTTGGTTGCAGTTAGAACAACCTTAGATAAACGAAGACCAACTTACAAAAAGCATTAGAAAGAGCACTTGAAAGATCTTCACATCTTCCCCAACAATTAACTTGGGTAAATGGAGCGGCGGCAGCAGCAGCAGCAGAAGAAGAAAAAGGAGGAGTAGGAGCTGGGAGGAGGAAGAGGGAGGTGGAGGAGGGAGGAGGAGGGAGGAGGAGGAGGGAGGAAGAGATAGGCGGAGAGAGGAGGAGGAGGGAAGAGTAGGGAGGAGGAAGGAGGAGGAGGAGGAGTAGGGAGGAATAGGAGGGAGGAGGAGGGATTAGGAGGAGGAGAGAGGAGGAGGAGGGAGGAAGGAGGAGGAAGGAGGAGGAGGGAGGATGATGAGGAGGGAGGAGGAGGGGAGGAGGGGGAGGAGGAGTAGGGAGGAGGAGGAAGAGGGAGGAGGAGGGAGGAGAAAGAGGGAGGAGAAAGAGGGAGGAGGAAGGAGAAGGAGGAGGAGGGAGAAGGAGGGAGGAGAAGAACGCAGGAGGAGGAGGGGAGGAGGAGGGAGGAGGAAGGAGATGGAGGAGGAGGAGGAGAAAGGAGGAGGAGGCGGAGGGAGAAGGAGGAGGGAGGAGGAGGGAGGAGGAAGAGGAAGAAGGAGGAGGGAGAAGGAGGAGGGGGAAGGAGGAGGAGGGAGGAGGAGAAGGGAGGAGGAGGGAGGAGGAGGAAGAGGGAGGAGGAGGGATGTGGAGGGAGGAGGAGGGAGGAGGTATAGGGAGGAGGAGGGAGGAGGAGAGAGGATGAGGAGGGAGAAGGGATGAGGAGGGATGAGGAGGAGGGAGGAGGAGAGGGAGGAGGAGGGAGGAGGGGAGGAGGTAGGAGGAGGAGGGAGGAAGAGGGAGGAGAAGGGGGAGGAGGGATGAGGGGGATGACGTAGGAGGAGAAGGAGGGAGGAGGAGGGAGTGGGAGGAGAGAGGAGGAGAAGGGAGGAGGAAGGAAGAGGAGTGATTAGGAGGAGGGAGGAGGGCGAGGAGGTAGGAGGAAGAGGAAGGAGGAGGGAGGAGGAGGAAGGAGGAGGAGGAGGAGGGAGGAGGAAGAGAAAGAGGGAGGAGGAGGATGGAGGAGGGAGAGGGAGGAGGGGGAGGGGAAGAGGAAGAGGGTAGGAGGAGGGGGAGGGGAGAGGAGGAGGAGGATCTTAACGCATATGCCTGTAGATAACTGCAGCGAAAAGGTGGGTCTGTCTATCTATCTGACCCGGCGTGGCTTCGCCCAGCTCCTGGCGGATAGCGTCTCATTAAATTCATACAACAAAAAAAGTAACTTAAAAGAATGTCCTTCCACACACCATCCATTATTTTTAATGAAAACTGTTTCTAATCACCTGCATGACTGTAGATAACTTATTAAGCATAAAAAGATGACTTACAATGTTATGCATTGTGCATTATTTTTATGAAAACTTTGAAAATGCCGTAAAGATTGTATCATTATTTATTATAACTCATATGCCGGTACATAACTATAGACAAAGAGTTTATAAATCTTTGAAAACGATGCAAAAATATGACTATAAGTTATACAGAAAAGTTATTAAAAGTTATGCCCCTTGAAATAACTTTTACAGAGTTAAGTCCCCTCGCTATATAGAAATTACAATGAAAAAAAAATGGAAAATGAAATAATATTAAGTAAGCAGCCGATTTCACACTAAAAAAAATATCACAGTTGGCTGCGCTGGAATGAAAGGAAGACGTGTAGAAAATGTCATCTCAATCGGATGGGCCGTTCGCGAACGCATAAAGGACATACGGACATACAGACGGAGATTGCCTTTTATATATAAGATATATTTTATATATTATGTCTTTTATATATTATATCTTGTATATATTATATCTTTTATATATTATATCGTTTATTTGTTATATCTTTAACATGACGCATATTATATATCTGTAACATTTGTCCTTGGACACCTTCCAAGAAGAAAATATGTAGATGTATACTTGTTGTACTTCTGTATAACGTACAAACCTTACGAGAATTAGGACATATAGAAAAATATCTTTATGTGAATTTGTCCGAGCAAAATGTCTATGCACTATTAGGAACTCATCGTGTAGCAGCAGGTCTTTTGCTAACCAAACGTGGCTCAAATCACGGACTGTCAGAGGAACATTCAGTCCCTTGTCAAATCTCCTGTCTCTGGTGCTCCAGTGCTCAACATGATCCAGATATCCTAAACCCATCCTTTGCAGATCGATCTGTTCCCCCAACCCCCCTAAACAACTTCTTTCACCCCCTCCCCTTATCCAGATAGTATCTTTCCACTATGGTGTCAAATTTAGTCGAAGCAAGACTGCCTCCAAGGCATAATGCTGTGAATGATTCAGTGTTCTTGTATGTTCGATTTTGTAGAAACTAGGAGTCAACAGCACCAAAAATACCCATACAGATGAACCAACAAGATTTGAACATCGTTATTAAAATCTAGACGTTATGATTAAGTTTGTCTCCAGTGTCATGATCCCAGCATAAAAATTGGAGCAAAACATTTAGTTCTCTTACTGAATCGTCTGGATATTATATGTATACTCCATAGTCTGATTTCAAAGTCAGGTTAAAGTGGAATTAACATGAGATTCATCTGTATATTCGTGTATCGACTGTTTGGAAACAAGAATCGGTTGTTTGTTTTGACGCACACAGACAATTAATGTGGTCTGCACTGTCAATCGTTGTAATTATTAAAATGGTATGCGTTGCAGATGTTTGACCTGACACAGGTCTATAGAGCCTGAGAATCCATGAAATGATATGTCAGAACTACCCATATAATATTATTAATAAAGGTCTGCTATTATATAGAATGTTAACAAGCGTGTTAAACGACCACTAATTGCAATGTGTGAACAATTACTACAAAGAAAGATTTTGCATTGGGTATGATAATAGACCACAATCGAGGTACAGTCAACTGCAAGATAGGATAGATGCTAATCAATCTCATTCTCAGTGAAGGGTATTACAAAATGCTTGTTGATTCCTTGTGCACCCAGTTTGATAAAAAATTTTACGAGTATAATAATTTGTTCGTATAATAATTTATTTTCCAAAGTTTCGGAAACAGTATTTACACACGACAGGCAATCCAAGCGGAGAGACTAAATAACAGCATCTTTAAAGGTGCGATAATATGACAATATAATGAGTATTATCTTTGGTAGAGGAAGAAGAAGGAGAAGAAATCAGCAGAAGAAGAAGAAGAAGGGGGAGGAGGAGGATGAAGAAGAGGAGGAGGAAGAGGAGAAGGAAGAGGGGGAGGAGGAGGGGGTGAAGAAGAAGACGAACAACAACAACTACAATAACAACAACACGTAATAATATCCAGTTCACTGATGAGAAAGGGCTTCAGTTAAAAACTATCTTGGTCTGCATAATCAGTGTCTATTATTTCATCGTACAAGAAAACGTGTCATTGTGTGACACATAACCGTGTTCCGCAGTTTCACACGTTATTTTCATGGTGCAACTACTGGGTTTAGGGTTACCGAAGTAAATGGATTGTCTTTTTCTCATCGGCGTCGATGATTCTTGACAACACAGATTTCATCCTTAACTAGCATCTCAGGAAAATCAGAATTGGTGAATGTCTGCCTCTTCTTCGTTCCTCATTCGAGTTAATTGCGTCATACCTAATTATACACCTCAAATATCAGTGTTTGCAACTTCGGCATGCATTTGTGTATGGTGTGCTTCCTCTAGACAGGTGGTTCATGAGCTCTGTCTTCCCGTGAGTAGATTTTCTTTTCTAATAATTTTGCCAGGGTACGGCCTAAATGTTTATTTTTTTTTTTTTAAGATGAAGATTTCTATTCTACAATGTGTACAGTTCAGTTATATCAAAGTTTTTATAGATCACTCTTAACGCATTTCTGTATGAGTATGAAACATTGATTAGTTCATGGCGGTCGGTTAGTTGCCATAACTCTGTTTCCCTTACGCATAATGATGACAGATCTTCATAGTTAATTATTTCGTCAGATGTCTCCCTTGTGATATTTTAGAATAAAAGGCGAACAAGTGTGTATATGTTATTCTGTTAGACGATAAATATCATAAAATACAAACGGCAGAACACCACCCCATGCCCTTCAGATGTTAGTGCTATCTGTTCCATAGCTGTCATCTTATGCCCAATTTTGGACTGCAGGTTAAGACATGTAGATATTTATACCTATTATGAATAATAAGAATTAGTCTAAGAGACTTTAATATAAGAAGAATATCTCCTATTCTCGATCAGTATCCTACCCCCCCCCCCCCTCCCACCTCCACCCCCACTCCTAACCCCACCTCATAGAATATTTTGAGAATAGCTAACAGACATTTCGCTGCAAGAATAATCTAGAAGTAAACTAACAGGTTTTAAAGTTAGTTGCATATCTTTTACAAGACTTCGCGGTCAGTCCCAGCTTTGTTTCCTTGCTGTTTGTGTGATCTCCTGAAAAGTTTAAGTTCAGTAGTTTGCCATTGTTTTCTGAACGACCGGCACCAATACCATTTCGAAAAAAAAGAACACAAGGGGTCTGCTGTCAAATCGCCTGCAGCTGTGTTTCGAGCGCGGTATGCGGGATTACGAACTGTGTCCGTAACCTCTTCGCCACGGATCCGGCAAACCAGCAGATAGACATAGTTGTATATCATTATATATCTTGAAACATGTTTATATCGGCCCTAGAATGACCCTCACGAAGTCCTATAACCACCTTCAGGGCGTTCTGACAGCACCTTCCCAAAAATTGTTTACGGATTATTCGTGTCATCCAAACTCGTAAGAATCACGTTTCTATCTCTTTGAAGATCATTCTTAAATTTCTTAGTTTTTAATAATGCCATTTAATAGAGCATCCTTTAATTGTAGCAAACAATGTCCTTTTGGTCGACCCTTGCCATTTACTTTCCTGTTGTTCAATGTCCTAGTTATCTGTTTTTACGTATTTAGACCTCCACCTCCATTCAATGCTCCTTCCTTCCTGTCATGTAGAGCATACAATACGAGGCTGTGCACAATAAAACATGTGTCTAGACCCATTGTATTTCCTTCTTCCATTTCTTCTCATTTACTTATCGAATGTGTTACATCAAATTTGATCAGAGATGGGACATTCCGTCACAGTGGTGGGACCTGACTTGGCAAAATTCTTCCACTTGGCATTTTTAATGGGTTTTTTTTTTTTTAAACTTTGATTTCACTAATATTGTAGGATGACAAGGGTATGTTTTATTTCATGTATTGGTGCTCATTTTTCAACAAGCTCACTATTAGAGTGATTTTTGACCATTCGCCTTGACGTTTGAAAAGTTGCAATAGCAGTTCTAACTCTGCAGTTTCCAAGGATTCTAATTCTATATGCATTTCTCCAGTTTCAATTACGTTTCTTGCGTATGTTTTATATATTTTCATGGTCGTTGTGTTGGAAAGGGGAATTAAATTGAGAAAACCAAGGTTCTTCCGTCGTCTGTGGGTAAGGGGCAGTGAACTTAGCTTCACAATCCGGCATATCGAATTCGATGTGCGCAGCCTGCGATTTGAAGCAGACCACGTTGCGATGACACTGACAATGGCATAAGCTTCCATCGTTAAGAAAGCAATGGCAAACTACTGAATGTGAAAATTTATCTATCTATCTATCTATCTATCTATCTATCTATCTATCTATCTATCTATCTATCTATCTGCCTGTCTGTCTGTCTGTCTGTCTGTCTGTCTGTCTGTTTACAACCTAATAATAAACATACTAACAGACTAATATCAAACATATTCACAGAAATCACATTAAAATATCACAATAATTCCTTGTGAAAATGTGTACACAACATTAATATTTATTAGACGCATCTGAATAACGAAAGTGAATTAGTTTTACAGTTGAAGCTACGATAATTTTATGTGTCAGTTGATGCGCTTCAAAAGACTAAAGTCTAGTAACAACTGCTGGCGACAACACTTAATCCAACAACAATAAGCAACTACTATTATAACGCGTGACCTTAATTTTTAGCAGTCTAAAGAAATCTTTTTCTGATATGTGTTTGTGCAGGCTACTTTTTTGCATATGACCAAAGCGGGCACTCTCCCGCTGTTTATACTTCACCTCGACACCCACCGCAAGGTACAAGAGGAACATGATGAGATGAGATGAGATGAGATGAGATGAGACCAATGCGCACACTAATGGGGTTTGAAATATGAAGGAAAGATTGGCCATCTATTCCTACTTGCTCTCGGCCTATAAAATGTGATTACGCTATCACATCACAAATCCATACCAGAAAACTGTTTAGGGTCAATTTTTTAAAACAAAAGATGTTTATGCCTCTTCACAGGTGTGAGGTTCCTTCAAATCTGTAAACCACTCCGTTGTCTGTGCTTGGAGAGGCGAAGAAGATCTCTACAACCCTGTAGACATGTGACATCTATGAGGTTTGTGACATCGCTGTAGCCTGTGAAATAAATGTGAACTATAACATTTCTTTGAACTGTGACATCTCTGTGGAAATTTACATCTCTGTGAACGGTGGCATCTGTGTGGTCTACGACATCTGTGTGAACTGTGATATCTCTGTGAGCTGTGACATTTCTGTGAATGGTTTAATCTGTGTGGTCTATCACGTCTCTGTGATCTGTGACATCCCTGTGGCCTATAACGTCTCTGTGACCTATGACATCTCTGTGTTATATGATATATCAATCAACTGTGACATCTCTTTGAAATATAAAAGCTCGGTGAACTGTAACAACTCTTTGGCCTATAACATCTGCGAATAATGTAATATATGTGGTTTTTGACATCTCTGTGAACTGTGACATCTATGTGAACTGTGACATTTTCTTGAACTATGATATTTTCTTGGATTATGATATTTTACTGAACTATGACATGCCTGTGACCTATGAGATCTATGTGAACTGTGACATCACTGTGACGTATGACATTATCTGTAAAATATGCATCTCTGTTAATTGTGGCATCTCTGTGAACTAGAACCTCTCTGTGGTCTATGACATCTCTGAAGCCTATGAAATCTCTGTTAACTATGATATCTTTGCGAAATGTGGCATCTCTGTGAACTATGACATCTCTGTGCACTGTGACATCTCGGTGAGCTGTAACATCTCTTCTGACTGTGACATATATGAGGCTTATAACATCTCATCTCTGTTAACTGTGCCATTTCTGTGGCCTATGATATATCTGTAAACTGTACAATCAATGTAGCCTATGCCATCTCTGTGAATTGTCACAACTCTGTGAACTATGACATATCTGTAGCCTATACCATCTCCTTGAACTGTTGTTTGTCCATCAAGAATGTTTATGACCATTCATTTCATCCAGTGGAGCTGATAGTTTAAAGCCGTGAGTTCTAAGATGGCTGGTAAGGCTTATTTTGGCTCGAAATATTCTTTGACAATGTGGGCAAAGAATGCTTGACGTTCCAAGACGATAGTATCTCTTGCAGTGTGTTTGTTTGTTTGTTTGTTTTTTTCAACCTTTTTTTCACAGCTTGTGCAATTATGTTTGCTTTACGAGTGACTAAACTCTTGAGTAATGATGTACGCCACGAATTTCCGTCTTTGGCAGCAGTCTCTCAAGTGTCCTGATGAATTCCAAAAGCTTTAAGCAATATCCTCAGGCTGTCTTTAAATCGTTTCCTTTGGCCGCCTTGGGAGCGTTTATCACAGCGCAAATCACCATAAAAATTCGTTTAGGGAGCCTGTGATATGGCATGCGAGTCAAGTGAATAGACCAGCGAATCTGATTCTTCATTAGTAGAGTATGATTACAGGGCATGAAACGAACGCCTTTTCCAAGACTTCAGTGTCTGGGATCTTGTCTTGCCATTTAATCTTCAATAGTTTCCTAAAGCAGACTGTGAGTAAATGGTTCAATTTCCTAGCGTGTCGCTGGTAAACAGTCCAGGTTTCACAAGCATACAGCAGTGTGGATAATACGACTGCTTTGTGGACTTTCAGCTTTCTTTGCAGGTTTGTTCCATTTCTATCCCACACATTTTTGTACAGTCTGCCAAAGACCGCGCTGGCCTTGAAGATTCTTCGATCAATTGTGGCAGCTTATGACACAATGCTGCCAAGTTAGGTGAATTTGTCCACAACACTTAGTCTATGACCATTCACTTTGATATTCGGCTCGGCGTGATAAATCCCTGGAGCTGGCTGGTAGATGGTTAGCTTCTATTGCTTTACCTCTTTTTACTTCGGTTGTAAGTCGACCGCAGTTATAGGGTTTCCACCAACCGCGGCTAGCTGGTTAGGTAATGATGGAGCAGACAATGTTTAGAGCACCTTTCCTAGTGCTATGGAGGTGAGCAGTGCTTTAATATAGAGAGCTGCTCAGTCGCTCAGAGGTCTGCTGAATTTCAATGCTGCTTCGGTCAGTAGAAGACAACCATATGGTCTGAGACGCTTTTGTGCAGGTCTGCGACTACGACTGCCAGCGTACCCACATCTGCTGCTTCGCCGCTCGCTCATCGCCACAAGGCTTGAAGGTGATAGATGAAGTTGGATGGAGAATGGCTTGCGCGATGATTTGGATGAGTTGCGCAATTCGTCGACCTCACTCTATCCATTTGAGTCCAGTGGCAAGACAAGTCAAGACGACTGGAGACGAATACAGGTGCAGTGGATGACCAGGGCGCTCTACGTGACTTGCCGTGCTCATTACGTGAACTATGACATATCTATTAAATGTGACATCTCTATGGCATATAACATGTATGTGGTCTATGACATCTCTGTGGCCTATGACATCTCTGTGAACTGTGACATCTCTGTTGCCTATGACATCTCTGTGAACTGTGACATCTGTGTTAACTATAACATCTTTGTGAACTGTGACATCTTTGTGGCATATGACATCTGAGTAAATCGTGACATCACTGTGATTTATGGCATATGCATATATGTATCATATGACAACTACATTAACCGTGACATCTCTGTGAACAGTGACATGTCTGTGAACTATGGCATCTCTGTGAACTATGGCATCCAGACAGCTTATCCCGTCTCTGTTGTCATATGTTCGTTCTAATCTTAATATCCAATAATTTACGAATACAGAATGTGAAATAAAACAAGGGGCACAGAACCCCTTTCTACGCCATTAGATATATTGGGTGTTTGGTGCCGGACATATTTGTCTATAGACCAATCGTAGAGTGATGTGGCCGACATCATATAGGCAGCCGTTGCTTCCCAGAACATGTTCAGGTGCCTTTTTATGCTGCGGCGACCTAGAAATCCGGCTCAATATTTAAAATAACTCCAGCCATGAGGAGGATACGAACACACACCCACCGATCCTGCAGTCAAGGACCATTGCTATACCGCGGTTCTCGAATACTGCGGTACTCTCGAATACTACTAGACATTGTGCAATGTCCGATCATAATGAGATTGCAGCTGATTTATTAGCTGCTTTGTTCAACAATTTCCTAAACTTTTTTTCACTCTGAAGAAGAACGTTCTGCGTGATGTTTTCGGGCCCTTAAAACGTCGCTTAAAAGTCGACAGGGTCGACTTCATTGTACCGGGATTTTATACATATGGCTCAGTCTCTTTCCGCAGCGCGGAAAGCGTCGTACAAAGCACGAACTCCGTAGCTCCAGCGACGACCCACAAGAATCTCCGAAAAAAAATGCACTCGTGAACAGAAGGATGCGGCCCGGAATCAAGACCACAACCTTCGGAACTCGAGACAGACACCTTGACCACTTCGCCACTGAGAGAGTCGTTAAGTCGTTCTCTTTCCCGTGACACCCAATCATCAATAGGCTGCTTGGAGGTTACGACGCCGACCTCTGACTTCTTCACAGCTGGTTTGTATCACATTGTGCTCTGTGGATTATTCTATACAATAAGAACAGCAGTGATATAATCTTGGGATACTGGCTCAGACCTCTATATGTTTGGTTTGCGCACGTTTACATAAATCGGCCGTTGAAAGTCGAGAAGAGCAGGCCGAATAGGCCAATACCTAGAGTAAATGTGAAAATTAGTAAAGCAATCGACCAAAAGAAAAGCAGGTGTTATTCTGGTAAACCAATCTTTGGATCGACTTTAATATCATCAACGTCATCCACATCGTTGTCTAGAATGAGAGACATTGGAGTAAGAATTAGCAGGACCGGATACGAGAGGCACATCAGGAGTATGCGGCATCTCGTCAACCGACATGGAACTGGTACTAATAGCCGCCACTAAACTCTGATATATATGTTGGGGTAGGGTGGGGGAGGCAGAGAGGCGGGGGCACTGAGCACCTATGGACATGTCAGGAGTGCTAGGATGATACCCCAACAATTAACTCATTAACTAACATCTTTGGATCCTTGCAGGCACTGCGGCGCTCTTAAACCGTGCCGAGATTATCCTTGTGTGATCTATGGGACAAGAATGGAGCAGTTTTGACGATATCTATGACAATATCCGTGTTCCTTAAAAAGAAAACCAAATGCAACTATCACATAATATATTGTATTTCTTTATTTACGTTTAGCCTGAACATATTTTAAACAGATCTGTTTTCCCTGTATAGTGAAAATATTTTCAGAAATGTTGACGATATGAAAGGAATCATCACTGGGGGACATAACATCAATAAAATTAGATATGCAGATGATACAGTCTTTATTTCAGACAATGAGCAGGATCTGCAACATTTAGTAGATGCGATTGTTGCACACGGTGAACAACTTGGGTTAGAATTAAATTATAAGAAGACACAGATTATGGTCGTCACTAAGATTGATTGATTGATTAATTGATTGATTTAGGAATCGACATCACAGCATTCGGGACATTCCCATAAGCGCTCCGTCCCCATCCTCAGCAGCCAGCGAAGAGTTCCACTAAGGTCGTCACTAAGAATAAGGAAATAACACAATGTAATATACAAGTAAATGGGAATATTCTTCAACAAGTGAGCAGGTACAATTATCTCGTAACAATCATAACATCTGATGGGATATGCCTTCAAGAGATTAGAACAAGAATTGCCATGGCGAAAGACAGCATTATGCAGATGAAAAACATACTGGCCATTTAAATATAGCATTTGCAACGAGGCGAGTCCTGGATGGCACAGGAAATATCTATACGTCAGGTTTATGATGTGGAGACCATCAATGGTGAAAAAGAGTGGGTTGAAGGACAGGCAGATGGGACAAGCTGGCACAATGTAATACTAACACTGGGTCGTGAGTGCAGAGAATGGGCAGCGGGCCGCACATAGTTTGAGGTGCAAGAACTGATACAGAGTAATACACATCAAGGTGACATAGTGATCTATACTGATGGGTCAGTGGTGAGAAACAAATGGAGTGGTTGGGGTTTTATTGCGAAGGCTAGTGGACGATTCTTGAAAAAGGAGAGTATGGCATATGAGGTTACGATCTCCAGCATGAGAATGGATCTGGAAGCAGTCACAGCGACATTCCGTTGGTTAGAGAAGACTTCTGCAACACACATTGTCTTCATCACGGACTCAAGGAGTATGCTTAGTAAAGTTGGGAAAGGAATGTTTCGTGTGGAATGGCTCACCTCACTTCAGAGGTCACAGATTGTCAGAATTGTAAGGATTTTTGTTCTTACTATGCGGGAGTGCGGGGGGGGGGGGGATGAACAATCTGATATGCTGGCATGGAATACACCTCTTGGTGGTCGATTACCTATGGACAAGGGGGAGGTGGTCGTGCGCTTGTGGGACCAGGTGGAGAAGGTGGAGGAACAGACTGAGAACCTGTATGTGGAAAGGATGAGATTGCGGGGGATTGGCAGGTGTTCTAGTAGAATCTCAAAACTGAGAGGAAAGACCAGGAGAACTTTCAATCAGATAATGGTGGGAAAGATTAGTAGTATGACTCTTCGCTGGCTGTTGAACGAGGGGATGGAGCGCATATGGGAATGTCCCGAGTGCAGTGATGTCGGTTCTAAGCTCAATTCAAATCAACTCAACTTGCAACGGAAAAAAAAGTTTTGATGTGCTACATCTAATCTGTGCTTTTGTATGCATGTGAAGCGTGGACAATGAGCAGACAAGCTGAAAAGCATCTTATGGCTGTGGAAATGTGGTTTCTGAGGAAAATGCAAAGAATACCATGGACAGAGAAAAACCAACGACCAAGTCCTACAAGAAACAAATTAAAACCGTAAACTGCTTAGAGAAATTAGACGTAGACAGTCACAATTACTGGTCAAGTTATGAGAAGAAATAAATTGGAGAACTTGGTGACAACTGGAAAGATCGAGGGGAAGAGAACAAACGTGAGTGAGATGACAAAACATGACCGCCTACGCTTACCGGCATGACACAAGATGATGATTTTAAACAAACAAATATTGTATATCCTTTATACAAGGTGTGTACATTTAGCTACTTTCAAAGTCACTCCTATGTGATCTTTTATAGTTTTCACACACCCCGCCCTCATCCCACCATAGCCCATTGAGGCATCTTCTGTACAACTCTACCTTCTGGGATTGAAAGAGTGAAATACAAACTGTTCAGTTATGTTTATCCATTGCAGCAACAGATGTCTTTTGAAAGAAACAGCATGTTTAGTTACACGGGAAACATAACATACAGGTTAGTTAAATTAGTTCTATATCCTTTACATGACGTAGCAGTTAACCACAGCATTTTTTGACTGTTCATGATTCCTGGGCAAGTTTACCTTCATTAGTTTGCCATTGCGTCCTGAACGACCAGCGCCCATACAATTTCATTTTTTTAAATATCAACGCAAGGCAATCTGTTGCCAAATCGCCCGTAACTGTGTTTTCAACGCGGTATTCGGGATTACGAACTTCGTCAGTACACCCTTCACCACGGAGCAAGCAACATACAGGCAGGTCTTCGAAAACGTTGAACTATGATCAGCGTGTGTAGTGATAGGAAGCAAACAGTAAAGACCTTTACAAACCTTGATGCGTATTTGGTATACGGTGCTCACTCCACGTTATTCTATACCAATCGACACTCGATTGGGGATGGGGTCAATTTCAAGCCAGCCACCTTTACTCCCCAGATTATTTCCTGGTACTCATTATAACCTGGGTGGATCCGGAGTCTAGGTCAATTTTAAAAAGTCTCAGTTTCCCTGGAGTTTTGCTGCCTACTGCACTACTGCGACTCTCACTGTCATAGTCTTCTTCTTCTGTGGCTTTCATCTCCAAGTGAAAACAAGGCCCCCCCCCCCCCCCCAAACAACTCACACATATCCATTTTTAGATGTATTCATAATGTTGGATTTTGCATTTAAAGTTTGATACGTCACGAGGTAGCTAGTTCAATGCAATCCCTACTTAAGTGCTTCTTACAACCTGTTTGAGAATTTACCAACCAATCTGTAAGTATTTATTTTTGTTAAACATACAATAAAAAAATTAGCAATAATGGAGAGGCAGAGTTTTACAAAAGAAAAGAAGAAGTTGTTGCATATCCTTTACAGTCAACCCCACCATATTTTGGCCCTCATGATTCCTGGGCAAGTTTACTTTTAATAGTTTGACATTGTTTTCTGAACGACCGGCACCCAGAACCTTCCATAAGAAATCCAACATAACGCGGTCTGCTGCCAAATCGCCCACAGCTGTGTTTTGATCACGGGAGTGCGAAATTAGGAACTTCGTCCGTAGCTCCTTCACCACGAAGGAGTTTTAAAAAAGAACAACATCACAAATGATGGAGATTGATAAGTCTTTATTTTTATAACAAGACAACATGACACTCCAACAACTTCATAAGACATACCTATGTGCAAACTTGTAAACCAAATTTTTGAATGATTTATTTTCGTTCGCTCTCTTTTTAAATCGAGCGTAGTCCACGACGTACTGATTTTTCGTGTGGATTAGTTTTCCTTATTACCAGTGTCCCTCGCCATCTGGTGAACCCACTTAGACTTCTTAGGTACTTGTAATTGGCGTCCCAAATCAAGGACGAAAAGTTAACATTTTAGTCCAAGTGACTGGTGAAGGGCTATAGCCCGATACCTCGGTATCAGCACACTGGAAGTTTAAGAGCGAGCGTTCTTACCTATTTGGAAATGCTGATCTTCGTTAAATGAAATGAAAAGTGAAGCTGCAATGATCTATTGGTGGATATGTTGGTGGGCAATGATGTCTCGGTGTTCACCCTACAAAGAATTGCTCACTGTAGTTGGTACTTGGCCTACTCAAGGTATCACAAGTTTTACTTTTAAAAACGTTGGTCAGTCTAGTGATACGTGAGGGGACCCGATTTGTTATCAGGTAACTACGGCGATTTCAGTACATTATCATTGTCAGAGGAAAAGGCAAATAGGGCAAACCTAAATATCACACAGTACACGTTTAGTATGAGAACCATAGCAGCGCAGTGGCAAGCATTCTTGAGAGCTAGCCCGGTGGATATGAGTTCAAATCCCCCGTTAGCCGGGGGTTTTATTCCACTAATCAGGGCTCTCAGATCATCATCAATCAAACAGGTGCCGTCTCTACTATACAACGAAGGTTGGCTGCAATGGATCTCCAACACTGTCTGTCTCTCGCCCTGACAATACATTAAGCCAGACTGATGTTCGTCCGTCAACATAGTCTAAAATGGGTAACACGGAATTTTTTGGGAAGTAAAGGCTACCGATGGTTGCTTGACAACATCATCCATCGATTGTCGAACAGCTTAACACTATGGGGCTACCACCATATGCCCAATACCCTTCATGGTATGACAAGGTTTATTTGCCTTGTTTACAGGATAACTATGATTAAATTGCCAGTTAATGTCGTATGTCTGGTTTGGTTTGTAAAGGATTACTTTCACTGCACCCTCGAATAACACCATTAGTACCTCAGTCGCATCCCATAGATTACACAAGGAGGTGTCTACGAACTATGGGAACACTGTATCCCCTGCGAGGAACCAAATGCGCATATATCGGAACCAATCAAGCGATTTATTCTTTCGTTGATGAGTGTTCTAATCCTTATGATTAGTTTTTAACAAGGTTCTCCTAGTTTTTATTGAAGACTAGCTGACCCTGCCCGGCTTCGCCCAGACCCTGGTGGGGAGCATCTCATTTAATTCATATAAGTAGTCATATAAGTTCCCGTTCCCGTTACCGACTATCTGTCTGTCTGTCTGTCTGTCTGTCTGTCTGACCCGGCCCGACATCGCCCAGCTCCTGGTGTGAAGCATCTCATTTAATTTATATAAGTAGTCATATAAGTTCTCGTTCCCGATGTTATCGCGGACCTCAGAGAGAAGTGTCTATGTAGAAGACCATTTCCTGGACGTACGTATTTTGGGAGGGGGAGGAGGGAGGAGGGAGGAGGAGGAAGAAGAAAAAAAAACTACGACAGTTGGCATCTCTGGAATGAAAGGAAGGCGTGTAGAAAATTTCATCTCAATCGGATGGGCCGTTCGCGAGCGCATAAAGGACATACGGCAGAGATACATAAATACATACAGAGATACATACGCACATCCTAATTTATATATAAGACTAGACTAGACTACCCCGTGATGATGGGATAGTATACCATCTTGGGCTTCTTGTTTGGTAAAATTCAACGCCGTGGTTGGAGCTTGGTCTACTCAGGGCAGAAGGGGACGTTGTATCTGTAAGCCAATGCGTTTTGGGTGTTGGTTGTTTACAGAGGACACAATCACACACTATGTGTTATGTGTTGCTTGTTTATTGAGAACACAGCAACACACTACATGTTATGTGTTGCTTGTTTATTGAGGACACAGCCACACACTACATGTTATGTGTTGCTTGTTTATTGAGGACACAGCCACACACTACGTGTTGTGTGTTGATTGTTTATTGAGAACACAGCAACACACTACATGTTGTGTGTTGCTTGTTTATTGAGGACACAGCTACACACTACGTGTTGTGTGTTGATTGTTTATTGAGAACACAGCCACACACTACGTGTTGTGTATTGGTTGTTTATTGAGAACACAGCAACACACTACATGTTGTGTGTTGCTTGTTTATTGAGGACACAGCTACACACTACGTGTTGTGTATTGGTTGTTTATTGAGGATACAATCACACTCTACGTGTTGTGTGTTGCTTGTTTATTGAGGACATAGCCACACACTACGTGTTGTGTGTAGGTTGTTTATTGAGGCCTTGCACGATTTTTAAAACAGGCGGATCAGCAGGATAGAGCTATTTGAAATAACGTCAGAGAAGCCTTGTCACGGGTCACTAGGAAGGAGGACTGTGAGATTAAGGTGAAGGATATTAGACGGGTACTGAAGCGGGCTAAAGACCCAGCACCAGGTCCGGATGGGGTGAGGTACTCCCATATGAGTAACATAAATGATGGGGACTTGGAGGAGATGGCTCTTTTTTTTTTCAACCTAAGCATCAATACGACGGAAATACCCCACGATTGGCTGCATAGCTACCTGGTCCTGCTCCTAAAGCTGGGTAAGGATCACTCCAGACTTAATGGATACCGAATCATAACCCTGCAAAACACGTATGGCAAAGTCCTCGAAAAGGTAGTAGCACGCAGACTCCAGAGACATTTGGAATGTCGTAATCTGCTTCCCCAAGGACTCGGGAGTTACCGGCCTGGGAAGGACACCTGGGCCAATGCTGCGACTTTTGCATTTGATGTCTACGAGGGCTTCCAGGATAAACAAGAAATAGTAGCGGTAGCTCTTGACCTGGAGGATGCGTATAACAGGATCAGGTATGATCGGTTAATACACTGTTGAACATGGAAGTCTGCCCTTGCCTTGTTAGATGGGTTGCGGCAGTCCTTTATGAGCGTAAGGTTGCACTTCGCATGGGTTCCTGGACTTCTGAACCCTGTACTATTACACCTGGGTTGCCACAGGGATCTTCCTTGTCCCCAGTGCTCTTTAATGTCTACACCATCAAAATCGCATGTATTGAGACAGCAGTTGTGGGTAGAATCTTGATATTTGCAGGTGATGTGCTGGTGTACAGACAGAGCAGAGACAAGGCCAGTTTGGCGAAAGACTTACAGGTGGCAGTAAATAGGGTGGCAGAGTGGTGCAGGGACGCGGGGGCCGTTATAAACCCAGACGAGGCATCGGTTGTGTGGTTCTCCCTGGATAACCGGATCGTCAAGGCAGATGTCCCAGGTATTATGTTGAATGTTCTCTTAGTCGAGAGAGTAAATTGAAGTACTTGGGTATAACCTTTTGACAGGTGTTTGTCTTTTAAGGATCACGTGGAAGCTTTGGTGGTGAAGGCTGGTAGGGGACTTAATGCATTGAGGGCTATGGCAGCAACCGGGGTAGATCAGAGGATGCTGTACAGGCTCTTTCAGCAGTTAATAATTTCTGTGATTGAGTATGGTCTGGGGCTGGTGACAGTATCAAAGAGCCAGCTTGAAAGTTTGAAGCGCATACAAAATACTACCATGCGGGTAATCCTAGGGTGCACAAAGGACACACCAATTATATGCATGAGGCATACCCTGGCGCTACCAACAATGACGGATAGGCATAGGGTCCTTCAGGCCAAATGGTAGCTGCAGATAAGGATCACCCGCTGCATGCAGCCATGGATATAATCAAGGGTCATAGACTAAGACGAGGCAGGTCCTGGATGGCACAGGCAGAACTTTCTATACGTCAGGTTTGTGATCTAGAGACCATCAATTGTGAAAAAGAGTGGGTTGAAGTTCCGGAAGACATGACGGATTGGCACAATGTAATAATAACACTGGGTCGTGAGTGCGGGGAATGGGCAGCGGGCCGCACTGGGTTTCAAGTGCAACAGCTGATCCAGAGTAACACACATCAAGGTGACATAGTCATCTACACCGATGGGTCAGTGGTGAGAAACAGACTTAGTGGTTGGGGTTTTATTGCAAAGGCTAATGGACGAGTCTTGAAAAAGGAGAGTCTGACATATGACAAGCTGAAAAACATATTATGGCTGTGGAAATGTGGTTTCTGATGAAAATGCAAAGAATACCATTGAAAAACCAATGAACAAGTCCTACATGAAACAAATAAAGATCGTAGACTAATTAGAGGCAGACGTAGAGAGTCAAAAATTTTTGGGCATGTTATGAGAAGAAATGAATTGGAGAACTTCGTGACAACTGGCAAGGTCGAAGGGAGGAGACCAAGGCGAAGACCGAGAAGTAAATATCTGGATGGCTTGGCCACGTGGCATGGTCCAGATAGAAACGCGGAGCTGATCCACGACTCTGGTGATCGAGTGAGATGGCAAAGCATGACCGCCCACGCTTATCTGCATGGCACATGATGAATGACATATGAGACTGGAGGTGGAGGCAGTAACAGCGGCATTCCATTGGATGGAGGAGACTACTGCAACACACATTGTATTCGTTACGGATTCAAAGAGTATGCTTAGTAGGGTGGAGAAAGGAATGTTTCGTGTGGAATGGCTATCTTTGCTTCAGAGGTCACAGATTGCGGGAATTGAATGGATATTTTGCTCTGGCCATACAGGGGTGCGAGAGAATGAACAAGCTGATAGGTTAGCAGGGAATGCACCTCTTAGTGGTAGATTGCCTATGGACAAGAGGGAGGTGGTCGTGCGCTTGTGGAACCAGGTGGAGAAGGCGAAGGAACAGGCTGAGAACCCGTATGTGGAAAGAATGAGATTGCGGGAGATCGGCAGGGGTTTTGGAAGAATCTCAAAACTGAGAGGGAAGACCAGGAGAACTTTTAATCAGATAGCGGTGGGAACGATTAGTAGCATGACTCCTCGCTGGCTGTTGAACGAGGGGGCGGAGCACGTATGGGAATGTCCTGAGTGCAGTGATGTCGGTTCTTAACTCAACCCAACTGTTTATTGAGGACACAATAACACACTACTTGTTGTGTGTTATCTGTTTATTGACGACACAGCCACACACTTCGTGTTGTGTGTTGGTTGTTTATTGACGACACAGCCACACACTACGTGTTATGTGTTGCTTGTTTATTCACGACAACCACATTGGACTTTCTAAACGACTACTTGCTCTGTGTAGATTGCTTAATAAAGACTACAGCGTGGTACCTTTTAGCATCTTCGTGTGGTGTGTCGGTTGTTTATAGTCTTCAGTGGGTTGTGTCGGTTGTTTATTGTCTTAAATGGGCTATGTCGGTTGTTTATTGTCTTAGAAGTGTTGTGTGTCGGTCATTTATTGTCTTTGATGTGTTGTGTGGCGGTCGTTTATTGTTTCTACGTGTTGTGTGTCGGTCGTTTATTGTCTTAAATAAGTTGTGTGTCGGATGTTTATTGATAATGACGTTGTACATCTACATCATTGCATATTGTGTGTTGGTTACATTTTTTTTTAAGCAATAGCTAGCTTTGAACGCAAGCGTAGTCCATAAGACAACCACACGCCACAAGACAGGAAGTTTCACCCAACCAACACACATAATTCAGATGCCTAATCCTCACCCGGTCTCCCTGGCCAAGGAGCTAGCGTCTTTCTGCGTAATCCCGTATACTCTCGTGAGTGCCGTGATGTGCGCGAGAAATGGTAGCGGTTCTCGCCGCGTGGGTAATTTACGGGGTTATGTGAGCAATGGCAAACTACTGAGCGTAATCTTGCCTAGTATATCAACAGCAGATATGTAGATGGCCAGCCCATGGATCGTGCCGATGTTATTAACGCCCTTAAAGATATGGCGAGAACAGGGGATTTTGACGCCAGTGATTCCACATCGCTTTCCAGGATGAAAGACCTGGGAGTAAGAATCGGCACAGCCAGACGCGAGAGGTACATCGGGAAAACAAAGCGCCTCGTCAACCAACACAGAACTGGCACTATTAGCCACTGGACGCTGATGCATATGCTGGGGGGAGGATCTGAGCACCTATGGACATGTCCGGAGTGCAACGAAGATACCTCAACTGATAACTAACTAACTAACTATCAACAGCAGCATCAACAGACTGCAACGTCCTGTAAGGGATGTGCAACATTTAAAAAAAGGCCTCATCCCAGTGGCTTCAGCTTGTGTTCACAAATTTATAAATGCTTCCGCAAACGACTAAATAGTTCATCAAAAGTACGTCTATAATTGGAGCTCATGTTATAATATAAGATAATATTCACACTAGAGTTGGTGGCTTGACACACATAACCAATTGACCAGCTGGCTAAACATATGTTGACATATTTCCCCAACACATTTAAATCTGGTCCCAAAACAAAAGTTGCTAATGAGAGCATTGTACCAGGCGTGTAGCAGACAATTAAAACAGTGGCTATTAACACAATCATTTTCACTGTTTTCTTTTCGCGGGTGCATAAGTTGTTAAGTTGCGCCGTTTTTGATGTCGACTCTTTACGCCATTCTGATGACTTTTTGAGCTTTGTTACCAATGCAACAGTCAGAATGACGACCAGGGTAAAAGACACAATACTCAGTATGGAATGGAGAAAATGTTCCACGCCTTCAACATTTTCTCTGATGTTTCTAAATTTCAGAGAAATTACAGATCTGTTCCTTTCGATATTAAACTTCCACCCAAGATATGAATATGTATATTCCGGTATCAGAACTAAAATATTAATAATATAAATAATAATAACTACAAGGGAGGTTACTTTTGTAGTTACCAAAGATTTCACTTTCAATGGCCAGGCGATACTTAAATACCTCTCGGCCGTTATGTAAATTGTAATGTAGCTTGTGATTCGACAGAAGCACACATGTGGCCACGCCCCTGATAGAAATCCTACTTCCATGAGAGCTAGAGGACCAATCGACTGGACGAGGGAATTTATACTAACGCAAACCCATTCCATAAATATTAAACAAAACAGATCTGAAACTGCAAGTCCAAAAAATGCAATAGTTACGGTAGTGTCAAATCCCTGTTTGTAGAAAACAATGATGTTGATGATGTTGGCAACTATCCCAAACAGACCAATCATTAGGGAAAGAGCTAAATAATTTACAATTTCAAAGATTCGTCTCACTTCGACGCTTAAGTCAGCAGTCATGTTTCATGTGTGTCTGCGTATATTGTTGGCAACTATAGCAGCCGTGTCACATATTTATATATTACAGAAATGTTTTGTAAATCAACTATACACTATACATAGTTTAGTAATACAACCAAACTTTATGAATAATATCTATTACAATGACTACTGGGAAATATTAATTGGGCGCGGTGATGGGAAAAAACAAAACGAAGTGATACTTCTTCATAATTGCATAGATCCAGCAAACCAAATGACTAGATGCCATCGTAATGACAATTGTCAAAACAGATACTTCCACATAAACATTCTCCTCGCTAAGGAATCCAGCATATCAATTTGCCGTCTTGTCTACATCTGTCAATGATGAGCTCTCCTTGAGGCAGCTGTTTAATCATATGTTTTTAAAATGACAGCTGCAAATTAAACTACCGGAATTGTTCTACCGCTGTAAGCATTGCGAATATTACAAAAGACATTAATTACGGTGTTTTTAAACTGGAAATATTAAACTCTAGCTGATAATGTTAGTATTCTGCTTGTGTTGGGTACCTTGGAAACACCCACCCACCCACATCCACACACACACACATACACACACACACATTCCCTCCACCTTCAAGTGTGATGTATAAACGTATGAGAGACTTAACAACAGTATGTGTGTAAGTCTACATTGAACAAATGTTCAATATCGTCTTCTATGGAGCAAACATTGGCGACCACGACGCCACGACGCAGACGTTTTAGTGAAATTGGTTTTGCTTATTGCATTACTTCTTGCACAGATATTTAATTTGTCGACATACATCAGCCTCTGCCTTCCTCCGTCTCTCTGATGAGTCCTCTAATGACGCCTGCAGCTGCCACTACTTCATTATTTGTGTTATTCTCTTGTCAATGTATTATCAACATTCTTCTCCAGAGCTATATATCCACTGCTTCCAGATTTCCAGGGTTGTCCATGGTACATAATTTACATTGCGTAGTAATTTATGCATGTCCCATCCCATCCAATTCCATGGGACTTTCCCATGGGAATAACATTCCCATGGCCAAGCCTGGCAGGCTTGTCCATGGGACATTTTTTTCTGCCCCATCCAATGGTAATTTATGCCTGTCTCATCCCGTCCCATCCCATGCCTACACTATTCAGAAAATCCCCCTTTTTTCCCATGGGATTCCCATGGCCAAGCTTACAGATTCCCCACTGTTTTCATTACTCATTGTCCAGCGTTCACATCCATAGAGAAGAATCGAAGACAATCACTTCAGTAAGCGCATTGTGGTCTTGTCATGATAGCTATGTCCTTTTTTATGTTGTCTGTTCTGGTAAAATTGTCTTTGGGCATGGTTATGCTTGTCCTCGTCTTTGTATCACATCTCCCATCGCATGTCACTGTGTAACTTAGAGATATAAATTGTTTGACCTTCGTAATTATTGCATCTTTATTGTATAGAGCCGGCGATGTGTCGAAGGGGATAAAGACGCAATTCGCAATCCAAGTACCGCTTTCGAAACACACCTGCCAACTATTTGGAATCAGACCGCCTTGTGTTGACTTCCATACCACGGTATAAGTGTTGGTCGTTCAGAAAGCAATGAGAAACTACGTAACATAAATTTGCCACGAAGGGATAGTTTTAAAAAAATGATGGGTAGAAGATTTGCAGCTAACTTTATCTTACATTATAGAGACCGTGCCGGCTGTGGGGAGGAAGGGTTGCGGACGCAGTTCGTAATCTCGAAACACAGCTGCTGGCGATTTGGCAGCACACCGCTTTGCGTTGATTTCCATACAATGTTATGAGTGCCGGTCGTTCATAAAGCAACGAGAAACTACCGAACATAAGCTTGCCCAGGAATTACAAAAAGCCAACACAATGTTGAGGTTGACTGCGACGTCATGTAAAGGATATGCAACTATATGAGACCATATTAGAACGTGTTTCCCCATTGAAGCCACCGTACATTCAGTTTTAAAAATATTTAGTGATAATTACTTATTCTCGCTCTCATTCACCACCTTGCCCAGAATGGTTTGCATGCTACTTTCAGATTCTTCTATCAAAATTGTATCACTTGCCTATGTTGATATGCATCTTTCATTTGGCGTTTTCCTATGTTTTTTTTTTTTTAGCGCTCTGACGGGACCTGCATCTGTCACTGCTACAGTGTATGTTTTCGTCTCTTGCTAAGACATGCTCAACACTCGTTTATAAATATATATATCTGGTTGTCGAATAGTCTCTCCAACCTTTGCCGCCTGCACTTTCATGTCCAGAGCCCTGTGACACAATGTACAATCTTTTGCTGATCGGTACTTGCATCCTCTCCGGAGTGCCATTCCTTCCATCGCCGTTCTTTCCGACACTGTCAAGTTTAATATGGACAAAGTGTTTCAGTTTGCGAGACATGGCGCTGTTCACATCCAGTTTATTTCGGTGTTCAGATCATGTAGAACAGTGATTCTCAACCTTTTTTTGCCGGTGCCCCCCTTCACCATATTTTCAGAACGTCATTCCCCCTTTCGTTTTTCCTACCTACAAATTTGGCCCGTGCCCCCCTTCACCATATTTTCAGAACGTCATCATTCCCCCCCCCCCCTAACTTTCGTATTTCCTACCTAAAAATCCCCCCCCCCCTTACACAGTATACGTACTAATAGAAGCTAATTTAATAGCACATACTAAAACAAGTCTAGACATCCAGATAAAACGTGACTTGTGGGTCTAATTTATAAAATTAATTTTAGAAGGGTGAGACGTACAGAACCGTCAAGTTTGAAGAGAAAAACAATATCAAGTAATCGGTTGGGACGCAGAGGTGTTTCCAAGGCATCAGGGCGGGGTTATATACTGGCCAAGACCTCTTGACTCGTCTTCGTCGAGCGTCCTGGGCAACAGGTCCCTTCGGGGTCCTGGCTAAAGTCAGTAGAATTGCCGATTCCTCCGAAGTCGGAGAGTGTCTGCCTGTATGGCGAGGAACCACCAGTCTGCACACCAATAAGCAATACATGGGACAACGGATACTCACGCAAACCTCAGGTCCTGTATGACATCACACTGATGTTGGACAACAGGATGCCTTCATCCGACATACAGGACTTCGCTTTGGAGCTCAAGCCAACGAACACAAGCAAGCAAGTAATCGGTTCTTGTATTAACGCGATCTTGAAATAATCTTAATTTCCCCCTGGAAACCCTAAAATCGGGGAGGGGGGGGGGGGGAAATTCCCCACCGGTTGAGAACCACTGATGTAGAATATCAGTAATTGCCTTCTCGGTCCACGATAATCTGAGAACTTGTCTGTAACAACTTTAAAAGCCCCGATAGAGGAGTAATGTTGTTGACATTCCCCTTCTTGGGTAGCCTATTAAGAGTTTTGGCGCTGAAGTTACCAGTGGCAGCCTGATCAAACTTCCGGCTGCGTTTTCCTCGACGGAATGAGTGTCGTCCGGGCCCCCGCTGAATCAGTCTCTTCAGACGTAGGTCAATGATATTAAAATATAAATGCAACAGTTTTTTTAACATGTTAGTTGCATATCATTTACAGGGCGTATCAGTCAACCCCATCATTTTTGGCTGTTTGTGATTACTGGGCAAGTTTACGTTCAGTAGTTTGCCATTGCTTTCTGAACGACCGGCACACTTACCATTGTATGGAATCCAACGCAATACGGTCTGCTTCCAAATCGCCCGCAGCTGTGTTTTGAACGCGGTGTGAGGGATTACGAATTGCATTCGTAAGACCTTCGCCACAGAACCGCCGTAAAAGGTAAAGAGGACTTTTATTGAATTATGAAACTTGTGGAAGAAAATAAAACGAGTACCAAATTTAGAATATTCAACAATAACATTTAGAACTAATAAAACAATGACAAATCGACTTCAAACATCCATCAACTAGTCCCTGTGTAGAAAAGATGGACTAAAATAGTTTTGCAGAATCAGTAATGCTGCGCCTAAGTAGAGAAATAGATGCCAGCGAACCAATAGATATCGGAAAGACGGGCCGGTAGAGAAAGAAACCGATAATCATTGTATAAGTACTTTCATTAGAGCTCAAAGGGCAAACAAAATCTGGGAGTAGCTAAAAATATACAGAGATGAATAGTCTGGGCCTCTGGGGGTGTGAACTACAAAAGATAGCACGAGACAGGACTGTTTGGAGTGGGTTATTGTGATGGTCTAAGCTCCAACAGGAAACAACTGGCAGAAGGTGAAGATTGTATCCAGTGTCAGAATACTTGGATGGACACATTTTATGGCGCAAAGTATACTCAGATTGATTGTCATGAGAAAGACACAAACTAGCTTTTTACTACTTGCCTCGTCTATGATGTTGGATGTATGTCAGCATTCTAGGAGAGTGGAAAGGATGGATTGTTCTTCAACAATAAAGTCCTAATTTTGGATGTGATTACCTTGGGATGTAATATTTTCAGCGTGAGCAGGATTTATCGTGGACTATAGCTAATATAGCTCCTATTGTTCAACATGTGTGTCATCAACAATGTTGGTTTTCTTCTTGTCATTATGCATTCAGAGACATGAATATAGTGTGTTAACTACAGTGAAGTTATTAGTTCTGGGATAGCATCCTGATGATGAAGAGTATTTATTATCATCATCATCATGTGCCGTGCCAGCTGTCGTAGGCATTCATGGCTCTCCACAGATCTCGGTTTTTGGTGTTCTGGATCAACTCTGCTGATGGTATTCCTCCATGCCACCGTCTCAATCCGTCCAGCATCATTTCTCTTCATCTGTCTCTGCCTCTCTTCCCCTCGATCTTTCCAGTTGTCACGATGTTCTCCAATGCCTCTCTTCTCATCACATGACCGAAGAAAGCTGTTTAGCGAATATTTGACAAATGTTGATGGATTTCATAACGCATAACGGTTAATTCACAGATTAGACTCATCGTGTGTGCAATATTCAAAGAGTCTCGTATACCGGCCAACTAGGGATGGACTTCTTGATGAACATGTTAGTTATTAATTTATTATCACTTGCGTTATTGATATTGTTATTACTAGTGTCCTTGCTGTCTTCATCTGCACCACTATTCAACAACTGAAACGCATGGTTTCATTCCGTCGAAGAAAATATATGACAGTCTCATCATACGTTGTGTACTGAATGTTCTAATCTGAAGGATGTCTTTCCAGCTGGTGTTCCAAGTTATGTTCTTAACTTGATGTTTACCACGTTGATGGATCATAGCCCTAGACCAGCCTCTCACAACTGTCGGCTCACAACCCACCAGTACACAACTGAAGAAACGACGTCGATAAGATGTGTGTGTGTGTGTGTGTGTGTCTGTCTGTCTGTCTGTGTCTCTGTGTGTGTGTGTCTGTCTGTCTGTCTGTCTGTGTGTCTGTCTGTCTGTTTGTGTGTGTGTGTGTGTGTGTGTGTGTGAGTGTGTGTGTGTTCTAATTATCATATAGAAGTTTCCTATTTGATCCTTCATTTATCCTACATAATTGTGTCTCTCCTCATATCACCTTTGTATCTTCGTTCACGGTGATTTCATCTCTGCAGAGATTAAGGCATGCCAGGACAATTCAGCAACGTTCCTACTTGTGTATCATTATACCTGCTTTTGTGCACGCCCATCAAGATTATTGCCACCAGTAGTCATCACATTCATTAATAATTTATATTTGTCATACACTAAAACGAACTGTGAAAATATCGAAGAATACTAAAGACGCTCCTGAAGCTCATGGCTTGGATTTCGTGATCGCTCTCTGACTGTGGGATAAGATCTACAAGCTACGATATCATAGTATATGGCTACGGCGCCTTCGTTGGTAACACGGTTACATCTGTTACCGTCCTGCACTTACTAATGTATCTGCTTCTGCATCACCAGCAAGGGATTCTACTTCCAGCTGCACACTTCTTCACTTGTACAATAAACCTCGTCAGAGCCCAAGTGGTAGTCATCCTATATGGCGTTAGAATGACAGAATTAGGTATAATTCAGCTGAATGTCTTTATATTCCAAGATAACTAAATGTTTCCTTTAAGTGGACCATTCTTTCAGGAAAAGGATGTTAAAACGGCATTCTGATTTTTCCCCTATCTGTATATCGCATAAAGCTGAGCAGTATTACACGAATATAGAAAGAAACTTTCATCTGTACATGCAATTTGACGTATAAATTTTTCAACATAATGTGGCCAAATATTAATAGAAATTACCAAGCAATTGTCAACCCATTGACAGCAAAATGATTCTTACCACGTTCATGACAAGTCAATACTAAAGTTGAACGGCTCATGTCGTCTTCATATCCCAGGAAATTACTATTGTCACCCATTGCCATCAGAGTATGTAAAGTGAATATGATGTGCTTTCGGGACATCCTGTCTTCCGTCTCTACAGAGCACCCAGACAGGCTTCTTCCATTCCATCTCCTAACATAGTTCACCGGCAAGTAACGTGTTCTTTCTTCTGCACGCCATCACCACAGCTGAACTTGCAAGGTCACCAAAACAAACCGGGTGGAAAGACAGGCAAGAAACAACAACTACAACGATGAAGAATGACTGAGAAGTGGAATGACTGAGAACTGAACTAAGTTGCATTCTTCGAAACTGCACCTAGGTAGCTTCAAAACATCCCGGATTAGTCGACTCAGGTTTGAATGATTGATACTGTCTTGGAAATTATGGTTCTCTAAGACGGTAGTGACTTTAACGAATCGACATTGCTCACTTTATATTTTTTATGTATTAATCTCTAACCGCAGTGAGTCAGCTCCGTGGCTAAAGGCTTGCGAACGCGGTTCGTGAGCCGGGTACCAGGCGTTCGAAGCTCAGCTGCGACCGATTTGTGCAGGAGACCGTGTCGCGTTGTGTTATACCGTGCTGGTATGGGAGCCGGTCGTTCAGAAAGCAATGGCAAACTGCTGAACACAAAACTTTCCTAGTACATTAACAGCAGCTGAAAAATGCTGGTGTTGACTGCAACGTCCCGTAAGGGATACGAAACAATTTTTAAAAAACTGCAATGATAAGTGTGCATGTGTTGTGAGTTGAATTTGTTACTTACTAAAAAAACACACAGTAATTTCAAATTGTGTGTTTTGCTTAAGAAGTGATTATCAGAGACGTTAACCTCGATTCAGAAAACATATTCTGATACTGCAAATTTTCTTGAAGGTCATGTTATTGACAATGATGGCCCGCGGAGGAGCGACCTCGATTTCTGCTGGTCAGTCAGCTCCTTCGAGCGAACAATTTGGTTACGCGGGAATATCTTCTCCCGAGTTGGCACTTTTGGCTTATTTCTGGTTTCATGTCTCATATCGCTATTGTGTGTGTGTGTGTGTGTGTGTATGTGTGTGTGTGTGTGTGTGTGTGTGTGTGTGTGTGTACAGAGAGAGACAGAGAGAGAGAGACAGATAGAGAGAGAGAGAGATAAAGTAATGTAAAGGACTCTTGAACACGCTATGATGAATATTGGGTATATGGTGCTAAGCCTATATTCATTTAGGGAATCGGCACTCGAGATATGATGTGGTCAATATCACTTAGGGTGCCTTAACTACCCAGGATATTTCCCGGTAACCATTTCTGGCATGGTCAGCCTGGGATCTCAGGTCAATTTTTACAAGTCCCTTTAGTGAGGATTCGAAAACATGTCCACCATCTGCTAACTACTGCGCTCCTAGAGAAGTGTGTGGTTAGTAGAAAATCTACATTGTTATTGTCTGTCCCATATTTTCTCCAGCTACAGTCTCTTTATTATCTTTTAGTATCTATATTAAAAATGTATATGCACCAACAACAAGCAGTAGTGATGAAGAAATACAACACTTTTACGATGAAATAGAAATGGCAATAGCTCAAATTGGATCACAAGAAATAAAAATAATACTGGGAGATTTTAATGCAAAAGTAGGAAAGGGAAAAAAATAGAGGATATAGTGGGGAATTACTGTTTAGGTACAAGAAATGAACGAGGAGAGAAACTAATAGAATGGGCAAATATTAATGAAATGATAATTGGAAACACATGGTTTAAACTAACCATAAAAGACGACTATACACATGGAAAAGCCCTGATATGAAAATACGCAACCAAATTGACTAAATATTAATAAAAGATTTAGAAATGCATTAATTAATGTAAAGACAATGCCTGGTGCTGACGGTAATAGTGATCATTTACCACTATGTGGACAAATAAAAGTAAGATTAAAGAGATGGGGAAAAAAATTGTTAAGAACCTGAGTCTTAATAAAGAGGTTCTGAAAGTAGATAAAGAAATTCAAGAACAATACAGAGTGACTGTGAAAAATAGGTACAAAGCAATAGCTAAAATACAGAGTATAAATTAACAATGGGAAATGTTAAGGGACTCCATTCATCAAATTAGCAAAGAAATATTACCTGAGAGAAGCCAAAATGCTAAGAAAAAATGGATGAATGAAGAAATCTTAATGCTGATGGACAAAGGGAAACAGAACAAAAATGACAAACAAGAGTATGCTAAGATAAATAAAGAAATAAGAGATAATTGTTTGAAGGCAAAAGAAAGCTGGTTAAACAAGCAATGCAAAAACATTGAATTAAATTCCATTAAAGATCAAAAAAGTATGCACAGACAAATCAGTGAGCTCACAGGAAGAAACATAAGAATAAATACAGGGTGTTTGAAATCAAAAACAGGAAAGATATTATTGGAGGAAGGTGCTATAATGAAGCGGTGGAATGAGTATATAAGAGAATTATATAATGGAGAAAGGGAATAATTAACAGAAGAAAGTAACTTAGAAGGCCCAACTATTCTAAAAGAAGAAGTCGCTGACGCTATGAAACATATACAGAAAGGAAAAACAGCTGGGCCTGATGAAATAACAGTAGAAGAATGAGAAGTATTGGGAGAATTTGGGGTAGATATATTAACCAAAATGCTGAATGATATTTACCGAGCGATATGCTAACATCTGTATATATATAGTAATACCAAAGAGACCAGGAGCAATTGAATGTGAAGATTTTCGTACAATTAACCTCATAAACCATGTCACTAAGCTTCTACTCAGAATTATAATGAGAAGAGCAAGAAAGAAAAGAAAAATGGAAATTGGTGAAGAACAGTATGGTTTTATGGAAGGAAAGGGTACAAACAATGCAATATATATATTACGAACACTAATAGAAAGGTCAATAGAGAAACAGAGGGACATATATTTATGCTTCATAGATTATAATAAGGCATTTGATAAAGTGATATTGGAGGAACATCCAAGCTGCTTGGTTATGCAGATGATATAGATATTATAGGGCAAAGTGAACAAAAGACATTGGAAATATTGACTCACTTAAAGGGAAAAGCCCAACAGATGGGGCTGGTTATCAACCAAGATAAGACAGAATATATGGTAATTTCAAGAGACGGAATGGCTAGAAACTCTGGCCACATACAAATAGATAATATGACCATTAAAAGAACGGAAACATACAAATACCTGGGTACAATCTTCAACTGCTCCAACATCATAAGGGAAGAAATACAAACTAGAATCAACTCTGGAAATAAGATATACTATGCACTACAACATCTACTAAAATCAAAGGCGCTATCTCGTAACACCAAAATCACAATATACAAAACACTGATCAGACCAGTTGTGCTGTATGGCTCTGAAACCTGGAGTACAACGAAAGGAGACGAAGCCTTGTTACAAACCTTTGAGAACAAAATTTTAAGACGCATCTTTGGACCCATTAGGGATACACAAAGTGGAGAGTGGAAAAGAAGAAGTAGCAAAGACATTTATGATCTGTTTAAGTCCCCGCTAATCACTGGTATCATGAAGGCTAATAGACTACAATGGCTGGGGCATATAGAAAGAATGGAAGATAATAGGGAAACAAAACTCGCTTACACTCAGGAAATAAATGACCGTAGACCCCGAGGTAGACCAAGAAGGCGGTGGAGAGATAATACATATACAGACCTACAAGCACTTGGAATCAACGACTGGCAAGAGAAGGTCCACCAGAGAGACGAATGGAGACGGATTGTATTTGCAGCAAAGAACCTCAATGGCTCGGAACGCTGAAGAAGAAGAAGAAGATTTGATAAAGTAAAACATGATGAGCTGATAAAAATGTTGGAAGATATCAACATTGATGGGAAAGATTTAAGAATAATAAAGAATATATACTGGAACCAAGTAGCAGCAATTAAAACGGGAAATAACGAAGGCAGTTTCGAACAGATAAAGCTAGGAGTACGACAGGGGTGTGTCTTGTCACCCGATTTCTTCTCCCTATATAGCGAAGCAATAATGAGAGAGATCAAAGAGAAGCCAGGAATACTAATCGGAGGATATAATATAAACAATATACGCTATGCAGATGACACGGTATTGGTGGGCGATAATGCAACAGACCTACATCAATTATTGGACATTGTAGTATCAGAGAGTGCACAGAAAGGACTCTCCTTGAAAATCAAGAAAACAGTAACAATGGTGATATCAAAGAAAATGGGTACACCATAATGTGACATAGAAATAGAAGGGGAAATTCTCAACCAAGTGGATAATTTTAAATACCTAGGGGCACTTATAACATCAGATGGAAGATGTACAACAGAGATTAAGAGCAGAATAGGGCAGGCAAAAGCCGCATTTCAGAAAATGAAGAGTATCTTATGCAAAAAGTCGCTATCAATGAATGTAAGAAAGAGAGTGCTAAAATGCTATATAGAACCAGTTTTGCTGTATGGCAGCAAATCTTGGAATGTAAATGAACAAATTAGGAAGAACTTAGAAGCAACAGAGATGTGGTTTTTAAGACGAATGTTGCGAATTCCTTGGACTGCCAGAGTAACCAACAACGATTGCCTGAAAGAGGCTAATGAAACTAGAACACTATACACAACAATAAGAAAGAGACAAACAGCTTTCTTTGGTCATGTGATGAGAAGAGAGGCGTTGGAGAACAGCGTGACAACTGGAAAGTTGGAGGGGAAGAGAGACAGAGGCAGACCAAGAGAAATTATGCTGGACGGATTGAGACGGTTGCATGGATGAATATCATCAGCACAGTTGATCCAGAAAACCAAGACCGATATCGGGAAAAGGGGGTGGGGCATGAAGGCCTACGTCAGCTGGCATGGTACTTGATGATGATGAAAGGACGACACTTTTTGGAACAGACCTGATATGTTGTATATTTGTTATTATCAAGAGATCTTTAGCATCTATAGTGAGTTTAAACAAATGTCGAAAACCTCCAGATATTTCACATTGTCAACAGGTTTGGAACAGCTGATGGATTAAAAAATAACTATCGTCAGTTTATTTTAATGATAATCGCGCACCCTTAGGTTTGTAATTTGTTAAACACAATGTTAGTATCTCTTCATAATATTTTCGTCTTATCTGCCTGTTATGAAATGGAGGAGCAATTCGTTGCCTCATTCTGTCTTTGAAGAATGTACAGGTTAAGACAAATGAAGAAATCTGTTACATAAACAACTGGAAAATCCTCCAGGACGTCAAATACCATGAAATGGGTTGAAAAATAAAATAAACCCCGCGTCAAACAATCAGATGTTTCAGTAAGAGCTGTGGGTGAGTGGCACCTTGCCGTTTTGACAGAGGAAAATATGTGGATTGGAATTTGGCCAAAATCCCATCCAGCCTGGTAAGCGGTGTCCCGTTAAATAGACCTCGTGGTAAAATATCCATCATACATATATTCTGGGATCTTCCTCTTCTTTGCTTCCCCTGTGGTGCTAAAATGTGCAGACACAATGGGTTCGAACCATCCTCCACATTTACCTTCTTCTTCTTCTTCAGCTTTCCGAGCCATTGAGGTTCTTTGCTGCAAATACAATCCGTCTCCATTCGTCTCTCTGGTGGACCTTCTCTTGCCAGTCGTTGATTCCAAGTGCTTGTAGGTCTGTACATGTATTATCTCTCCACCGTCTTCTTGGTCTACCTCGGGGTCTACGGTCATTTATTTCCTGAGTGTAAGCGAGTTTTGTTTCCCTATTATCTTCCATTCTTTCTATATGCCCCAGCCATTGTAGTCTATTAGCCTTCATGATACCAGTGATTAGCGGGGACTTAAACAGATCATAAATGTCTTTGTTACTTCTTCTTTTCCACTCTCCACTTTGTGTATCCCTAATGGGTCCAAAGATGCGTCTTAAAATTTTGTTCTCAAAGGTTTGTAACAAGGCTTCGTCTCCTTTCGTTGTACTCCAGGTTTCAGAGCCATACAGCACAACTGGTCTGATCAGTGTTTTGTATATTGTGATTTTGGTGTTATGAGATAGCGCCTTTGATTTTAGTAGATGTTGTAGTGCATAGTATATCTTATTTCCAGAGTTGATTCTAGTTTGTATTTCTTCCCTTATGATGTTGGAGCCGTTGAAGATTGTACCCAGGTATTTGTATGTTTCCGTTCTTTTAATGGTCATATTATCTATTTGTATGTGGCCAGAGTTTTTAGCCATTCCGTCTTTTGAAATTACCATATATTCTGTCTTATCTTGGTTGATAACCAGCCCCATCTGTTGGGCTTTTTCCTTTAAGTGAGTCAATATTTCCAATGTCTTTTGTTCACTTTGCCCTATAATATCTATATCATCTGCATAACCAAGCAGCTTGGATGTTCCTCCAATATCACATTCCTCCTTTATCTTCCTTACAACTTTCTCTAGAGCCAGATTGAAGAGTAGCGGCGATAGTGCATCACCCTGTTTCAAGCCAGATGTTATTTGGAAGGGGTCTGATTTCCTGCCTTTATATGTTACTATATTATAAGTATCTTCCATGCATAGTCTGGTCATGTTGATTAACTTTCTTGGTATTCCAAATTCCTGCATAGCATTCCATAGACTATTCCTATGTACACTATCATAAGCCTTTTTAAAATCCACAAAAATGTTATGGAGATCTCTTTTATATTCCCAATGTTTCTCGGCTATTTGTCGTAAGATAAATATCTGATCTATTGTTGATCTGTTTTGTCTCAAACCCGCCTGGTAGTCACCTAATATGTCTTCTGAATATGATTTTAGTCTATTTAGTAATACTGCGGATAGTATCTTATAGCTTGTGGACAGTAGTGATATTCCTCTATAATTTCCACATTGGAACTTGTCTCCTTTCTTAAAGATAGGTATCAATAATGACTCTTTCCAGTCATGGGGTAATTCTTCTGTCCTCCAGATTTTTATTATTAGTTCGTATAGCTTTAGATGTAATGCATGGCCACCTGCCTTTATACATTCAGCAGCAATTCCATCAGTCCCTGTTGCCTTATTGTTTTTAAGTCGTGTGATTACATATAGGATTTCTTCAAATGTAGGTTCTTCAATTTGTGGTTCGCATGTTAGAACCTCTTCCTGTGGGAAAATGTTACTTGGAGCTTCACAATTTAGTAATTCAATAAAATATTCTTTCCATGTGTTGCACATTTCCTCATTGGTATTTATCATATTCCCATTTTTGTCTTTTAAACCATATGTGTTTTGTTGGTGCCCTCGTTTCATTGACTTCAGTTCTTTAAAAAATTTTCTGGATTCATTTTTCTGGTGATTAGTTTCCATATCTTTGATTATATTACTCATATATTCTCGCTTCTGCTGTCTGACTATTTTTGTAGCCTCTTTACATTCATTTCTATAATGCTCTTCCTTTTGGATGTTATTGATGTCATTTAACCATACATGTCTGGCATTCTTCTTCCTAATGACTGCTTCTTCACATTTTTGATTGAACCATCTGTTCTTTCTATGCGTGGTTAACACACCGAGACATTCTTCTGCGGTAGATTGAGTTGTATTCTTGATGTTCAACCAAGTTTGGTCAACGCTTTCCTCCGAAGGGTTTTGCAGAGTTTCAAGTTTACATTTTATTTCATCTGTAAATTTCTCTTTGACTGTAATGTCTTGTAGTTTTTTCTCTGTTATATGTTGGGTGTAATCTTTGTAATTTAGTATAGAAAGCTCTCTTAAGTTTTATTTTAAATTTTGCTCCAACAAGGAAGTGGTCACTGTGGCACTCAGCTCCTCTATAACTTCTGACTATTTCTTTTTCTTCAATTGTATTTGTCTTTTTAACTAATTTTCTGTTCGTTGTCGTTTACGTCCAATTAATTTTTCATCATAAGCATCCAATGCCTTGCCAGTCGATGTGGACGATCATGCTTCGCCACAAATTGCAATCTTCGACGGCTTGGGTCCATGCGTGTACTGATTCCCTTCCGTGAGATGACACAAGACTGTCAAGAATGTCCTCACGCTGTCTTCCTCCATCTCTCTTTCCACAAATCTGTCCTGTTCATACGACATATTCCAGTCTGTGTCTTCTCATAACGGTGCCTTAAAATGATGACTGCGTAGTTTCCCTCAAAGTATCCAGATTGCTAATTTTTGCTGTCCAATTAATTTTCAGCATTCTTCTATAAAACTACATCTCCGAGGCTTCGGTGAATTTCTTCGCCTGTTTACTAATTGTCCAGGATTTGCAGTGGTATGTTAAAATTGATTCTATGTAACATGCCCTATGTAACGAAACCACATGAAATCATATTTTTAATACTCTTTGTGAATCAAAGGCGCATGTGTGCTTTTCAGCTCATTTGATAAATATCCGATGTTTCATACTTTATGTTGCCACAGGAAATGTGCACTCTCTTAAAATTCTCATTTTTTTTATCTGCTGTAATTATTTCAGTTTTATTAATAATAATAGTAAATAAAAACACCAACCAGAAACCGACCCTAGTGATGCTGATTTACGATCTGCAACAAATATTAGAACTGATGTAGTTAGATATTTATGTTGATGGCTGACAACATGAGGCTTTTAGGCGACGTCCTGAACTGATTTATTTTCGTGTCTGTCTATGCTTTATGCTTAAGCCTCAGAGATAAATTCGCTAGTATTTGATCGGCTCTTGGAGAAGCAGCGAAGTAGAGCTCAGGTCCTCCAGGGGTCCTCATGGTGGATATTTATTCCTCAGTTGTACTTGTTTGCCATCTGGAGGAGAGACTCACGGGGTCTGTAAGGACTTCTATGTACGTGAAAACGAGAGGTCAGTTAGATGTTGTGGTTGCTGATGTAAATTATACTTTTGGCTATTAGTAAACCGGTGAAGGTAGCCGCGGTGACGTAGTGGCTAGATGCTTGTTTGTCGGCCAGGTAGCCAAGGGTTTGAACTGCATTGGAGAGGATTCGATGATATTTTGTTTGTTTGTTTTTTTGTTTTTTTTTTTAAATTGACCTCTTAGGTTGACCAAACCTAAACTAAAATGGGTAATAGGAAATGTTTTGGAAGTAAAGAAGGTCGGCGTGATACTGACCACATCACCTGCCAAGTGCCAGTTGGTCTATAGAAATATGGGTCTGGCACCTTCAGCTGAATGCGTCTAAGGCGTGTAAACAGATGAAATAATGAGAGAATTATTACAAATACAATGTTTGGAAATGACAGACCAACACGAAAACCTGATAACAGGAAAATTTAAAGTGATAATCAATTGGGGTGAAACATGCTGCAATTATGTGTGTCCATGAAAGCTGATTGGTGATGGGTGGACGGATAGGCTTGGTAGACCTAAGAGGGCAGGTAAATCCCAACAACAACAACAAAAATAATAATCGAATACGCTTCAATGCAGTTCAAACCCTTGGCTACCTGGCCGGCAAACAACCATCTAGCCACTACGTCACCAAGGCTACCTTCACCGGTTTACTAATAGCCAATCTATACCTCTGCTTTATTGACTAGACAAAGGTTTTCGATAAAGTGAGACATGTCGACATGATAAGGATGCTTGAAGATCTATAAATTGATGGAAAAGACCTTAGACTTGTAAAGAAACATATATTGGAAACAGCAAGCTGCCATAAGAATTGATAATGAAGTAGGTCAATATCAACCTATTAAGAGAGGCGTGAGACAGGGATGTGTAATGTCTCCAGGTCTTTTTTTTCCTGTACAGTGAATATATTTTCAGAAATATAGACGATATGGAAGGAATCAACATTGGGGGATGATACATCAATAACATTAGATACGCAGATGATACAGTCTTGATTGCAGACAATGAACAGGACCTGCAAAGTTTAGTAGATGTGGTTGTGGCACACAGGGAACAACTATCAACTGGGGTTAGAACTGAATTGTAAAAAGACACAGGTTATGGCCGTCACTAGGAAGGAAGAAATACCACAATGCAATATACAAGTAAATGGGCATATTCTTAAACAAGTGAATCGGTGCAGCTATCTCGGAACAGTCATAACATCTGATGGGAGATGCCTTGAAGAGATTAGAATAAGAATTGCCATGGCGAAGGTAGCCTTTTGCAAGATGAAAAACATACTGACAAATAAAAAGAAATCAGCTGAAACGAGAAAAAGAGAGTTGAAGTGCTACATAGAACCTGTACTTTTATATGGATGTGAAGCTTGGACAATTAGCAGACAAGCTGAAAAACATATGATGGCGGTGGAAATGTGGTTTCTGAGGAAACTGCAAAGAATACCATGGACAGACAGAAAAACCAATGAACAAGTCCTTCAAGAAACAAATGAAAATCGTAAACTGATTAGAGACATTAGACGTAGACAGTCAAAAATATTTAGGCATGTTATGAGAAAAAATGAATTGGAGAACTTGGTGACAACTGGCAAGATTGAAGGAAAGAGACCAAGGGGAAGACCAAGAATTAAATACCTGGATGGCTTGGCCACATGGCATGGTCGAGACTGAAACACGGAGCTGATCCACGACTCTGGTGATCGAGTGAGATGGCAGAACATGACCACCCACGCTTATCGGCATGGCACATGATGAATGGATGGAAAGCTGATTTACAGTTACGAAATTTTGTGGAGCTGTATTGGTGTAACTGATTTGTGGGTTCAATTTAAAATATTTTCAATAAATACGATGAAAAGTCGTCCTCGTGTTTTTTTTTTTTTTTTTTGTTGTTGTTGTTTTTGTTTTTTTTAGTCTTTGTTTTTTTTTTTTTTTTTCTTAATTTTTCTGTAAGTAAACATTCCTTTCCCATGCCATGAGATGTTTTTGGTGCATGAGCTTAACCCATATGTTTTATAGATCGATCATGGCACTCGATGGGTTATGTGATCAATGTCACAATCTACCTGTACTTTTCGGAAATTTCCGTGAACCAGTTTTTAATTGGATCTATCTGGGTGCCCAGTCAATTTAATGATATAGAGATTCGAATACATGACCAGCGGGCTGGTAGGCAAGTGTTCTAGTCATTGCACTACCAATCTTTATAAAGATCATAAATTCTGCTGTTTCCTTGACTGCTTCATTTCTCCTAGGCTTGTTTAGTTTACTTACTTAACAATGTTATTTCATTGATCGATTAGTCACACCTGGTGTAATAATCGATGAAGATGGTAATTGATTGCAGCGCTCCATTGTGTGCCATGATAGATGGGTGTCAGTGTGTAGCCAGTGAAGGCTTGTAACACATTCCGCTTGTTTGCATAGTTTATAATGCTGCTCCACTATTTTAAAAGGTTAATTTAAATTAACTGAATCCATTATGGTACCCATGACTTACAAAATAAAAACACGTGGTGGATTAGTGGTTCGTGCTCTTGCTTATTCTATCAAGTAGCAGGCCTATGCCGCTCTCCGTGGCTAAGAGATTACGGACGCGATTCGTAAGCCCGCTTACCCACGTTCGAAACACAGCTACGACTGATTAGCAGATCGCGTTGCGCTGGGTTTTAACAAATTGGTATGGGAGCCATGACAAACTAATGAACGTAAACTTGCCAAGACATCAACAACAGCAGTAAAATGCTGGTGTTGACATAGATGTCCTGTAAAAAAGGATATGAAAAATAATGTCAAATATAAGACCCTACACCCTATAGAGTTAATTATGTTAAACTGCTGAGGATTGTTTAACTGCTAAATGCCAGAAAGCTATCATTTGAAGTCAGTGATTGGAAGCCAGTAGTCATAGCAAGTAACTTTCATAAACTATTTTCTTTATTCTTTCCCCTGGTTTCACATGTTTCACATGTTTCACATGTTTCACATGGTCTCTCTAAAGCATTGTCTTCCATCATCATCATCAAGTGCCATGCCGGCTGGCGTAGGCGTTCATGGCTCTCCACAGATCTCGGTCCCTGGTTTTCTGGATCAACTCTGCTGCTGATATTCCTCCGTGCCACCGTCTAAATCCATCCAGCATCATTTCTCTTGGTCTGCCTCTGCCTCTCTTGCCCTCGATCTTTCCAGTTGTCACGATGTTCTCCGATGCCTCTCTTCTCATTACATGACCAAAGAAAGCTGTTTGTCTCTTTCTTATTGTTGTCAGCATTGTCTTCCACCAGTGTAATTTTGAACAAAACATCGTGGGAAAATCTAACTTTAGACTTTAGCTAAAGATGGAAACTCTAATATACAGAAAACCAACTGCATCTAACATTGGAAAGTCCCAACACTCATTTAAGTGTTAAATTATTGCTTTCTATTGTGGGTAGTAGTTGCATGGGTAGGGTGATAAATGTTTAAGAAAGAATGGCTTGGAATGACAACTGTTTATACAACATAAAGACAATGGCTTAGGATGACAGCTATCGTGAACAACATAAAGACAATGGCTTCAAATGGGTGACAACTGTTTGGGACAATATATAAAGAATGATTTAGGACAACAAATGTTTGAGATAAAATAAAGAGAATGGCATAGAATAACTGTTTTCAGACAAACTAAAGATAATGGCTTCGAGTGACAAATGTTAGGGACACAATAAAAAGAGTGGCTTAGAGTGACGCATGTTAGGGACGCAATAACGAGAATGGCTTAGAGTAACACATGTTAGGGACACAATAAAAAGAATGGCTTAGAGCAGTGTTTCCCAACGTGGGGCCCACGCCCCACAGGGGGGCAATTTGACTGTTAAGGGGGACAATTCGAAAATGGAAGAAATCGGCTGAATATAACAAAACGGGGAGACTTGAGACTGAAGTTAACTAAATTGGAACCTGACATAAGATCTCTTTGCAGCAAGCATCAAGCGCAAGGATGTCACTAAATTTAAATAATAAATAATTACTAATAATTAAAATAATATAGAAAAATCTTTCATTAAAATTATTTTGTACTTGAATTTCAGTTCTCCATTATATGTTTTGAAAATTTACTTACTGTGTTTGCTCAATAATTACCTAGCGATTTCTTCCTAAAACCTATCATTCAAGTTTCTTTAGTGAACATTTCAATTTTTGAGTATTAAAAATAATGTATATGTTGAGGGGGGGGGGGGGGCCATGGGGCGGGGGAGGGTGGCAATATGAATTTTAGAAAGGCTTAAGTGGGGCATGGTACAAAAAAGGTTGGGAATCACTGGCTTAGAGTGACAAATGTTGGGGACACAATAAAAAGAATGGCTTAGAGTGACAAATGTTAGGGACACAATAAAAAGAGTGGCTTAGAGTGACAAATGTTAGGGACACAATAAAAAGAGTGGCTTAGAGTGACAAATGTTGGGGACACAATAAAAAGAGTGGCTTAGAGTGACAAATGTTGGGGACACAATTAAAAGAATGGCTTAGAGTGACAAATGTTAGGGACACAATAAAAAGAGTGGCTTAGAGTGACAAATGTTAGGGACACAATAAAAAGAGTGGCTTAGAGTGATAAATGTTAGGGACACAATAAAAAGAGTGGCTTAGAGTGACAAATGTTGGGGACACAATAAAAAGAGTGGCTTAGAGTGACAAATGTTGGGGACACAATAAAAAGAGTGGCTTAGAGTGACAAATGTTGGGGACACAATAAAAAGAATGGCTTAGAGTGACAAATGTTAGGGACACAATAAAAAGAGTGGCTTAGAGTGACAAATGTTGGGGACACAATTAAAAGAATGGCTTAGAGTGACAAATGTTAGGGACACAATAAAAAGAGTGGCTTAGAGTGACAAATGTTAGGGACACAATAAAAAGAGTGGCTTAGAGTGACAAATGTTAGGGACACAATAAAAAGAATGGCTTAGAGTGACAAATGTTGGGGACACAATAAAAAGAGTGGCTTAGAGTGACAAATGTTAGGGACACAATAAAAAGAATGGCTTAGAGTGACAAATGTTAGGGACACAATAAAAAGAGTGGCTTAGAGTGACAAATGTTAGGGACACAATAAAAAGAGTGGCTTAGAGTGACAAATGTTGGGAACACAATAAAAAGAGTGGCTTAGAGTGACAAATGTTAGGGACACAATAAAAAGAGTGGCTTAGAGTGACAAATGTTAGGGACACAATAAAAAGAATGGCCTAGAGTGACAAATGTTAGGGACACAATAAAAAGAGTGGCTTAGAGTGACAAATGTTAGGGACACAATAAAAAGAGTGGCTTAGAGTGACAAATGTTAGGGACACAACAAAAAGAATGGCTTAGAGTGACAAATGTTGGGGACACAATAAAAAGAGTGGCTTAGAGTGACAAATGTTAGGGACACAATAAAAAGAATGGTTTAGAGTGACAAATGTTAGGGACACAATAAAAAGAGTGGCTTAGAGTGACAAATGTTAGGGACACAATAAAAAGAGTGGCTTAGAGTGACAAATGTTGGGAACACAATAAAAAGAGTGGCTTAGAGTGACAAATGTTAGGGACACAATAAAAAGAGTGGCTTAGAGTGACAAATGTTAGGGACACAATAAAAAGAATGGCTTAGAGTGACAAATGTTAGGGACACAATAAAAAGAGTGGCTTAGAGTGACGCATGTTAGGGACACAATAAAAAGAGTGGCTTAGAGTGACAAATGTTAGGGACACAATAAAAAGAATGGCTTAGAGTGACAAATGTTAGGGACACAATAAAAAGAGTGGCTTAGAGTGACAAATGTTAGGGACACAATAAAAAGAATGGCTTAGAGTGACAAATGTTAGGGACACAATAAAAAGAGTGGCTTAGAGTGACAAATGTTAGGGACACAATAAAAAGAATGGCTTAGAGTGACAAATGTTAGGGACACAATAAAAAGAGTGGCTTAGAGTGACAAATGTTAGGGACACAATAAAAAGAATGGCTTAGAGTGACAAATGTTAGGGACACAATAAAAAGAGTGGCTTAGAGTGACAAATGTTAGGGACACAATAACGAGAATGGCTTAGAGTCACACATGTTAGGGACACAATAAAAAGAATGGCTTAGAGTGACAAATGTTAGGGACACAATAAAAAGAATGGCTTAGAGTGACAAATGTTAGGGACACAATGAAAAGAATGGCTTAGAGTGACAAATGTTGGGGATAGGGAAACTTTCTTTTTAGGGACTCATTCGGCATGCCACTATAGTATGTTGAGTGTAGGAGCTGTTTGGTCAATAGCTCTTATTCTATCTCTCTGTACCTTGACTCCACAGAATATGGAAATGTGATCACTAGTAGCAATGCGTGGACCCCTTCGTGCACAATCACCTCCTGGAGAGATTCCATGAGATTAGCATAATTCTGATTTATTTTCATCTGTGTTTTCATTAAATGAAAAGCACTGCATTGTTTATTAAAGTCTGTGGTTCCGTACATAAAATTTCTATATGTATTTTTTTCAGGTTCACTTTCCCTACCAGCCTTTAACTGTCCCCAATCTGCCTACAAGACAGCATGTTTTTATCTCTCGTCTTCTGATTCCTATCGCTTGATCTGTCCGACAAAGGAGACACTAGGATTAGATGTGCTACTGTCGGTACAGTTCTTGGGGTAATTGGAACAGGCACGTCCATCGACCACTTCAGGGTAGAGACACAACAGAGGGGATCGCTGGACCTAAGGAATTCGTGCTTTGTGTGATGATCTAGAAGTGGTTTGCAATTATGTGGAGAGAGATCGATCCTGATGGTATAAATCCCAATGAAGTTGATAATTTAACCTTTGATTTCGGTAGATGCAATCGCTTTGCATGCCTCAGATGATAACTATACCAATGTATCGGACGTAGGAGTTAAATAATTCTGTCTTTCAGACAATTCACCAACCAACGAACAACGAGGGCTACATATTCACAAACGACTAAAGCCAAAATAGAAGTTATGAATAGTTTACTTCATGTTACAAGAAAAAAGCATTCAACATATACGCTGTAATTTTTAATAATGCTATAAAATCAATAAAAGCAATAATGTCCCTGTAGCTTTATGTGCAGTAGGCAATCTAAGCATCAACATTTTACCATTGGAGTTATTTTTTTAAACTACAAAAGAATACATTAAAGAACAACATTTTCATATTCTTTACTTAAAAATATAGTTTCGCAATATATTCATTCATTCATTCATTCATTCATGCATTCATTCATTCTCTCTCTCTCTCTCTCTCTCTCTCTCTCTCTCTCTCTCTCTCTTCTCTCTCTCTCTCACACACACACACACTCATTCACTCACTCACTCTCACACACACAATCATCGCTTACAGATATACACAGTCGATATACAGATGGACGGGTAGACTGGCAGCGAAGACAGACAGTCTGTCAGTATAAATACACATATTAAATGGTCGTCGAATACATTTCCCAGGCCACAGATTATCATCAGTCAACCGAGAGAAGGGCGGGCAGAAAGGCGGGCTATAAGACGGGCAGAAGAACAGACGGAGGGCGAGAGGGGAGAGAGAGATGAATGAATGGATGGATGGGTTAGTGGAGCCCTGAGTGGGTGGGTGGATGGATGCATGGATGGATGGATGGATGGATTGATGGATGGATGGATTGATGGGTGGATGGATTGATGGATTGATTGGTGGGTGGATGGAATGATCGATCGATAGATAGATGGATGGATGGATGGATGGATGGATGGATGGATGGATGGATGGATGGATGGATGGTCCTATCAATCTATGACCGACAGTCAGACCGGACGGACTGACGAATGAGCAATAGAAAGAGAATGAGAGAGAGAGAGAGAGAGAGAGAGAGAGAGAGAGAGAGAGAGAGAGAGAGAGAGAGAGGTAAGTGGTTAGGCAGACAGGCAATCAGACATTATTTACACAGAGTATTCTCTCTAGCTCTCTAGTGGATATTCTCTGTACAAATACTGAGCTGGCCTAGGCAACACTTTAGAACGTCACTGACTATCGAGAAAAATATGTGCTATATGTTGTTGTTTGTCTGTCGTTATTTTTTTTTCTTCTAATTTATCCAGAAGCATTTTCCTGTTATGAGCCTGAGATGTAACAGGACCATCACACTGTGTATACCTGAATGCACGGAAGAATGTTCAGCCAAACTTTCCCTCACTTAGCTTGTGTTGAGCCTAGGCATCGAGCCCTCGTCCGATCTTGCTCATGACATCAGCTTTGCTAACGCACCTGATCCATCGTTACTTAAGAGCACAATCTCAGTTCATCATGTGCCACGCTATTAAGCGTTGGCGGTCATGCTTCACCATCTCACTTGATCACCAGAGTGGTGGATCTGCTATGTGTTCTTATCTTGATCACACCATGAGGCAAACCATCCAGGTATTTACTTCTCTGCCTTCCCCTCAAGTGCGCCTGTTGTCACCAGGTTCTCCAGTTTATTTCTTCTCATAACGTAACCAAAATATTGTAACTGTCTATGTCTAATATATGTAATCAGTTTACGGTTTTCATTTGTTTCTTGTATGACTTGGTCACTGATTTTTCTGTCTTTCCGTGGTATTCTTTTCATGTTCCTCAGAAACCACATTTCTATAGCCTACAGATGTTTTTTTCAGCCTGTCTGCTCATTGTCCACGCTACACATTCATACAAACGTACAATTTATATGTAGCACTTTATTACTCTTTTTTCTCGTTGCAGTTGTCTTCTTTTTAATGGCCAGTATGTTTTCAATCTTGCAAAAGGCTACCTTCGTCATGGCGATTCTTATTCTAGTCTCTTCAAGACACAACCCATCAGATGTTATGACTGTTCCAAGATACTTGTACCGACTCACTTGTTGAAGAATATTCCCATGTATCCGTATATTACACTGTGTTATTTCTGTCTTGGTAGTGATGACCATAATCTGTCTTCTTATAATTTAATTCTAACCATGGTTGTTAACTATGTGCAACAACCACGTCTACTAAATGTTGCAGATCTTGCTAATTGTCTGCAATAAATATTGTCTCATCCGCATATCTAATGTCATTGATGTTACGTCCCCCCCCTCCCCCCAATGGTGTTTCCTCTCATATCTTCTATCTTTATAAAAATATGTTCACTGTACAGGGTAAAAATGATCTGGAGACATTACACATCCCTGTGGCACGCCTCTAGCTAATACTGATCTAATTCATTATCAGTCTTTATTCCAGCCAGCTTCTTGTTTCTAATATATGATTTTACTAGTTTAAAGTCTTTCTGATCAGTTTCAACACAATATGATGGCTGTTTAGACGAATATGAGTTCAAACATCTATGTTGCATTGAAGGCGTGAGTTAGATTTAAGAGAAGGAAACTTGGTCAGCCTCAATTTCTCCATCTGGCTCTATTTGATCCAGTCACAAGAAATTATCAAAATGACTGGAATAGAAACCCATTAAGGGTTGCAGTCGCAATCTTCCGAATCTAGCTTTGTATGCTTACGTTAGATAGATAGTTGCATATCATTTATAGGACGTCGTAATCAACCCGATTTTTGGCTGTTTGTGATTTCTTGGCAAGTTTACCTTCAGTAGTTTGCCATTGCTTTCTTAACAACCGGCACGCATACCTTTGTATGGAAACCAACGCAAAATATTCTTCCACAAAATTCTTCCAAATCTCCTACATCTGTGTTTCGAACTCGGCATGCGGGAATCGTAACCACTTTGCCGTAGAACCTTAAGTTGGTGTATATAGTTCATCGGTAAACTCACTGTGTGACGGATCTGCTATACCAACCGTTGCATGTTTACGTTCTCTTTAAAGATCTTCTGTTTTCAGCTAGATGATTTTGCTGTCCTTGTTTGTCTATATGTTTCTTTAAAGTGTCTGTTTTCTAAGATTGTTATCAATCAGTTTGAATTTTTACTAGGTCCGCGAAACAAACCCACTTTTTTAGATCAAAGTAGTAGGCGTGGGAGCTGGGGGTCATAGCTGTAGTCTATTTGTCAGAACACAGAACGGATAATGAAGGCAAAAAGGTGGCCCGAAACTCCACAAAATGTGGTCCTGAAATTGGATGTAAGTTTTGAAGATATCACAGCCTTACTGCGAACGTTTACAAGGTAAGAAATATCATTAACAGCAATAACGTAAAAGAAGAAGAATATTAAATGTAGGCACTTTGGAATTTACCAGAATCTGTCACTCCAACATTGTACAACCACTTTGATCAGCTGCTTCAGTCTGATACAGTCACTTTGTTGCTTCAATGTGATACAACCACTTTGATCATAGCTCCAACATGACACAACCACTTTGATCTTAGCTCCAGCACGATACCACTTTGATCTTACACTCCAACATGACACAGCCATTTTGATCTCTTACTCCAACATGATATAATCGCTATGATCTTACACTCCAACATGACACAATCCACTTTGATCTTTCACTCCAACATGACACAACCACTTTGATCTTACACTCCAACATGACACAACTACTTTGATCTCACACTCCAACATGATATAATCGCTATGATCTTACACTCCAACATGACACACCCCACTATGATCTTACACTCCAACATGACACACCCCACTTTGATCTTACACTCCAACATGACACAACCCACTTTGATCTTACACTCCAACATGACACAACCACTTTGATCTTACACTCCAACATGACACAACCACTTTGATCTTACACTCCAACATGACACAACAACTTTGATCTTACACTCCAACATGACACAACAACTTTTATCTTACACTCCAACATGACACAACCCCCTTTGATCTTACACTTCAACATGACACAACCACTTTAATCTCACACTCCAACATGATATAATCGCTATATGATCTTACACTCTAACATGACACAACCACTTTGATCTTACACTCCAACATGACACAACCACTTTTCTTACACTCTAACATGACACATCAACTTTGATCTTACACTCTAACATGACACACCCCACTTTGATCTTACACTCTAACATGACACACCCCACTTTGATCTTACACTCCAGCATGATGTAACCACTTTGATGTTTTGATCTCACACTTCAACATGACACAATCATTTTGATCTCACACTCCAACATGATACAACCACTTTGATCTCACACTCCAATATGACAAAGCCACTTTGATCTTACACTCCAACATGGCACAACCACTTTGATCCCACACTCCAATATGAAACAACTGTTTGATCTCACATTCCAACATGCTACACCACTTTGATCTCACACTCTAATATGACACAACCACTTTTATCTTACATTCCAACATGACACAATCATTTTGATCTTACATTCCAACATGACACAACCACTTTGATCTCATACTCCAATATAATACAACCACTTTTATCTTACACACTAACATGACAAAATTACGTTGATCTTACACTCTAACATAACACAACCACTTTTATCTTACACTCCGGGACGCAGAGGTGTTTCCAGGGCACCAGGGCCGGGTTATATACTGGCTAAGACCTATTGACGCGTCCTCGTCGGGCGTCTTGGGCAACAGGTCCCTTCGGGGTCCTGGCTAAAGTCAGTAGGATCGCCGATTCCTCCGAAGTCGGAGAGTGTCTACTTGTACGGCGAGGAACCACCAGTCTGCACACCAATAAGCCAGACATGGGACAACGGATACTCACGCAAACCTCAGGTCTTGTATGACATCACACTAATGTTGGACAACAGGATGCCTTCATCCGACATACAGGACTTCGCGTTGGAGCTCAAGCCAAAGAACACAAGCAAGTAAGCAAGCATCTTACACTCCAACATAACACAACCACTTTGACCTCACACACAAACATGATACAACAACATTGATCTTACACTCCAACAAGGGGGGGGGGGTGTCTGGATATTCACGCATTATTAGAAACTTTGGTGAGGATGGCTGTCACGGCCTTTTCAGGACCCATTCCCCACTGGTCCAAGCCTGACATCCAGCTCACGCCTGTGGCTTCTAGCAGCTGTCAGCATGCGACAGCAGCCACCCCCGGACAAGGTCTGTGACAGGTAGACAAAACCAGGCGAATGTAAACGATTAGGCGTCAAACCAATCGGTGAACTAGGATCAAGGCAGGATTCGGCATACTGCGCAGAAGAAAGCATTGATGATTCAACTGGCAAGGCGGCGTTTACCTGCGAAGCATTGTGGAACATAATGAGCACGGAAGGCACGTAGAGTGCCCTGGTTATCCACTGCACCTGTATTCGTCTCCAGTCATCTTGACTTGTCTTGCCACATGATTCAGATGGACTCAGGCGAGAGAGTGTGGTCGACGAATTGAGCAACTCCTCCACACTTTACTCCAATTCATCGCTGAAGTTATTCTTCATCCAACTTCATCTATTAAGGAATGAGGAAAATTATGGCGAAATATGGCTGTCCACGAAAGTGTGTCCAAATAGTGCAGCTATTTCATGATGGTATGCAGGCAAGAGTCCAGGAAAATGGCGAATTGTCTACGCTAAATCATTTCCTGCCACTAATGGAGTGAAGCAACGCTGTGTTTTGGCAAAACCGCTGTTCAGCCTCATGTTTTCAGCTATGCTGTCCAAAGTCTTCAAAAACAACGACGTTGGAATAGGTATAAACTACCGCATGGATAGACAGCTGTTCAATCTCAGAAGGCTGAATGTCAAAACCAAAACCATCACATACACTGTCAGAGAGCTCCTGGATGCTGACGATTGCTCTCTATATGCCAACTCAGTGGCAGACATGCAACACAAATGCTTGTGTCAACTTTGGGCTCAATGTCAACTTTGAGAGGACTGTAATTATGAACCAGATCCAGAGATACGTCACATCGAGCCGAATATCAAAGTGAATGGTCATAGACTAAGTGTTGTGAACAAAGTCACCTATCTTGGCAGCACTGTGTCACAAGCAGCCACAATTGACGACGAAGTAAATGCAATAATCGTCAAGGCCAGCGCGGCCTTTGGCAAACTGTGTAAAATTGTATGGGGCGGAAATGGAATAAGCCTGTAAAGAAAGCTGAAAGTCTACAAAGCAGTCGTATCATTTAAACTGTTTACCAGCAAAACGCTACAAAGTTAAACCACTTCCACAGTCAGTCTTAGGAAATTACTGAAAATTAAATGACAAGACAAGATCCCTGATACTGATGTCTTTGAAAAAGAGTCCATGCCCAGTATCATACTCTACTAATGAGTTGAGTTGTGGTAAACGCTTCCAGAGCGGCCCGAGAAAACGCTTTAAAGACACCCTGAAGATATCGCTCAAAGCTTTTGGATTTCATCACCACACATTGGAAATTGCTACAAAAGACCAAATACATGGCGTACATCATTATGCAAGGGTGTAGTTAATTCACTTGCGAAGCAAACAGGACTGCTAGAGCTGTGGAAACAAAGACTGGACAAATAAAAACACAACAAGTGATCCTCCTCCTGAAAAGGCAAGCATTCATTGCACACATTGTCAAAGAACATGTCGAGCCAAAATAGGCATTGCCAGCCATTTTAGACCTCAAAGGTCCAAACTTCCAAGCCCACTGGATGAAACGAATGGTCATCATCATACTTGATGGACAAACACCACACTCGAACATGATACAAGCACTTTGACCTTACATTACAACAAGATATTACAACTTTGATCTTACACTCCAACATGATACAACCACTTTGATATTACTCTCTGCCGTATTTCTAAAGTTACTGGTCAGAAGTTAAAATAGAATAGACCTGAGTGATCTTACACTCCAACATGATACAACCACTTTGATATTACGCTCTGCCGTATTTCTAAAGTTACTGGTCAGAAGTTAAAATAGAATAGACCTGAGTGAACTACACTAACCAGTAAGACAGGCAGAAAAGGAGTTAACACACGGCGGACTGGATGATGACAGTTCAGTAACATGAAAACAATTCACGGGTTCACGGGACAGCTACAGTAGTTAGTGTCGCGAATACGGAAATAAGTCATAAAGCGTTGGGACAGCAGACTGAGAACATCGACTAGAACCAACTAGATAACATCTACTGCAATTAACATCTGCTAGACTCGACGAGAAACAACTAGAGTCTACAATGATTAGATATCTGTGACCGCTATTCTAAGGACATTTCCAACTGGCCATGTCATCAAACCTATTTGACACCGGACTGGTATTCACGGACAATATTATGGTATTCAGACAATGGTGAGCTTGTTCGGCGACCCAGTTCAACGACGTATCGTAAGTTGGCCATTTAAGTTAGTAAAACCTTGATTGCGTTTACATTCACGAAGGGCTTGCAGTGACACTGACGCCAGTATTGATGTGTGAATAGTCAGCTGAACATCGGACTGTCATTCGTGTAAGACGTACTTGCAGTGACACACTGGAAGTGGGGTCAACGATAAAGTACCGATATGAGATGTTACTAAATAAAAGTATCAAGTTGCTACGTTGAGTTCTGCGAGTTATTTACTGAGTGTCAGCAGACATAAGCGCGAGCCAATCGAGTATAGTTGCCATAGGTGTCACCAACCAACAATGATCCGAAACTACCTTAGTAGCATCATGGCACACTCCAACATGATACATTTACATTTACATAAACAAAGTACAATCATTTTGATCTTATGATTCAACCTGATATCACAAACCTGATCTTATGCTTCGACGTGATACAACCACCTTGATCTTGTGCTTCAACCTGCTAAAGCCGCTATGGTCTTATGCTTCTACCTGACAAAACCACTTTGATCTTATTCCTCAACCTGATAAGGACACTTTGCTTGTATGCTTCAACATGATAAAACCACTTTGATTTTATGCTTTAAACTGGCAAAACCATTAAATAACTGTGATCTTATGCTTCAACCAAATAAAACAACTCATCTTATGCTTCGACATGATACAATCACATTGATCTTATGCTTAAACCTGATAAAAGAACTCTTATCTTATGCTTCAACCTGATAAAACCACTTTGATATTATGTATACAACCTGATAAAGCCGCTTTGATCTTTTGCTTCAACCTTATAAACCCGATTTGATTGTATGCTTCAATGTGATGCAATCACTTTCATGTTAATGATTTGTAGAGACTAGGGACCTTGGAAAACATGTCCTCATCAATGAATACATACACAAAATCATGATTCTTATATCCGTATTTAATTAAGGTCAGCTTCAAATAGGATCGGATAACTTGTTGTCCAGTCATTAATAATGCATTTTACTGCACCAGTATAATGATTTGTTTCTATTATTGTTGACCGTACAGGAATGAGACGATGGAGGGACATATTTATATGTGTGTTATGTGTATCCATGTCAGGCACAATTGTCAATAGAATTCACTTAGAATTATCATCACGGAGACAAAGTCCCTAATCAGGAACCTTCTGTGGGTCTATGATATTCTGGGACCATCAAATGTTGTAGCTTGAATGCACGGAAGACACGGTGGCCAGTCCTTCCCTCACTTAGCGAACGACGAAATCAGGTCTCGAACCCCATGTCCGACCGCGCTCATGACATTATCAGCGTGGCTTCCCAGTGATGACACTAGCACTCTGCCAGAAGACCCGCCAGTGACTAAATTAAGGCATAAGAACCGGATGAGAAGAATGCAAAGATAAAAGCAATGAGAACAATGAAAAGAAAATAACAATTTGGGGACAAATATGTTTGCTACTTATCTCAGAATCTCAGTGTGATCAAAAATACTGAGCTACAAAGAGAAATTAACGCCTACGTTAGTTTTCATGGCACATGATGATGATAAATTTGATGATGGGCGTAAATAAAAAAGCAATCTTTTTTTTTAGGAATTAAGGCGATAAAGTAACGATAGAGATTGAATTACATTTGTAAATCATTAGCCACATCATAGTAATCTGTGTAGAACTTTGTCCACTAGTTTGGTATATCGACATTCAAGAAACAAACATAGTTTATTTACAAGATATGTCATATAGAAATATATTAACCCGACACCCCACATTGCGCCAACGGCTTCGGCCTTGCCCTAGTGGCCAGGAAATGCAACCTAAAGACTAAATGTCATGGCAGGTCAGACCAGGCCCTAAGCCTTGGTCGGCAACTGGTCTAGAGTAGAAGCTCCGACAGGCGGTCGATTAGTTCACTGCTTTGCTGATCCAGCAGATTCTGCAGCTTGCCTTGTTCCAAGCATATTGGTATTAACTTTCCTCTGGAGTAAACTAGGCAGACCAAGAGAGAGGTCATGTTGCATAGGAATACTTGATCTATAAATTCAGCCTAGGCTTTGTTCTATGGAGAGTTATGTTACAAACCATCGTCTATCAATATGACAAGGTGCCAGTCAAACAGAAATGCAATTCACACAAAAAACCTCGAGAAAGTTACGAGCTGATCCTGTATACAAATTCACAAGACATGTACGCTGTGATCTGCATTGCAACCTTGAAAAGTGCGCACAAATTAAAAACATGTGTGATTATCAGCCAAGAAAACTGAGTAAACATATAATTTAAAAGTAGAACGTATGTTCCCAATACTTCAACAAACATATTCATTTTCCTTGAATTCAGATTCCTTGAATCCACTTACAAACTTTTGCTTATAGATGTATGTGGGAGTTTTCGTTATAAACTTATTTCATACGCTTTTATCATAACATACAAAGTAACACTGACCGGAATCTTTAATGTTTAAAAGTTTTCTGTCTTCTTAAAATAAACCTTTCATGGCGCTAATAACAAGTCTTCACATTATAGATTTTGTAACCGTGATCTATAATAACCGTTCAGAATTACAATTTTAACTTTGTTAAATACACCTCCAGCGTCTTCATTATCGATGCCGATAATACGTCGGTGAGTATGAATATTATTTAAATATTGGATGTTCTCCACGACAGTCCTCGCAAACCCTACGGGCCTCCTATGGACAATTATTGCAAGATAAAATTATAGATGCTTTGCAATTAAACTATTAAAACATGTATGTTATAAGCCTGTAATTCTTCACACACATATTTTTAAACTAGCTACGATGGTTATTGTGTAAATTCCACAAATTATAATAGTGTTTCAACAGCAACCTAATATTTAGTGTTAAATTGTGCACCTTTCTAATACTATTATAGGGATTGTACAGATATGTATTATTATGAATATTTCGTGAGTTATTTGTGCTAGGAATATCATGAAGATATGATGCTTCAAATCAATATCATACTGCAATATAGTAGGATATTTTATATAATTCTTTTATATCACGGCAACCTACTGTTCCCTCCATATTCTGCCTGTTGAGCTGTTTTACGATTTGAATATTAACAATGTGCATAACTGTGTTCGAAATATATCGACGAATTATACTGATATAAACATCATTTTATGTTTTGTCAATCTGTTGCGAGCAGTATTGCATTATTTTAATGTGTATGTTATACTGTGTCCCAAAATAGAGATGATTGTTATAAATATTATTATAACATATTAAAATATGTGTGTTCATTCGAAGTTAAATATAGCAAGCATAAACGCATGAGTAACAGGTGATAGTGAATTCATTTACATTATTTCTTAGGTGTGTTAGGTGATGAAGCTAGTTCCTTTTAATGTTGTTCTACCATTAAAAGATTGGAACCATACACTGTAAAATAACTGTATAATTTGATTATTGAGTGTATATTGTCTCACATTATATACATATTTTTTTTAAAATAAAGATTGCGTTTAAAAAATACCAATCCTTATTTTTAGAATGGATAAAATAGTAAGCGATGAACAACGTAGAATAATCGAGATTGTCGACTTTGCAATTTTCGGCAGTTCCGTAAGTTTGTTTGGCATTGCAGCAAATGCAGTAAATATTATAGTATTCTATCAGCAAGGTTTCAACAACACTGTAAATATTGGTTTCTTTGGCCTGGCAATATCGGACCTGTTTTGCCTGCTATCTTTGGAATGGATTACGGTGTGTATGAATCCACTTACATCCTTGTCCGGTTTGCCTTGGGTTCGATCGGAAGTCATGTACTTGACAGGAGCGTGGTTGCATGTATGTTTTGGACGAATAACCAGCTACATAACTGTTTACATAACAGCCGAGAGATATCTGTGTATTGCCATTCCCCTTAAAGTGAAGCAGATCATTACACCAACGACAACTGCAGTGGCTTTATTCTGTATATACTTTGTTAATTTATTGACACTTGTCCCAGAATACGCCACGTCTTTCCTTGATTGGAAATTCATCGTGGAAGTCAACAGAACACTCATCGCGATGGTCTTCACCAGCAGTCGGTGGAGGGTAGAAGGGCTAATCAGTGTTCTACATGCAGTGACTGGCGTGACGTCTTTTCTGGGTGTCATCGTTTTCACGTCTGTCTTAGTGTACAAGCTAAGAAACGCCTCTAAATGGCGCAAAAGAGCAACGTTCAGTCAACAGAAAGATCTATCCATGTCCACCCGGGATCAGAAGACCGTGAAGATGGTTGTTCTTATAGCCAGTATTCTAATAGCTTGCTATACACCCGGTGCCATCATTGCCATGTCAACGTTTATTGTTGGCCCGGAGTTCGATATCAAGGGCAGATACGTCAACCTGTGCATGTCAACCTGGTCACTAGCTTGCCTGTGTCATGCCATAAACTCAAGCATCAACATTTTTTTCTACTACAATATGAGTTCCAAGTACAGAGACACCTTGAAAGAAATATTAGTCAACTGTTTTAGACGCAAAGAAAGTGGAAATTGTGGACATCAATTTGTTAATGTATTAACCATGGATTAAGCGGAGACGAGAATGGCCACAATATTGACGCACATATTAGCAACAGTGGTAGGGTATTCTTTATATCAGAGAGAATTTTCGAAAGTCTGTTTTAGAGGCAATGTTCTGCACAGCTGCGGGCCAATTGGCGGCAGACCGCCGTGCTTTGGTTTTCATACAATGATATGTTTGCCGGTCGTTCAGAAAGCAGTAGCAAACTACTTAATGTAAACTTGCCAAGAAATCACTGTTGAAAACTGTTGGGGATGACTACGACGTACCGTAAAAGGATAGGCAACTAACAAGCCGCTGGATGGTAATGAGATTGTTTAACTTTTCTACTTCATTTACGTTTAACGAAACTGCAAGGCTGTTGGTGCCAGTAACGTGTTTCCATCTTTGCAAGTCTCAGTGATCTTACTGTAATATATATATATATATATATATATATATATATATATATATATATATATATATATATATATATATATATATATATATATATATATATATATATATATTCATATTCAACAATTTTAGATTATGTAATACGTAATACCTCTTGGAAGCTTCTATGCACCTTAAATTTGTGCAGAGCTTTTGTTGGAAAAACTTAATCTGTTGTATTTACAACACACATCATCTATGGGTGTCAACACAGTTGCAGTTGTTCATTGTGAACCTTCACTCAATGATGTTACCGACGTTGACCTGGGGAGAATATTCTCTTAATTATCCTGTGTTCAGTACTGTTTTGTCTGATTACGATTGTGGCCTTTTACACTGCTGGTTTTAGTCCTGTGTCGTATTTAGTCATGTGGTGTACTGTTGGTATTATCTATTACTTATATTTGGCAACAAGCAAACATAATATTCTTTCAATAACTTGCATAGGTTACTCGTGTTTGCATTGCCAATTACAAACATAAAACTAGACAAGTCAATTAAATTGAACGACTACTTGAAGCCTATGAAAACTACCTAAAACAGATAAATCGTTTAGACCTGCTATGAGTTCTATAGAACAGCGCTAATGAAATACTGGAAACAATACTTAACCCTCGCAACAGGATATCATATCGCATCCGACCAACAACATGAATTCTACAGAGCGTGGCAAAACAGCACCATCAGCGTGTACGTACAGCAAAATGGTCAGCTGTGATGTTATGAGTCACCTCACGCTTTTATCTGTAGAACAAGCACCGACTCCGTTGTCGGATAGCCTGACAGACAATGGGTCACAACAATGACAAAGACAACTGACAACGGAGCAGATATTTTATAACTGCTTGAAGTACGTATGTGTAGAGAATAATGTTTTCTATGTTGTTGTTTTTTTTTTTTTTTCAAGTAGTATATTTCCTTTGCAAGGTATCGTTCTCATCACTGATAGATTCTCGATCTTTTGCAAGGTTCTCTGCCTCGTAATTTGTCATCTCTAAGGTGTCTTTAGTGTTCGAGTATTAGCAGTCTATGCTCAATATTGGCAGTCGCCATGACTCTCATTGCTGACAAACCTTTTTGAGCTTTCGTTATGACATAATCGACATGATCTCTGAAGGACAGGCTACGAACAAGCCTCACTCCAAGATATGTCATTGACTGGGTTCAACTCAAAATGCTCCCATCCATTCTTACTGCCGGCAGGTCTGTGTTCACAATATGGTTGTTTAGGGAGAACCATGTAACCGATGCCTTTGCAGGGTTGACAAGGGCACCGGTATCAGCACACCATGAGAAAATTCGATCTAGTTCGCCATGCATATCATTGGCAACCGCCTGTCTATCTTGACCCTGTCGATACACGAGATTTTCGTCAGCAAATGACGGAGTCCTACCGCTCCCGTCCAACTGTTGTTCAGTGATCGGCACCGTATACGCGTTGAATAGTACTGGTGACAGTGGTGAACCCTGCGGCAATCCTGGACATATCGTTATCGGCTCAGAAGACCAACTCCCGCATCTTAGCCCCACCTTCCCTTGGAGGGTGCACTTGTAGTCTGAGGAGGGTTTGCATCAAATGCTCGAAGGATACTCTATTGTATGCGTCCTCTAAGTCTATGGCGCACATGTCTCTTCTCTGACCTGACCTTCTCTGACATCGTGAGCAACGACCGCCGCATTCAGCCATGACCCTTTGTTACGTCTGTATCCTCCAAGTGTGGGCGGGAAGCAGCCGAGTTGTTCCAAGTCACAAGCAAGTCTGTGTGCTACAATTTTCTCCAGTAGCTTGCCAGCAGTGTTCATCATCGTAATGATTCTGTAGCCGCTTATCTTGGAATAGTCTTTGTTCGGTTTTGGCAGCGGCAGCAAGTAGCTGTGTAGCCATTCCTCTTTGATCTGATCCCTCTGGATACTGGTGTTGAATTCTCTGGCCAGTTCTTCCATGTCATCATTTGACATCACAAGTAGGTCACCATATCGGATGCCGTCTGGGTCTGAGGCGGTGTTAGGTGATTTCTTGAGCATCGCACGTATTGTCTCAGCTGTGACTATGCATTCTTCGTCTGTCCCGACCCCCTCACACAACTGAGAGAGTGTCGTTGTGGTCCTCTGTCTGACGGGCTCGTCTTTTTGGTCAGTATGCTCTATGTAGCGTGCAATAAGGGCCTTACCTTTATCCGCAACCGACTTTTTCCATGTGAGGTCTGTGCCTTGAAAGTCTGGAATACCCCTACGTTGTGCAGCACCGTTCATGCTCTTATGGAGGCGCCAGAATGTCGTAAGAGATCCCTCGGAGCACACCTTCCTGCAGAACGCGACCCATTTCTCGGCATTGGCCTGTTTGGCGCAGGATTTGAATAAAGTCATCGTCCTATGGACCTCAGTCTTCAGGTTCGCCAATTCAACCTGTGGCATGTTAGCCTTTCTGGCTTGTTGCCAGTCTTTGACAGCCTGCCTCTTTCCCAGCCATGCCTTCTCAACCTCTCCATTCTACCATGGTGGCTGCAACCATCTTTCTTGTCTCCTGCGGGAGGAAGTTAGTTTTCTTCTTCTGATCCTGCTTATAGCGTCTTGACCAGTGTTGTCGTACGGGAAGACATGTGTCTTGTTTCCTTGACTCCTGGCCCTGTCTTTCTCGATCAGGATGATACAAGGGTAGTGGTGACTGTCGTGGTATCCCAGTGTGGCCGCCGGCACCTTGGTGCGATGGTGGGCGACACCAGAGCCAAGTCAATGACACTAAAGAACACAAAAGACACCTTAGACTAAAGACACTCTGTTCCAAGGACTGGTGCTTTCACGCATCGAGAATGCCCTGGCCATCCTCACTGTCAGCCCTACACAGATTGGAAGACTTGAAAAAGTACAAAACGAAGCCATGCGCATTATTTTGGGCTGCACGAGAGACACCAGCTGTGTAGCAATGAGATACCTCCTTGACTTCCCGACAATGGAACACAGGATCAAGATCTGGAGAGCTCGTGCATACTTAAAAATAAGTGCAGACGAGCAGCACCCTCTGCATGACACTATATTCAGAGGAAAAGGGTGAAAGGCTAAAGAGGGGCAAATCATGGATGGGTCGTGCGGAAGATGTCGTCAGACAGATCTGCAGTCTTACCAGTATCAACCCCGGCAAGGAATGGGTGCCGGTGCCTCCAGCTTTTAAGTGCACTTTCTCCTGCATTATCACACTCGACAGACGATGCAGAGAGCAGAATCCTGCCGCTGTCTATACAGATGGATCTGTTGTAAAGCAGCAGAGAAGTGCGTGGGCATTTACAGCCCTATCAGCGGGCCGAACCGTTCAAGAATCCAGTGGTGCCCACTCTATGACCACGATGGAGGTGATGGCAGTTACACAGGCTTTCATATGGCTGGAATCACAGCATTATTCCAATGTGTGTCTACTAAGTGATTCAATGAGCATGATTCAGAAGGTCGAAGCTGAATCTGTACGTATAAACAGTGGACTGAGTCGCTACGGAAGTCTGTTGTCCGTAAAGTCACCATCATCTTCGTCCCGGGACATGCGGGAGTCGAGGGAAATGAACGAGCTGATAAACTGGCTGGCTCTGCACCCTATGTAGATGGCCAGCCCATGGATCGTGCCGATGTTATTAACGTCCTTAAAGATATGGCGAGAACAGAGGACTTTGACGTCAGTGAATCCACATCGCTGTCCGGGATGAAAGACTTGGGAGTAAGAATCGGCACGGCCAGACGCGTGAGGTACATCGGGAAAACGAGGTGCCACGTCAACCAACACAGAACTGGCACTTTTAGCCACCGGACGCTAATGCACATGCTGGGGGGAGAATCTGAGCACCTATGGACCTGTCCGGAGTGCAATGAAGATACCCCAACTGATATCTGATAACTGATAGTGTTCGGTGTTCTTCATCCTACTGGTCGACATTTGAATGTTATTTCAGGAACCGTCTCCCATTATTGTTCAGTGTAAACTACTGTGACGTGTAATATGACGATAGTATTTCAGTTTCGAGACATGTCCAGATCTCGTTGACTGTCGGTATTTTCCTTTTTCTAGAAACACGGCTGGACTCCATGGCGTTGCGGACGCGATTCCTAATGCCGCTTACCTGCGTTCGAAACACAGCGGCGACCGATTTGGCAGCAGACCTTGTCGCGCTGGTTTATAACGTGTTAGTATGGGGGAGCCGGTCGTTCAGAAAGCAATGGAAAACTACTGAACGTAAAAAACTTGCCAAGACATCAACAACGGCAGTAAAATGCTGGTGTTGACTGCAATGTCCTGTATAGGATATACAACTTTAAAAAACAAAAAAGAAACTCGACATTCTAAGAATTGTCCCATAATATTTAAGTTCAAAATCCACGATTTTAATTTTAATTAATCTAAAAATTACCTGTTTGGTGAGAAAAGTTTAGAGCTAAAAGATGATAAGACTGTTTGTTCTCCATTATCCTTGATACTTTGCATGTTTGTCACTTTCAAACTAACAAACGAAAGTTAATATACCTTACATAATACCTTTAAGAACAAGGGTTTTGGCTGAGTTTTCTGGACATATTTATTCTATGAAATTATTGAACACATCGATTTCCCCGTAAACAATCACAATCCACTAATTGCTTGCCATTGATTTGGAAAATAATGAAAACTTGTTTTTAATTGTAAAAGTACAAAGATCTAGCGTCACTGTGAAATTTAAACTGCACAAAAATATGAGTAGGTAAACTGATATCAAAATAACCAGTTCAGTATTGCAGTGAAAAGATATGCATTGTAAGGGGTATTGCATGAAGCACAAAAGCAAAAGTTATATGACAGACAACCATAAAATAGCATAAGAAAACGGTATACACTGAGAAAGGTTAGCAAATTTAAGAGAATAATCTAGAACACTACAAGTAGTAACTACACGAGTCACACATTAGTTATAAACACAACGTAGTATTACTTTACAGTTAAGTTTAGAGGTAGCTACGACGAATCTGTAACAAATAAAACACCCGATTTGCAGTGACATGGGATATACAAGTTAATGTAAAGAACTTCAGTGAAGTAACACATGAAAAGGAAAAATAAATGTACGTCTTTGTGCTATACGTTTGTCGCCTTGTGATAAAGTATGCTTTGATAAAACCGGTACTACATACACGTCAAGGAAGAGCGTCTGCGCATAAGAATGTGTATGCGAATTAAAAAGCATGTTGAAACAGTTTCCATATTTCCGGATTCAAGTTAATGATAAACACGGCTGAAGTAATATATTCATGGGTGTTTGGGTGGCCGTGTATATGAATGTACTTGTTACTTCAACGAAGCGCTGGCGACATTAGAAGGCGACAGGTTTGAATCCTGGTGTGGCCACGCTTTAGCTTCCAATTTTATATTGTCTAATATGTCCTCTAATTTTAACATCTTTCTTTTCTTTTTATGAGTGCAAATAAATACCTATAAATTTATTTCCCATATCATTTCAGTTGTTTCAAGGGTTTCCCTGAGATTAATATTAACTTACTTTTGCCCCTTGTGCAACACGTCAGCAATATGTTGCCAATGTTTTGCAAAGAGACGTACGCTGTCAACAGAAAAACATGGGAATCACAATTGAAATATTAAGGATTTTACCGGGTGCTTGTAAAGTCTCATTTTGTATGTAGATCAAATTATGAAAATGAAGTGCATGATGTCATCAAAAATATGTGCTCCACAGTCCATCGCAAAACAATATGCAGCGATTGGCTATAGTCCGCTGGAGTAATTCTTTGCACACCAAACAAAATGGTGTTATCAACGGAATAAAGAATTTTTCAAATTTTTTCTCCATACAAAATGTTGTGAGACTTTACTTTAAAAACACCATGACATGTTCTAACTATATATTAGGATTATATTGAAAAAAAATGTGACACCAAAGGACCATGATGTCAGGTTAAATAGTCATTAGATTATGAGAAATGTTATCAATATGAGTAATTATACCAGAACTTGTGTTTCACATATTTGTGTTGTTATACCTCACATAATACTGATGTCATGGCAACGTTGTAGTACGCGTTCAGATTTCGTTTTATTAAATAGTTGCTGATAGAACCATATACTGTACTCAAAGCGTGGCGATGAGACATTTTATTGTTTACTTATGTATACGAGACAGTATCTTTGAAGGAAGACGTGATGGACTTTCAAATACTTCTACAGGAAAGAAAGAAGTATGTAAACGAGATTTTATTTTGGCAACGACCAGTAGAAGTAATTGTATGGGACCAAACCATATGGGATGAAACACGGCGCAATAAAGTCAATAATTTCGCCTTAAACAGCTTTCTTTAAAAGTAATTGTATTAGAACGTTGACTAAGTACTCGAAGTTTTGGGTTCATGTGTAATATTGGTAGGACTGTGTAGTGACGTAAACACTAGTATGCTGCACATACAGAATTCACTGTTTTTCTCAGATTGGGGCCACCACTTTTGAGCGTTGCCAGCCGTTCCTCGTTTCACTCCATGCATTTATCACACAGTGGTCTCGGCTATGCTACCTCTACGTCTCTACGCTTCTCCCATTGTTCTCTCTTAGCTATGTTATGACCTCCCTCCCCCCTCTTTGTGCACTCGGAACTTCCAATGTCTCCTATTTCTTCAGTTCTAACCAACACTCTCTAACGCCCCCCCCCCCCAACCTTCTCCCCCGCCCTTTTTTTCCAATTTTCACCGCAGTATATTCTATAACGGTTCTTTATTTTACCGTTATCTCACCTGGGTTACTCACCTCCCTCTCTCCCTCCCTCTCCCCACACCCCCCACTCTTCCAGTCGGTATTCTCCTCTCGTGTCTCCCCACACCCCCCACTCTTCCAGTCGGTATTCTCCTCTCGTGTTCTTATGGTAATCCATGGGCTGATGGTGTTATTGACCTTTAGTCCCTTGACACCTGACTTCTTAAGTATATTTCCGGTTCAGTCGCTTTGCGTGCGTGCGTGTGTGTGTGTTTGCATGTGTGCGTGCGTGCGTGCGTGCGTGTGTGTGTGCGTGTGTGTGTGTGTGTGTGTGAGTGTGTGTGTGTGTGTGTGTTGTGTGTGTGTGCTGTGTGTGTGCTGTGTGTGTGTGTGCTGTGTGTGCTGTGTGTGCTGTGTGTGCTGTGTGTGGTGTGTGTGTTGTGCTGTGTGCTGTGCTGTGTGTGGTGTGCTGTGTGTGGTGTGCTGTGTGTGGTGTGCTGTGTGTGGTGTGCTGTGTGTGGTGTGCTGTGTGTGGTGTGCTGTGTGTGGTGTGCTGTGTGTGGTGTGCTGTGTGTGGTGTGCTGTGTGTGGTGTGCTGTGTGTGGTGTGCTGTGTGTGGTGTGCTGTGTGTGGTGTGCTGTGTGTGGTGTGCTGTGTGTGGTGTGCTGTGTGTGGTGTGCTGTGTGTGGTGTGCTGTGCGTGGTGTGCTGTGTGTGGTGTGCTGTGTGTGGTGTGCTGTGTGTGGTGTGCTGTGTGTGGTGTGCTGTGTCTGCTGTGCTGTGTCTGCTGTGTGTGTGTGTGTGTGCGTGCGTGCGTGCGTGCGTGCGCGTGCGCGTGTGTGTGTGTGCGCGCGCGCTGCCTGTTGCATTTTTACATTATTGCGATAAATCTCTTTGTTTCTTTCACCGACACTGTATCGAATTCCTCTGCCTAGCTGTACATTTCTAAGAGTATGTAGGCTGTTTTATTTCTCATAGTCCCAATGTGCAGGAATACAACTGTAGTGTCACTGTTTTAACGGACAAAAAATTAAGATGTTCTATAGTGTTTTTGTTAATAAATAATCATAATCAGACTGCGTCTGTTACCTCTAGTGTTGGGACTCTTCGCTGGCTGTTGAAAATGAGGAAGGAGCAAGTGTGGGAATGTCGCGAATTCTGTGATGTTGTTTCTTGACTTAACTCAACTCAACATGTGTTAATCAGCAGGCTGGCTGTTGAAATTGAAGTTGAAGGTGGCTGGTTAATTAAGACACTTGTCTTGTATTTTTTCCAGTGTCTACCTTATCTCTCAGACCTCTGACAGCTTGTCTATGTCTATTAGGCGACCTAAGCATCTGATATTTACAACGAGCCAATTTCAAAGACTTGCTATATACTGTGACTTAGACTGTCGGTTTAAAGAGAGAAAGAGTCTGACAATATTCCACCTGCCAGCCTTCATTACGGAGTTGTCAGGGAAGGAACCGCCACAATATTACCAACTCAACGGAAAATAACAAGTGATAATCTTCAGACTACGGACAGGGCCCACATGCCGAAATACTACACGTTTAATAAATTAAAGGTAGGAGATATTGATAGATGTGACTGTATAACTGATAAAAGATGACAGTTAATTATTTATTGCAGAAGTGTCTTAAATATGGATAAAAGAGTAAAATAGTTAGACTACACTCGCTCCAACTGAGGACAAACTTTATGGATATGTCACCAAGCTTAAGTTGACTGCTGCGTTCCTTGAATTAATTCACACTGACGTCTAAAGATGGGCGAAGAAGATGCGGATAAATAGAGACATGGCATTTTATATAAAAGTTTCCATTTATTGGATAAAGTATTTATCAGACAATTGCGATAAAATGTATATTATACATCTGTATCCTCAACTGAGGCTTGGAATGAAATAGTGGCATGGACGCATATTATTTAATAGATTTGGTCCAGCACGCCAAGGGATCTGTGATGAGACATTAATGTCTACGCCAATGCAAGGCACGTGATATTAACGATGATCTTCAACGGGCTTTATATTGTTGTAATATTAAAATTCATTTTACCTTTTTTTTTCAAATCAAAGGTATCCAAAGCCTATCAATTATGGGCACCTGTTGTTTGCATTTGAATCTGGTTATGATCTACTTCTGCTATAGTGTCACTGCTACTGCTCTGTCCAGGCAGTGTTCCGCACAAATTCAAATCAACAGCAGCAGAATTGTTGACTATGTATTCTATAATAATGCTACTGAAGGTTTGGATTCCGGGGATCAAACTACAAGTCTAAGCAATTCTGAAGACGGATTTGGTTTGCTGTTCCAGAGTAATGAGAAAGAGATGTCGGATATCCCTGTAAAGTTCAAAGCACCACTGCCAGTTTGGCTCAAGGGCACTTTTGTAAGTACATTTCATATCAATGTCGTAAAACCTAAATTAATTTGAGTGAGCACATCTGCACAGTTACTGATTAACTCTTTATGTCTCGGACAATTACGGTCTATTAGTATAGCAACACAATACATTGGAAAGCGTTACAATAATAACTATCTGACACTGAAGGCCTAAAGAGGGCACAAGAACACAAACATTTAAAGCAATATCTAAGACCGTAAGGGTGGTTAAATCTAATAAATGCGTGTGTCAAGAAAACCCAAAGGGCTTTGATCGTCATGAAGTTAGTCATTTACATGTCAATCAATTCCAGCATTAATTAGCTAGTTGCGATTTTCTAAGCAAGGCAATTTTAGGTTCAGTAGTTTGCCATTGCTTTCGGAAAGGCCGACTCTCATACCCTTGGTAAAATCAAGACATGGACTCGTCTCTTCTGATTGGTCAAATTACCCAACCTAATGGAGATAAAACGGTTGTCACCGAAATCACTAGACGCGTGTTTTAGACAAGTTGAATGTTCTTGTCGAACTTTACTTTTTAAATTTTAATTAACAGTGACCATACTGATCGATAATCACATCCCTTGTCTAAAACACGCGTCTAGTGGTTTCGGTGACAACCGTTTTATCTCCATTAGGTTGGGTAATTTGACCAATCAGAAGAGACGAGTCCATGTCTTTATACAAGTATTACGTTATTATCCATTTTGACCACTTTGCACCGTTTCACAATAGTGGATCAGCAGTTTGACTGCTAGACATCTTTTGATGAACGTTAGCTATCAGTATAATAATGACACAAGCAACGATTGACTTGAAACAAGTTCATAGCGAGATGGTGAATATGGCGCTGACTATTATTAGTTCCTACAATTACAAAAAGGCAAATAACTCGACGTTGTCTGGTTTAGTCGGTCAAATAGCCAAACAACAATCTGTGTTGTTCACGAGACTAGAAGACAGTATCAAGCCCGAACATGTTTTCCAAGTCTTTGTTTTAGTCAGTGATGAATTCTTTGGTGATAACGTCATCAACTATGGGAGAATAATTATGCTGTTTACCTTTGGCATGCGTCTGGGTAAGCATCTGGTTGATAATTCTTACAACGCCGATGTGAATGTCCAAGACCTGGAAGAGGACTTCGCTAAATCTGTAGGCGAATATATGGCTGATAAACTAAGTCCTTGGATACTTCAACAACAAGGTGGTTGGCGGAATTTCTATGCTTTGACTGCAAACAAAGAAATTGATTAAAAACAGGCTTAAATCCCAGTATTTCGTTATTCTTGTGAGTGTGAGAGCGCTTGATTGTGGATATATAATACCTATAGTAAACCCCTTTGGGTAAATTGTGAGAGGGATTCGACACGTTGCAATGGCAAGTGGTAAAATTGTGACAGTCAGTGGGGAATCTGTGAGGTTAATTGGTCAATTTGATAAGTTGTGAAAGCAAATGGGGTAGTTGGTAGGGCAATTCGACAAGTTGTGAAAGCAAATTTCTTAGTTTGCTATAATTTTTTTCTCCTTTTGGTTAATATTTCTTCAGTTGGCTAGCGTATTTATTACTTTGGCCAACTTTTTTCTTACTTTACCATACACATTTCTTAATTTGGTTGATATTTTATTCACTTTAATTTGTATCTTTTTCATTTTTGGTAATATATTTTCTTACTTGGTCGACAAATTTTCCTATTTTTTGTAACTTTGGATGACATATTTATAAGTTTGGTTGAAATATGTGTTTACTTGGCCAATATTTTTCCCATTTGGCTAACAAATTTTCCTATTTAGGTCGATATTTTTCTACCTTTGGTTAATAATTTTCTTCGTGTGGGTTAACAAAGTTTCCTACTTTTCATAAATTTGGCAGAGATTTTTATAAGTTTGGTCGATATTTTTTCACATCTGGTTAACAAAGTTTCCTATTTTTCATAAATCTACCGGAGATTTTTATAACTTTGGTCGACATATTTCTATATTTACCCAATATTTTTATTACTTTGGTCAGCATGGATGATATATTTATAAGTTTGGTCAGCCTTTTAGTTGATTTGGCTGCACTTATTTTCCTAGTTCGGTCGACATGTTTCTTAGTTTGATCAATATTTTCCCCTTTTAACTAACCCATTTTCCTGACTTTTATAACTCTGGGTGAGCTATTTTTTACTTGGCCACTATTTTTTCCTACGTTTTATAATTTGTTGAGCTATTTATGTATTTGACCGACCTTTTTCCCATTTCGGCTGACAAATGTTCCTACTTTTTATAAGATTAGATGAAATATTGCTCACTTTGGTCGATATTTTTTTCTCATTAGGTTAACAAATGTTCCTAATTTTTTATAATTTTGTTGTAAATATTTCTTTACAGGGTCAATATTTTTCTCATTAGGTTAACAAATTTTCCTATTTTTTATAAGTTTTGACGAGACATTTATAAGTTTGACCGATATTTTCACATTTGGCTAACATTATTTCCTTCTTTTTATGAAATCGGACGAGGCATTTATAATTTTGACCGATATTTTTCACCTTGGTTGTAGACAATGAGTATTTTCTGCAATCTATAGTAGGTGTGGGTAATACACAAAGTGAGCAAGCAGAATTAACTGGTTGTGTTACTATGGTCGTCAGCGTATTTAAAATGATATTTTTAACTTTCTCGGTACTGTGGTAAAGGGGTAATTGCATAATTACGTTTATATCTGTTGTTCTCAATCAGAGGCCGAAAAAAGCATTGTCTTGTCATGTTGTATTGACTCTAGACGCAAATGCTGTTGGTAACCCAGTGTCAATCTTAGTAACTTGTAGGTGTTGTGTCGTTCATAGAGCCTATACTTGTGTATGGATGTAAAGCGCGACAGGCTGAAATTTGTTGTTAGAAAACACATGTATATATATTCATATATACATATACTACGAAAGCATATTTTGAAGCCTCAAAATTTGACTTCTTCAGACATTGCATTAGTTTTCATGGGGGACATGAATGCATAGGGTGATTTAAATATAACCAGATTTACGTTTCCAAGGAGATAACACACAGACTATGTTTTCGTTGAAAATTCGCTGTTTTCTCTAAGCAGACTGTCACTTTTGTCACAGCCAGTGTAGATGGTCATGTGTTTGTTATGGGTATTATTAACGTAAATGTTTATTCTGTTTGTAGTGTAAGGGTCCTTCTCTTCCATCGATAAGTTTTAAAAAACCAATGACCAAGCCCTATAAGACACATATGACAACCGCATCTATCCTACTTCATTCATGTAAATTTGGTCCACAGTGTCCACTTTGGTAAGATTTTACAACAATAGACTGGAGCAGGAAACAGGAAACGTTACGTGAATAACGATACACCGAGAGTCAATACGCTTGGATTTGTATTCTCACGACACTTTTACTATGTATCTATGGTTGTTTCCTGACAGGCTTCATCAATCAGACTCCCATCAAAGGATGGCGGCATGCACAAAATTGTTGGCAACAATATAGAATAGCTTGTGGGCGCTTGGTTTAGGTGTTAGTCTGTTACGCTGACGTGAGGGGCGATCGGTGTATTTTGGTCGCAATATAGAACAGATAGCGGTCACGCTATTTAACAGTTAGGCCGTTACGCTGACATAATGGCATGTTGTGTGTACCATTCGTATGTAACTAATACACCAATGTATTCATACCGTTGTGTCCCGGGAAGGTTAACCCAGTCAACAAATGCCCGCAGAAGTCGGATGTGTCGGCCTAAGAGCGCAAGAACGCAGCTCTGCTGTAAACAGGCACAACGCAGTCACATCCGAAAAAAAAAATCAAAAAAAATCCGGATGAACGCAGAAGAAGATACCGTTGTGTTTTTCACTTATTTGCTAATGTAACACTGGTGTTTTTTACTTTTTTTTTTTTTTTTTGTTTTTTATAATTTTATACACATCACTGTATTTATTTTATTATGTAATTTAACTTGTAATAATATACTTGAATTCTTTAAACTACTGCCTATTTAGGCCTCTCAAAACCTGTTGATCGGAGATGTAAACTCCATCACAGCTAATTAACACAACCAATATTTCCGCCACACAACCCCGTCGGAATCGAAGCTGTTACCTCCATATGATCTATGGTACCCTCTAGACTCGTATTGTTCTTTTTGGCCAGCTGTCTGTCGTTGGTACACAGTGTATAAGACACCTCTTTCTGATAGGATTAGACTGTCTATTATTACCCTCTCAGATCGATTGCAGTCTTTGGTTTCTAAAATAATGCTTCGCGGAGACGCAACATTTCGTTTCACCATTATTTCATTGTTGGTTTTGTTGAGGGCCACGCGACCTATCCCGCATCGGTTATCTGTCATCTTCACTGGGTACCAAGTATCTGATTAATATCTCCAGATGGTACCACCACAGTTAAACTACACATAGTCACTCTTCCACCTCTGTTTGCGTGGAGGGCACGGTAAACAACTCCAGATCAGAATGAAGACACTCACAAGATTTGGATTAACCCGCACCTTGAGGTTACTATTTGGGCTTCTAATACGGCACTTCGCAACTGCAATAATGCCATTACCCTTCTTCGCTGTCTGATTTTGGTGAAGAGTAGGCGAAATCTGTAACACCGATTCTGTGTGGATATTATTATGGTAGCACATCTATTTCGTTTTCTAAAACTAGCTACCTTTGTTATCATTATATACCTAGCCAACCCTGTGTATATTTATTTAAAAATACTTACATAATAACCGACCTCAAATTTGTCATTTTGGTTAATAATAACCGCAAAATGTCTCTGTCTTTCATAGAACCTGTACTTTTTTATGACTGTGAAGCGGGCACAATGAGCAGACAAGATGAAAAACATCAGTGAAGATGTGGTGAAAATATACATATCAAGACCAGATAGAACAACAAATTACCAAGTCCCACTAGAAACAAATGAAAAACCGTATCTACAACACACTTTTCTTCCACTCTTAATGTTTAAGTTTGAGCGACATCTGTCTTTTCTAACGTGTGAGATGCGGAATTTTGTCCTTAGAAATCACCTTGAATATATCTTCATATTTACATATGATATGAAAACATATTTTGAAGCCGCATGTGTGACTTTAGGTCTTATACTAATTGTCGAATGAAATATGAACGCCAAGGATGAACTACATGGGTACCAGTTAATGAATGTTTGTTGTTTATTAGTAATTTTTTTAGTCGTTCTTCGTGTTTCCGATCGGTACAGCCGTACTGATTTCACATTAAAGCTAAATATTCAAATACTATTCAGAATGCTTCTGTTAAATATGTTCACAAGAACTGACATTAACATAGTTATATGCTTTTCTCTCGCCGGTAGATCTCCGTTTTTTCGTCGTTTTATTAAATATTTCTAGTCAAATGTCTTCATTTAATTTCTGTAATAAAATAACTTCATCTAATTTAAATTGTCAACTGCCTTCATATAATTTATGTAATCAACAGACACTGCGCAGGCTCTGTAATATTTAGTGGAGGCGGTTGTTGCACACGGTGAACAACTAGGGTTAGAATTAAATTATAAAACGACACGGGTTATGATTGTCACTATGAAGAACGAAATACCACGATGTAATATACATGTAAGTGGGAATATTCTGAAACAAGTGAATAGATAGATACAAGAATCTCGGAACATTCATAACAACTGATGGGAGATGCCTTGAAGAGATTAGCACAAGAATCGCCGTGGCGAAGATAACATTTTGCAAGATAAAAAACATAACAACCAGCAAAAAGATGGCAATTGCTACGTGAAAAAGAGTGTTGCGGCGCTACATAGAACCTGTACTTTTTGTATGAATGTGAAGATATTGAACAGTCCCGCTGAATCTGCTGGCTGTGGAACTTAGGTTTTTTGAGAAAAACACAAAGCGATACCGCTGGATTCGAACCTCGGGGGCCTATGTTGGCTATAGTTAGCGACCAGGGGCGTGATTCGAACCGCCAATTATACCACTTAGCTCCGTTAAACACTCGACTACTACTACACTACTCCACCACACCGTAGGACTCGAACCTGTCAAGCGCTATGGCAGCAACTAGACACCGTTGTTATACATTTACGGCTTAGTATACACTTAAAAAGAGCCGCCTAGGGTGGACACCCTTTTCAACCAGATGCGTTCTTCGACCCGTCTACGGCACCACCTAGCCCCGTTACATACTCGCCCACCACCATACTACCCCAATCACACAGTGAGATCCGAACCTGTTGCATGGTAGGGCACCCAAGAGACACCCCAGTTACACATTGGTGATATCCCACTATGATCAACTACACACCCCCTATGAAAACTAGGTGTGGTCAAGTGGTAACCTTACCAGCGAAAAAGAATCGAGCTTCGAACCTATCACCTCCATATGAGGGAGCCTATGGTACCAACTAGCTTGTGTACGTCTATACAAACGGGAAGATAATTTTTTTTTTCTTTACCCTGGCTGACAGCTTTATCACGCGCATCTCCAATGCGACGGTGTTACCATACAAATGTGAAGACAAGGAAGGGTTCTACAGCTGGTCACATCTTCTGAATCAATTAGCAAACCTGCCGCCGCCGTTATCGAACTCATCTTTACTGAGCCTACCCACCTAGTTCAGTTGATCTTTCGCACAGTTTCATTACCATATTTCCTTGTTTAATTTTGCCGAGTGTTGCAACACCTGTTATATGATAAAGATCACGGTGGATGCCCAGTTTGTTGTGCCGTCTATACAAACAGGAAGCTTATCGCCACGGCGAAGATGAAAAACATATTGACCAGTAAAAAGATGGCAATTGCTACGAGAAAAAGAATGTTGCGCTGTTACATAGAACCTGTAGTTTTTTATGAATGTGAAGACAATGAGCAGTCACGCTGAATCTGCTAGCTGTGGAACTTAGGTTTCTGAGGATAATGCAAAGCGATACCGCTGGCTTCGAACCTCCGGTGCCTATGTTGGCTATAGTTAGCGACCAGGGGCGTGATTCGAACTGCCAATGATACCACCTAGCTTCGTTACACACTCACCCACTGCTACACTACCCCACCACACAGTAGGATTCGAACCTGCTCACTACCCTGCATCCCGACACTGCCCTCACTTTACCACCCGACTCCGCATGTTTGTCGACCACCTGACACCTCTTATGTCGTCTATACAAACGGGAAGCTAATTAATGCATTACACAGGCTGACATATTCTGAATCAATTAGCAAACCTGGCGCCATAGTTATCGAGCTCATCTTCACGTAACCTGCCCACCTAGTTCAATTGATCTTTCCATTGTTAACCCCGATGCTCTGATTAAAAACGACAGCTGACACTTAAAAAACGAGGAAGGAGCTGGAAGGCATGAGGCAGGCCACAACCCACCCACCACGAGACATGAGACATAGACCCCACCAAGAGACATGAGACTAGAATGAGACATGAGATATATCTCATTGCTCATTGCTCAAAACGATGCATTTCCTTCCTTCCCTACTACTGACAGAGGTAAAGATATAACTGACTAGGGATGACAGAGGTTAATATATAACTGTCTCGGAATGATTTTGATTACGATATAAATGTCTGGGAGTCTCCGCTGTGAAGAGGTCAAGCCGTCTGCCTCACGCTCCGTAGATTGTGGGTTCGATTCCAGGCTACGTCTTTCGGTTCACGAGTCTATTTTTCTCGGAGACTCCTGAGGGTCGTCGCTGGAGCTACAGAGTTCGTGTTTTGTGCGACGATTTCGTCAAACCGCCCAACGGAAAAAGACCTAGCCATGTAGGATAAAATCTGGTGTAACGAACTCGACCCTCTCGACTTTTAAGACTTTTAAAGATAAGGCTGTCTGGAAATGATGGGAGTTACAATATAACTGTCTGAGACTGATAGAGGTAAAGATATAACTGACTGGGGATGGTAGAGATTAAGATAAAACTGTCTGGGGCTGATGTAGAATAAGATATAACTGTCCGGGAATGATGACGGTTGCGATATAACTGTCTGAGTCTGATGAAGGTTAAGATATGAATGTCTGGGAATGATGAAAATTTAGATATAAATGTTTGGGAAAGTTGGGGATTAAGATACAATTGTCTGGGAATGGTGAAGGTTTAGATATAAATGTCTGGGAAAGATGAGGATTAAGATATAACTGTCTGAGTCTGATGGGGGGATAAAATTGAACTGTTTTGGATTGATGGACGTTAAGATACTTAATGAAGGTTAACATATAATTCTCTGGGACAGGTGGGCGTTTAGATACAACTGTCTGTGACAGGCTATGCAGAATTAATAACGAGGACAACATAGAGAAATATAACATAAATCTGAGATTTTTACAAAGTTATCGAATGAAAGAGGGAATTGTGGACTCAGCTTCTACCTGATAGAGTGTTAACAATTCCACCTAATATCACTTATTGCCATCACATCCTATCCAAGCTTCGACCTCACTTTGCAGAGACGTAACTATGGTTGATGATGCCTTTCTGATCCGTTCATTAAGCGTATCCGATTTCTTTATTGATAAATACACGGGTTAGTGGTTATACAAGAGTCGAGGTTCCAACTTCACGGCAACAGGTCATCTCCATCATGCTCCGTTCCTGTGCCAGTGAATATTACACAGATTGCTCATCACTGCCCTATGTGAAAAGTGGAACAGACAGGAGTCTCGGCAATCCAGCATCCCGCACAGGTACACTGTGCATAATGTCACCGCCAGAAAGCCAACACAAAAGTCATCCACGAAAATTACAGTTCATCGTCGACGGAATCGGCAGTCACGAGAAAGACTTCATTGACCCGGGATTTCTCACATGGCTCGGTCTCTTTCGCAGAGCGACCCGCCGAAAGCGTCACACACAGTACGAACTCCGTAGCTCCAGCGTCGACTTCCAGAGGTCTCCTGAAAAATGAACTCGTGAACCGAAGAGGCAAATCAGTCAACTCAGCAACAGCCGGTAGCCATTGTTCCGAACTGTACACTGTACAAACAAAAGTGGACAGATGTAAAAGCATTCCACATGAATTTCACAGCTCACAGAGTCGCGCCACGCACTCACTCAGTAGCAGGGCGACGGAATAATGGGAGTACAATAACAAGAGACGTAAGGGTATAGTAGTTAGTGTGCTTTCTGCCTAGACAATTATTCGGGTTTAGCAAAGCAGGAATGTTTGTTTTGTTTTGTTTTGTTTTTTCGACGGATACGGTTCTGGGGTCGCGGGGCCTCCAATTAAAAAATAATGGTAACAATTTTCAGAATTATGGAATGTGTCTGGAAAGGAAAGGCACAAGATAGGGACATGGTCATTCCGGGTGGCCTAGAATATGTGGAAATTTAACACTTTACACACTAACGACCGGATCTGCCTTAGACATGGTCATTCCGGGTGGCCTAGAATATGTGGAAATTTAACACTTTACACACTACCGACCGGATCTGCCTTAGACATGGTCATTCCGGGTGGCCTAGAATATGTGGAAGTTTAACACTTTACACACTAACGACCGGATCTGCCTTGGGAGAACCTCTTCTTTTGCACACTCAACCCTCCCGGACAACAGACATTGATTATTGTATTGAGACAAGTTTGATGTATAGGGGAGCTAACTATAAAATAGCTTCAAACTCAATGATATGAACATCGGTGGCAAGGGGTGCCTAATGATTGCCCCTGATGTCTTCCAGGCACTGTCTGTCTGTGATTTATAAAGCACTCGGGTCACGCCATTAAGAGACAGGGTCAGAATGGCCTGTTTTCGTTGGGTGGTGTGGTTTGTAGTCTGCACTATCCTGTAAGTTAACGTAAAGTCCTTTTTACACGTCTTATGCACATTGGTCGTGAGATGCCTTACACCCATATTTGTATAGACCGATCGGCACTCGGTGTGTGGTGTGGTCAGTAACTCGCCGGCCACCTTTACTTCCCAAGACATGTCCTAGTACCAAGTTTAGGCTGGGTTAAGCTGGGAGCCCAAGTCTATTTTGAATATTAAGTACGCCCCGATGACGATCGAACCCATAACTTCAGCGCGGCAGGTGAGCGTCTATTCACTACAGCACTATCCTGTACTATGTCTAATATTAGGATGTTGTGGTGATGTTACGTGAGCTGCCGGTTGCAGCATTTGTGTACTATATTTTGTTAAGTGTCTCTGCTTCTGTCAGTGACATTCTGTAGCGAAATTCCTCTTTCTGGCTGTCTCTTTCTACCAGTAAGTCGGATGTCTCATTTCCAATAATACCATAGTGTGCGTAATCCACTGTAGTGTCACTTTGATATGACGGGCAGCTAATACAGCAACTAATTCAGGATAATGCTCGCTCGGGTGATGTGATTATCTACACAGATGGATCGGTGTTGAGAGGTAGGAGAAGTGCCTGGGGGTTCTTAGCAAAAGCTAATGGTCGACGTTTGGTGCAGGAGAGCCTGGCATATTATACCACAACATCTAGCTTAAGAATGGAGGTGGAGGCGGTCAGTGCAGCTTTCCGATGGATGGAGAATACGATACACACACACACACACACACACACACACACACACACACACACACATCGTGATTTTAACTGACTCAGAAAGCATGCTGAGGAAGGTGAGGACAGGCAAGCTTCGGGCAGAGTGGCTTGCTTCGCTTCGGAAGTCACACCTGGACCTTTTCTCCGGGGCATGCCGGTGTGCTGGGGAATGAACAGGCGGACAGATTGGCTGGCTCTGCAAAACTTGGTGTAGTATTGATGCATGACAAAGCAGACGTGGTTGCGGCCTTGTGGGAGCACGTTTACACCTCGGAGGAGCAAATGGATCACCATGGTCTGGCAAGAATGAGACAGCGAGGAGTGACGAGGGGATCTGGCCGACGCTTGACATTCAGAGGAAAGGCCAGATGGACATATAATCAGATTGCTACTGGCACTATTGGTGTTGGAACTCTTCGCAGGCTGCTGGGGATGGGGACGGGGCGCTTATGGGAATGCCCCGTATTTTTTGCTTGATTTTGCTAGAAGGGAGACTGGCGTCTAGCTGCTGCATTTACTGCCGAGTGCATTCTGTTTAGTTTACCCAAAGTTAAAATTATTTGTTGCACAAACTCCCAAACTGGTATCTATCTGTTGCATTTACTGCCCAGTGAATACTGTTTAGTTTATCGAAAGTTAAAATAGTTGTAGCACAAACTTCAAAACCAGTCGCTTGTGTGCCATGGGCTGTCCTTCCAGTACTGTTGACAAGATATTCTACAGGCAATCAAATCATATACTGGTATCTTGCCGTATTGAGAGACTCTAGTTTGTTACATTCTTCTTCAAGGTTTAGTTTAGTTTATTTTAGTCGACGGATCAACATCACGGCAAACGGGTACAACCCATTAGTGCTCCGTTCTACTCCTAGCTCAAGCCTGAGTCCAGAGAATCTAAGCTCAGTGCACGAACTCCGTAGCACCGTTGAGGATCCTGAAATACTTTATGTAGATTTTTAACTCGAAATTTTGCCCGGGCAGCGCGGCTAGGCTACTCTTTTTCGATTTCCAACAGCCAAGGCATTTTTTTACGTGCCAAACAGTAGACACGGGCGTCCGATCTCACAACCCAGAGACCAGGAGAAATTTGTGTACTAGAAGTCAACGTGAAAAAGTCCCTCACCGGGGCTTGAACCTAGGACCTCCAGCACTCGAGGCGGACACCATACCTCGAGACCACTTAGCTCTCTGTTTTCTGCTTCAAAGATAGCACAAAGATTGGGCTGAATTATAAAGACCATGTGTTGCCCATGCATCATGATCCCTTTCTCGGTCTGCCTAGTTTACTCCAGAGGAAAGGTAACACCAATACATTTAGAACAAGATATGCTGCAGAAGCTGCCGGATCAGCAAAGCAATGTTCTAACTTTCCGCCTGTCGGAGGTTCGTTCCTAGACCAGTTGTCAACCAGGACTTAAGTCTGCCTTGCCACGACATTTAGTCTTTAGGTTGCATTTCCTCGCACCGTGATAAAGCTTAAACCCTCCCAATTGCGCTCCTCATCCCGAAGTCTCTGGCACAGTGTGGGTTGTCGGGTTTGGTAAGCGATATCCAACATTCGGCACTAACGGAAAGCAGGTAGTACCGTCTACTGTCATACAGTAGCTCAGTCATATCTGACTCAGGCCTGACACATAATCATATAGACAAGCAATCGTATAATACTAATCATTGGCACCTTTCAGTCTTGACAGACGATAGTTTGGTACATTGTGCTTCAAAAAGGCTTAATAACTACGATCCATGGCGGTGGCGAGTGTGGCTGGTAAGGCCAATTCTTGCTGCAAATGTTTGCACACAATAGATGTATGTGAAAACATGGTCATTTCCACCATTGTGCACCATCTTACATCTCTCGCGCTCTGTGTGTGCTTTATCTGCAATCATTTTCTCTTTTGTCTTTATTCCATTTCTGATGTTTGCCCTCCATGCAACACGTTCAGCGGCGACTTGCTCCCAATGTGCATTATCTATGCCTGTATCAATCATGTCCCGCTTACACACATCTTTGTATCGTAGTAGAGGCCGACCCTGAGATCTCCTACCCGTCTGTAATTCACCAAAAAAGATATCCTTTGGTATTCTACCATCATCCATCCTCCTAACATGTCCTATCCATCTAAGTCTACGAAGACTGAGCATGGAATACACCGTCACACAACCTGATCTTTCCAATACTTCAGTATTTGTGATTTTGTCTTGCCACTTAATACCAAGTATTCTTCGCAGACACCGCATATGAAAGCTGTTTAAACGTTTCTCTTGGCGTGAGTAAGTTGTCCAGGTTTCACTGCCATAAAGAAGAGTACTAAGGACACAGGCTTGGTAGACAAGGACTTTTGTTTTGGCAGTAAGCTTCCTGTTCTCCCAGACTCTTTTTGCTAACATATTCATTGTTGTTGCTGCCTTGCCAATCCTGATGTTGATTTCCTGATCGAGGGATAATTTGCTATTTACCTCTGATCCTAGATATGTAAAATGGTCTACTATCGCCAGTTCGGCGTCGTCAATAAAGATTGATGGTACACCATGTGCACCTTGTGACATAATCTGTGTCTTCTTTTTGTTAATTGTTAAACCAAATTCAGGACAGGCATTGGAGAATGCAGATAGTAGATGTAATTCTTCCTCAGAGTGGGTAGTAATCGCAGCATCATCCGCAAAAAGCAACTCTCTTATTAGTACCCTCCTAATTTTGGTCTTGGCCTTCAATTTCTGAGCATTATAGAGGCCACCATCTCAGCGTGAGTGAATGTATATACCACCATCCTGATCACGAAAGGCATATTTCAGTAGAAGTGAAAAGTATATCCCAAAGAGGGTGGGGGCTAGTACACAACCTTGCTTAACTCCACCCTTGATTTCAAACTCTTCTGAAGTTGAGCCATCAAACTTGATTATACCCTTCGTGCCTGTGTGGAACGATTTCACAATGGACAGAAGAGTTGGTGGGCAGCCAATCATCTTTAGTGCTTTGAACAGACCCTCACGACTGACCAAATCGAATGCCTTTGTGAGGTCGATGAAGGCAATAAACAGTGGCTGATTTTGTTCCCGGCATTTTTCTTGCATCTGTCGCAATGAGAATATCATATCAATGGTAGACCGGTTCTGACGGAAGCCGCACTGTGATTCGGGGTAGACTTGATCTCCCAGGACTTGAAGTCTGCGCAGGACAATTCTGGCAAATACTTTCCCAACAATACACAGAAGTGAGATACCCCTATAGTTGTTACAGTCGCTCCGATCGCCCTTGTTCTTGTACAGCGTTATGATGTTTGAATCTTTGAAATCCTGTGGGACTTGTCCTTCTCACCAGAATTGCTCTATTAGCTGGTGGATCTGTAGAGTGAGTGTGTCTTACCCACTCCTGATCACCTCTATTGGAATCCCATCCTTACCTGGAGCCTTGCCAGATGCAAGCTCATTTATAGCACACTTAACTTCTGCTATAGTGGGAAGTGTGTCCAGGTGGTCAAGAGTTGGCAGGGCCTCTATGGCGTTGAGGGCATCATCCGCTAGCTTGGTCTCACTTGAGTAAAGCTCTAAATAGTGCTCGACCCATCTATCCATCTGCTGTTTCTTATCAGTGATGATTTCTCCTGTCAAGGTTTTCAGTGGTGCACTTCTTTTTATCACTGGACCACAGGCTTTCTTTATCCCTTCATACATGCTTCTGATGTTTCCCTTATCACTTGCGATTTGAATGGACTCGCATAACTTGATCCAATAATCATTTGCACACTGCCTGGCAGCCTTTTGCACATCCTTCCTAGCTTGCCTTAGCTCACTCAGAGTGTTACGCGTTGGTCTTTCCTTGTTTCTTAAGAGAGCTTTCTACTTCTTATCAATCAAGGGCTGCAGAGTCTCGCTGTTTGCCGCAAACCAGTCCTGCCTCTTATGATCCACAGTGCCGTAAACCCCTACCGCTGTTTTATAAATAGTTTCCTTAAGTTTACTCCATTTATCATTTACTATACAATTTTTTGATGTATCATTGAAAGCGTCTTCAAGTTGCTGTTGAAATTCAAAGCACTTTCCAGGATCGTGAGTGTTAATAATATTAATCCTGGGGCTAGACTTGTGTTTAGCTGTGTAGATTCTCTTTTGTCTCAGTCTAACCCTTGCAACAACCAAAGAATGATCTGTATCACAGTCAGCACTGTGGTAACTTCGAGTTAATGATGTCTGGTTCAGATGTTGTCTCCGTGTGATAATGAAGTCCAGCTGATGCCAATGACCGGATCTTGGATGTTTCCATGTGACCTTATGCAGCACCTTTGTTTTAAAAAAGGAGTTTGTAATACATAGGCCATTTCTAGTGCAATGCTCCAGCAGCCTTTGCCCATTATCATTCATGCGACCTATGTTGTATTTTCCAAGACACACTGGCCATGAACTCGTGTCCTTGCCCACACGAGCATTGAAATCACCGAGCATATAAATGTAGTCGGATTTTGGAACTGCCTTGATCACAGAGTCTAGCTGCTCATAGAACGTATCCTTCACATCCTCAGAGGAAGCGAGTGTCGGTGCATATGCAGTGAGAATGGTGGCAAATCCACAAGAGGTTGCCAAGCGCAGTGATAATAATCTTTCATTACCTCCAGCTGGGATATCAATCATTCCCAGTAGCGGATTCTTCACTGCAAAACCCACACCATGTTGCCTTTTTTCTGCCTGCCCTCTACCCTTCCAAAAAAAGGTGTAATTGTTTTCCCTGAGTGACCCTTCCTCATGGCGATGCGAGTCTCCTGCAGGCCAGCAATATCAATGTTAAGACGATTGAGTTCAGCATCAATCACAGCCGTTTTTCTCACGTCGTCAATATTTGTCAAGTCAGTGGAAAATCCTGGACACATGGTTCTCACGTTCCAGGTTGCAAGCCGTAGCTTGAGGTTTCTATTATTCTTTTTATTAGTACCTGGTGCATTGGTTTTACAGCCTGCGATTCAGATTTTGTCCTAGCCCCAAGCACCCATTGAAGCAGACAGGCTGTGGCGGATCAGCACCCAATTGGCTGGGGGATGCCCAGCTTGAGGCGGGCGGTAGCTGATCAGTGACACCTGTAGGTGTCTCCCACCGTCAGAGGCAACGCGTGGCGCCCCATGTCTACGCCAACTGACAAGGACTTATAACCCGTAACAGTTGCCTCTCGCTTTGATTCCAAGACCGGTTAAGACCAGGGATGGAGTTATTGCCTCTCCATAGCACAAAGCCTGGGCTAAAATAAAGAAACCATGTGTTGCCCATGCAGCATGATCCCTCTCTCGGCCTGCCTAGTTCACTCCAGAGGAAAGTTAACACCAATACATCTGGAAAAAGACAAGCTGCAGAAGCTGCCGGATCAGCAAAGCAAAGCTCTAACTGTCCGCCTGTCGGAGCTTCGATCCTAGACCAGCTGCCAACCAAGGCTTAGGGCCTGCTCTGCCCTGCCATGACTTATTTTGCCTTTGGGTTGCATTTCCTCGCACCAGGATAAGGCTTGTACCCTCCCAATTGCGCTCTTCCGCCCGAAGCCGTTGGAACATTGTGGGGTGTCGGGTTTGGTAAGCGCTGCCCAACGTTCGGCGCTGACAGAAAGCAGGTAGTACCGTCTACTGTTATACGGTAGCTCAGTCATATCTGACTAAGACCTGACTGTCGTTACTTTGAATACACACACACACACACACACACACACACACACACACACACACACACACACAATAATACTAATATATTAAATATATATAATAATATTTCAACTGTAATAATATTCAGCTGGAGTCGCGGTAGAGCAGTGGCTAGCATACTTGCTTTATGGCCCAGTGGCCATTAGTTTGAATTCGCATCCAGTCAGATGTTTACAAAATACCCGGACTCCTGTGTCACCCCAGCCAAAGATGAGTACCATAAAATGTCTTGAAAATAATGGCGACCGGTGTTATATTAACCACATCACAAATCTTGTGTTGATCTGTCTATAAAAATATGGGGTTGCAAACATAGGTCCAAAACGCCCTAAGACGTGCAAACTCAGTACCCATTACTTACAATGTTCATCTTCCGCGTAAACACACGAAGCTCGCAGTGCAGCGTAAGCAGTGATATGTGTTATTTAGATACTGCTGTTTTATTATTTAATATGTACACATCAAGAAATAAGTAAGATATGATGATCTACGGCAAGAACATAATAATGGGCAGCTATAACATATAGAGACATAGTATTACACAGGAAAGTTTCACATTAAGTGATGGCTTGATTATTAAAAATGTTTCTCTAATAATTTATATTATGCATCTGTATCTGTATATGGAGAGTGAGTTCCCTTGAGCAAGATGGCGGGACATTTTTTCGTCCCGTAAAATGTGTGTTTTTCGTGTTTTAATGGAGTTCGGACCGTGCAACGGAGTTCGTGCACGCGCGCCCGGACTCCCTTCGGCGTATCATCGGCGCCCGGTGGCGATAGTTAAGCCTAACATGACGACCAGACGACCGACAAGAACACGGCGTGGAAAGAGGGCGGGCACACGCAGAAGGCGGTTAAAATGTGACAGATTGGGCATCGGACACGTTCGAGTACTGTACAGGAACTGTGTATCATTTAGTCAACGCCGACCCATTCTTGAAAAACTACTGTACGGAAACGATATTGTAGTCTTACAAGAAACACAGCTCGGCGACGGAACAGTCAATGTCGCGGGATATCAGGGATTCTTTAACAGTCGGCACCTCGGACAGGCCATTCTGGTCCGCGACAACATACTAGTGTCTGAGATCGATATGTCTTCCTGGAACAGTGATGCCCTGCAAGTGCAGGCATTAAGAATAATGACACCAGTGCAGCTTGTAATCGTCAATGTTTATGCGCGAAATGGGAAGGTCGACGTGCGACAATGGCAGAGTTTGTTCGATATGGATGAAAGGCATATCATCTACTGTGGGGACTTCAATGCCAGAGGCAGTCAATGGGGGAATTGCATCACCAATAGACAGGGAGAAGATCTGGAGGACGCCCTGGCATCTGCTGCCCTAATCTGTCTGAATGATGGGAAGGTCACCAGAATAGCCACTCGACCAGGTGACTCTGACAGCGTCATTGACTTGGCTCTGGTGTCGCCCACCATCGCACCAAGGTGCCGGTGGGGCACACTGGGATACCACGATAGTGACCACTACCCTTGTGTCATCCTGATCAAGAAAGACGGGGCCATGAGTCAAAGAAGCAAGACAAATGCCTTCCCGTACGACAACACTGGTCAAGACGCCATAAGCAAGATCAGAAGAAGAAAACTAACTTCCTCCCGCAGGAGACAAGAAAGATGGTTGCAGCCACCATGGTGGAATGGAGAGGTCGAGAAGGCATGGCTGGGAAATAGGCAGGCTGTCAAAGACTGGCAAAAGGCCAGAAAGGCTAACATGCCACAGGTTGAGTTGGCAAACATGAAGACTGAGGTCGATAGGACGACGACTTTATTCAAATCCTGCGCCAAACATGCCAAGGCCGAGAAATGGGACGAGTTCTGCAGGAAGGTGTGCTCCGAGGGATCTCTTACGACATTCTGGCGCCTCCACAAGAGCATGAACGGTGCTGCACAACGTAGGGGTACTCCAGACTTTCAAGGCACAGACCTGGCATGGAAAAAGTCGTATGCGGATAAAGGTAAGGCCCTTCTTGCACGCTACATAGAACAGACTGACCAGAAAGACGAGCCCGCCAGACAGAGGACCACAACGACACTCTCTCAGTTGTGCGAGGGGTCGGGACAGACGAAGAATGGACAATCACAGCTGAGATAGTGCGTGCGATGCTCAAGAAATCACCTAACACCGCCCCAGGCCCAGGCGGCATCCGATATGGTGACCTACTGGTGATATCAGATGATGACATGGAAGAACTGGCCAGAGAATTCAACACCAGTATCCAGAGGGGTCAGGTCAAAGAAGAATGGCTACACAGCTACTTGCTGCCGCTGCCAAAACCGAACAAAGACCATTCCAAGATAAGCGGCTACAGAATCATTACGATGCAGAATACTGTTGGCAAGCTACTGTAGAAAATTGTAGCACACAGACTTGCTTGTGACTTGAAACAGCTCGGCTGCTTCCCGCCCACACTTGGAGGATACAGACGCAACAAAGAGTCATGGCTGAATGTGGCGGTCTTTGCTCAAGATGTTTACGAAGGATTTCAGGTCAGAGAAGAGACATGTGCGGCCGCCATAGACTTAGAGGACGCATATAATAGAGTATCTTTCGAGCACTTGATGCAAACCCTCCTCAGGCTGAAAGTGCACCCTCACCTTGTACGATGGATAGCTGCAGTTTTGCTCCAAAGGAAGGTGGTGCTAAGATGCGGGAGTTGGTCTTCTGAGCCGATAACGATATGTCCAGGATTGCCGCAGGGTTCACCACTGTCACCAGTACTATTCAACGTGTATACGGTGCCGATCACTGAACAACAGTTGGATGGGAGGGGTAGGACTCTGTCATTCGTTGACGACATCCTCGTGTATCGACAGGGTCGAGATAGACAGGCGGTTGCCAATGATATGCAGGGCGAACTAGATCGAATTTCCTCATGGTGTGCTGATGCCGATGCCCTTGTCAACCCTGCAAAGGCAACGGTTACATGGTTCTCACTAAACAACCATATTGTGAAAACAGACCTGCCGGCAGTAAGAATGGATGGGAGCAGCTTGAGTAGAACCCAGTCAATGACATATCTTGGCGTGAGGCTTGATCGTAGCCTGTCCTTCAGAGATCATGTCGATTACGTCACAACGAAGGCTCGAAAAGGTTTGTCAGCAATGAGAGTCATGGCGACTGCCAATATCGAGCAAAGACTGCTAATACTTCTGTTCCAAGGACTTGTGCTTTCACGCATCGAGTATGCCCTGCCCATCCTCACTGTCAGCCCTACACAGATTGGAAGACTTGAAAAGGTACAAAACGAAGCCATGCGCATCATTTTGGGCTGCACGAGAGACACCAGCTGTGTAGCAATGAGATACCTCCTTGACTTCCCGACAATGGAACACAGGATCAAGATCTGGAGAGCTCGTGCATACTTAAAAATAAGTGCAGATGAGCAGCACCCTCTGCATGACGCTATATTCAGAGAAAAGGGTGACAGGCTAAAGAGGGGCAAATCATGGATGGGTCGGGCGGAAGATGTCGTCAGACAGGTCTGCAGTCTTACCAGTATCAACCCCGGCAAGGAATGGGTGCCGGTGCCTCCAGCTTTTAAGTGCACTTTCTCCTGCATTATCACACTCGATAGACGGTGCAGAGAGCAGAACCCTGCCGCTGTTAATGCAGAGGTTAACGCGCTCATCTATGAACACTCAGATAGCCCCGAAGTGCTCATCTATACAGATGGATCTGTTGTAAAGCAGCAGAGAAGTGCGTGGGCATTTACAGCCCTTTCGGTGGGCCGAACCGTTCAAGAATCTAGTGGTTCCCACTCTATGACCACGAGCAGCATGACGATGGAGGTGATGGCAGTTACACAGGCTTTCATATGGCTGGAATCACAGCATTATACCAACGTGTGTGTACTAAGTGATTCAATGAGCATGATTCAGAAGGTCGAAGCTGGATCTGTACGTAGACAGTGGACTGAATCGCTGCGGAAGTCTGTTGTCCGTAAAGTCACCTTCATCTTCGTCCCGGGACATGCGGGAGTCGAGGGAAATGAACGAGCTGACAAACTGGCTGGCTCTGCACCCCCTGTAGATGGCCAGCCCATGGATCGTGCCGATGTTATTAACGTCCTTAAAGATGTGGCGAGAACAGAGGACTTTGACGTCAGTGATTCCACATCGCTGTCCAGGATGAAAGACCTGGGAGTAAGAATCGGCACAGCCAGACGCGAGAGGTACATCGGGAAAACAAAGCGTCTCGTCAATCAACACAGAACTGGTACTATTAGCCACCGGACGCTGATGAATATGCTGGGGGGAGGATCTGAGCACTTATGGACATGTCCGGAGTGCAGCGAAGATACTCCAACTGATAACTGATAACTGATCTGTATCTTCAAGTGAGATTTGAACTAAGACGGTGACATGGACGAATATGATCAGCAGAGTGTGGCTAAATGTCATGTATCCGTTTAAAATGTTGTCCCTGGAGTGAGAGGAATCAACACCCACATTTTATTTTAACCCCATATCAGTATCCTGGAGAAATCACCAGAATCCGTCTACAAAACTCCGTCAGTCTATGGACACCTCTTTCTCTCTCTCTATCACTGCTGTATCATGCCCCCTCTCATTCTTACCCAACGCAACATACTCAACAACTCTAGCTTCCAAAAATTAAGAATAATTAATTTATTAAAAGGAAAAGTGTAATGTATGTGAGAAGCGTATGTGAAGAATGTGTGACGTGTTCTATCATGTATGTAGAATCGGACCCTCAGATCAATAGCCCAGTCAGTTCATCCTTGCAAGGACACACCACAGCACGTTAGGTCAGTACAAGACAACCTCACCCGGTGATGTATCTCTCCTGCCAGACACTGACTTTCTTCTGTAGCTACCTGGTAATCCCTGGAATGATCATCCGAAATAGATACAGTCTTTAATTTACCACTGATCATGGACCGTTTGCACACTGCACATTATAAGTTCCTATAGTTCCTAAATTGTACACATCTCTGTACTGTCAAAACTAAGTATCACTGTTATTGTTAATATACTTGATCCTATCTAGTGTCTATATTGTCTCAAGTACAATGTCCCTTGTAATATTTCACTGGAATCTACCACATCATGTGAATGTTACATTTAAAGTTCTTGTGTAGTTACTGTTGTTCGTATGATGTGTGGTGTATCAACAAACAACACCCATCCTAGGAGAATCTTAACACACTAGCATCGTTAAATGGTTTCGCTCATCTGAGCCCTGTTCCGCTGGACCCTCCCGATCATGGGCCCAGCCCAAACATTATTGAACAACCTTTCTTCTTGGACGTTATTCATTTTTCCGTAAGAAAACATTTACTGTTCAACTGGTGTTCTTCCCAATCGGAGTAAACTTCTTCAAAACTCGTGTAGAGCTTCCTTGTAACTGGCAGGGAACCTGTTATAGAAATAACACCCTGGTGAGAGCACTAGTCACTGATCCTACTAGCTGAGCGTAGGCCTACTGCCCCGCTCAGATACTCATCAGCGAACTAAACTATGTCATAGAGCAGAGGAGCTTATCACCTAAGTCCGAATCAGGCTATGACAAGGAAAAACCAATAGACAGTGTGCAGAACCCCAGTGGGCACCCCACTGAAAGATCCCACCATTGGACACTTTCCCCATCTCCCAACCCATCCTTAATCTCTCCAAATATCACCCCACTACACTATCCTCACTAGCAGAGCTAATTCTCACTTCCCTACTCTATTCTCAACTAACAGTGCTAATCATCACTTCACTACTCTATTCTCAACTAACAGAGCTAATCATCACTTCACTACTCTAGCTAGTTTTAACAAGGCTACCGCCTATATTAATTAGGTCTAAATACACTATAGGCAATACCTTATGCAACACCGCATCACTCCTAGATGGCCTCTACAATTTGCCATAAAGACACATGTTATTTAATCTTTAATTAATCTTATACTGTAGAGCTCTCCGAATTCCTAACAGCGGTACACAAACACGTCAGCTCTAGTCAAATTTTTGTCACAAAGAGCCTTGGAGTGTTCTAGTGAAGTTCTTTGATGTCAACACATCAGATGGTTCCAGGGGCAGATTATCCATTTCAGAAATCTTCTCTCCCCTTTGTTTAATCAATGCAAAAGTGGTCCAGGGGCAAACTATCCATTTCAGAAATCTTCTCTCCCCTTTGTTTAATCAATGCAAAAGTCGTTCCCCTTGTTTCGACAACCAAAACAAGGTAGCCTGTTTCCTGCATTTTCTCAATCGGGTCACAATAACAAGCCTACAACTTTCTGTCTTGTGGGGACTTTCAAAGACGACTCCACTGTTTTATCTCACCGAATCCCCGTAGTAAACAACTTGCAGTTGCAGATCAAACTGGCTTTGGTATTTTTATCATCTGATTGTCAAATTACAGTGATTTTACGACACTAACCCAGCTCTGGAGACTAAGCGTCTATCGGGATAAGTAGACAACCCTGCATCTGAGCAAAGCAGGACATCACTTGTCCTGACAGTCGGAAATGGATGGCTGTCAAAGGTAAAATATTCGTGGGTGGATGTGAAGGACAATGGGAAACCACTACATTTCCTTCCCAAGATTTCTTGCATTTCCATAAATCAAAGTCAGAGGACGACATTAATGACTGTCTTAGGACAACCACGTCAGGTACAGACCCTTACATGCCACAGGTGACTCCAGATAGTCATCAGGCTTCTGATGGCAATACTAAATCATTAGCAGAGTTAAATCAGAACACTAAAAGACCTAGATCAGTAGAGAGACATGAGCGTCTTCGCCAGTTGCAGGGTACATGATGATGATAATTATCTTATATATGCTTCTAAATCACAACTTATATCTTAACATAGCAAAAACAAATATAATACATACAGATAATACTACTATGGAGAAAAATATATGTTAATGAGGAAAGATTGGAGGTGGTGGAAAATTTCGAATATCTTGGGTCATTGATTAACAACAATGGTGACACAATGAAAGAAATTAAATGACGACTATCAATTGCTCTTCAAAGACTAAAAAAAACTGGATAAATTATGGAGAGGGACAGATAGAACTACAAAAATTAGATTTTTAAGAGCATGCATCTTTCCCATTGCAACATATGCATGTGGCACTGGACACTTACTAAACAAGCTGAACATTGCATATATACCTTTGAATATAACTGTTATAGACAGGATCTAAGAATATCTTGAGTAAAGAAAAGAACAAATGCATCCATACTTCATGAGTTGAATATTCAAGAGGGTTGGCTATTGCATACGATAATACAAAGAAAATTGAAACATTTTGGTCACTTGAAACGTCATGAGAGTTTGGAGAAAACGATAATGGAGGGGTATATGCCTGGGAAGAGAGGTAGAGGAAGGCTAAAGAGAAGATGGGTGCAGGTTGTGGTTGATGATTTCCAGATGGGTGTATCGGACGCGGGACATCTTGCTTGTGATCGAGAAGTTTTCCGGAAGGTTGTTACGGGAGCGAGGTTCTGTAAAGGACATGCTACTGAATTGATTGATTGATTGATTGATTGATTGATTGATTGATTGATTGATTGATTGATTAATACTTCTTATTACTGTACTATTAAAATTTATTTCTCACATCACAGGAATCCAACCTGATCAATTATGGGCATCTGTTTTATGCGGTTTACGTTAGCACTGGTCTACTTCTGCTGTAATTCCACTGGAAACGTTCTGTCTCAGCGTCACCCTGCAAGCATTCAAATCAACAGCAGCAGAATTGTGGACCATGTAATCTACCATAATGCGACTGAAGGTTCGGATTCCGAGGATCAGACTGCAAGTCTAAGCAGTTCTGAAGACGGATTTGGTTTGTTTTTCCAGAGTAATGAAAAAGAAATGTCGAACATCCTAGTAACGTTCGAAGCTCCACTGCCAGTTTGGCTCAAGGGCACTTTTGTACGTATATTTCATATCAATGTCTTTGAAACTTAAATTAATTTACGCAATTAAATAATTCCTCGTACTACTGTTTAACTCTGTATGTCTCATACAGTTACTTTATTTTCACCACAGCAACACACTAGATTAGAAAGTGAAAGAGTTACAATATTAATCATCTTGGACTGAACACGTTAATGTAGCCACTGTAACAGAAACATTAAAAGCGACAACAAGATCAATTAGAGTGGGTAATTTTAATATATTTATGTGACTGATTGAATCAAGAAATCCGACATCATAAAAGTGCACGGAAGTAATGTTGTTTTGAGACGATTGTATTAATATCAGGAATACATTCACACGTATTTATCGAAACTCACGGAAGACGATGAAAAGAAGTAGAAATTAGAAGACACAGTTGACAACAGAATACATTACAAGTCATGTGTAAATTAGGATTCGAACAAACGACGATATCCTCAAACAACAAAGGCCCTTTTGACGAAACATTTGTTCTTGAGCTTCGCTTCGGAAGACACATGTTCCGGCAGAGAGGCGCTGTCGTCGATTGTAGTATTATGTGTTCCGGTGTGTTTTGAATCATTTATGATGTCCAGTGTGCTTTTTAATTTCTACTTGTTTATTATATCTTCTATGGGAGCCGATCAATACCTATTTATTTTAGGGTGTGAACAATGTAACTGATCAACGTATTATGTGTTGTTCCTTGGTGCATCATGAGCTGGCGGTTAGATAATTATAAGCATGTCAATAAAATTCTAATCAATACTAGTAAACTTCGCTTGATTCATTAGAATTATATTATTACTATTTGACCACAACTGTTATGTAGAGTAGCATACACCTAACTTATATTACAAATACTTACTAATGTTACTTACAAATACTAACTTATGTTAAACAAATAGCCAAAAAAGTATACCAACTTGCCAAAATTAAAAATTTCCTTGACGAAAACACAAGAAAGATATTCTATACTTCTCATATACAAACACATATTGATTACTGCTCCACAGTCTGGGATGGATGCTCCAAATCAATAACAAAACGCCTATATTCACTCCAGAAAAGGGCAGTGCGTTTAATTAATGGTGAAAAGCTTACCGACAATTCTAACCTATATAAACGTCTCCGGTTACTGCCACTCCACAAGCGCCTGCTTTTTAATAAAACCAAACTAATTCACAAAATCCTATTTCAAAATGCTCCAAGCTACCTTTGGCCATTGTTTAAATATAACGCTAGACATAGCGAACGACTAAATATACTTCATGTCCCTAAACCTAGGATAGACTTATATAAAACAAGCTTAGCATACTCTGCCGCTCAGTTGTGGAACAATCTTCCACAAGAAATCAAAGACACCACCAATCATGATACATACATTCGCAACCTGTTTGAACACTACCTTAGTACAGACTACATGCCCCCATAACAAACAACACAAAAAAGACAATAATGGTAACTTATCTCAAACGACAACTAGCCAAAAAACATTCCCTTATGTATGGCACGTTAACCCTCCTTAGGTATTTATAATGCCCATGTTAAACACTGCTTCAGTGAGTCATTTGTTATTGATTATTTTTCATGCGTTTTAATGTTCTTTTGTTGTCAAAAGTTGCTTCATAAGTGATGTTGAATGAAAGAATGTATGAGAGGAAATAGAGAAGAAGGGCAGAATGTCAGACGGGCCTGCGTGCCCAATTCTTACCCCTTTGAAAATAAAGACTTATTATTATTATTATTATTATTATTATTATTATTATTATTATTATTATTACATCTTTAATGGTATTTAATGGTCGCAGTAGCATAATGACTAGACGCTTGCCTGTTAGGTAGGTTTAAATCAGCATCGAGGCTGGACTCTCAGGCAGATTCAACCTAAAATTAGTACCTTTATATGTCTTGAGAAGAAAGAACCATCGGTGTGACACTTACTACACCACCCAACGAATGGCGAATTATCTATGAAAATATAGGTCGAGCATAATATGCTTAATGCTCCCTAAGACAAGTAAATAGGTCATGATTTTCTTCATCACTTTATTACACATTGTCGAATGTCCTGAACCTGTGTGCCACAAGGCAGGTGCCCGTTACACGCTAGACAGAGATTAGAAGGAGAATTCCTGACTATGTGGAATTTGCAAGACAGTCACATCTATTAGTTAGCAAATAAATTAGTTTCTCGTGCCGCCGAGAAGGGCCTAATTCTTATATTGCACCAACCTTGATAGCTAATCCTGCCTTTTCCCTACCGACATTTAATAACCTTCATTTCCCTTCTGTTCTTCCAGATCGTCTTCTCTGTCGTTCACATCCGAATCTGTCGTCTAGCGTTTTCCCGTCTTTACAAATCCATGGCGCTATCCAGATATGTCATAATCTTTCCATATCCTTGAATGATTCTACTACCAGCCTTCTATCTCTTCAGTAGCCGCCTTCGTTCTTCTCCAACTTGGAACCGCCACCTCTCCATTCGAAAGTCACACAGCGTATCCTATGTTTACCTTCCGTCGTCACGTTGTCATTCCCGTGACGCATTCCCGCATCTCTTGGATTCAGTGCATAGTCGGGAATTCTCCTTCTAATCTCTGTCTAGCGTGTAACGGGCACCTGCCTTGTGGCACTGTGATTCTAACAAAGTCATTAAGCTCGACGAGACATTCTTTCCATAAGCACGAACAAAATCTTGCATTGCTATAAACACAAGAGAACAGATTGGCACAAACTGCAAAACGGACTTTAATAACAAAACATACCTCACTTCCCGTGCTCGGCCACTGTTTTGGCGCATGCAGAGCGTAACTGCTTCTTTACTGTTTTCGAGATAATATAGAAGCGTTATTTCGCCTACCAGAATTTACCGTTCTCCCATAGCGTCCTCACAATGACAAGTACGATGGTAGGTCAGAAAGTTATGCACCACAATTATTATCTCTTTAGCTGTTAACACCATACAAATGAAATTTAGTCACAATGTGTATGCACATGTGCAGCAAACATTTCTACTTCTCAACAATATTCCCCATAAACTTTAACGGCTTTACGCTTTACGCCATCTTGAAATAAGAGCATGTTTCTCAAATAGGTATCATATTTTTTTCTGTTCTCGTAGCCATTTCTTCACTGCATTAATCACTCCCTCGTTGTCGTCAAACTTTGTCGCGCAGATAGCATTCTTAATGGGACCGAAAAGATGGAAATCAGATGGTGCCAGGTCTGGACTGTAAGATGGGTGTGGTTGTACATTCCAACACATGTGTCTATTGCCTCCCTTGTGTCGTGTCTTCCTTTAAAGTGTCGTCCCTGGAGTGAGGGGAGTCAACACCCACATTATAATTTTTTTTCTCTATCAATGTCCTGGAGAATCCACCAGCTTCCGTCCACCACACTCCTTCAGTTCATGGACACCTTTTCCTCTCTCTATCACTGTCGTACTATGCCCCCTCTCATTCTTCCCCACGCAAGATATTCAACAACTCTTGCTTCTAAAAATAAATAAAGATTAATTTATTAAAAGAAAAGTGTAATGTACGTGAGACGTATATGCGAAGAAAATGTGTGACGTGTTCTATAATATGTGTAGGATCGGACCCTCAGATAATAACATAGTCAGTTCATCCTTGCAAGGACACACCACAGCACGTTAAGTCAGAACAAGTCCATCTCACCCAGTACTGTATCTCTCCTACCGGACACCGACTGTCATCTGTAGCTACCTGGTAATCCATCTTCCTGATCATCCGAAATAGATACTGTTTGTAAATTACAGCTGATCATGGACCGGTTGCACACTACACATTATAAGTTCCTATCGGCCCTAAAAACTGTACGAATCCTTTGTTGTGTGTACTTAGGTATCACTGTTATTGTTAATATACTTGATCTTAACTAGTGTCTATAAAGTCTCAAGTATGATGTCTTTTGTAATATTTCACTGGAATCTATCACACGATGTGACTTACATTTTAATGTTCTCGTTCCTTTAACAATGTTTGTATGATGTGTGACATATCAACAATCACCACCCATCCTAGGTGAACATTAACACGCAGGAGTCGTTATGTTGGCTGGCTCTTCTGAGCCATGTTATGGTGAACCCTCCTGATTATGAGTCCAGCGTAAACATTATACCCCCTTTCGTCTCGGGTGTTATTCGTTTTCCGTAAGGAAGCATTTGAGTGGCCAACTGGTGTTCTTCTAATTGGAGTTGCACTTCTTCAAAAACAGTGTTGAACTTCCTCGTAACTGGCAGGGAACCTGTTAGAGAAACAACACATCTGGTGATAGCACTAGTCACTGATCCTACCGGCTGAGTGTAAGCCTATTGCTTTGCTCTGTTATTTCTCAGCTAACTAAACTCTGTCGTAGAGCCTAATAGCTCCTCACCTACGTCCGAATCAGGCTATGACAAGGAAAGACCCATAAACAGAGTGCAAAACTTCAGTGGGCAAACCACTGAAAGATTCCCCCCCCCCCCCACCCATTGGATACTTTCCCCATCTCCCAACCCATCTTAAATCTCTCCAAATATCACCCCGCTATCCTATTCATTCTAGCAGAGCCAATTATCACTTCACTACTCTAACTAGTTTCAACCATGCTACTGCCTAAATTAATCAGGACTAATTATACTATATAAACTACCTTAAGCAACACCGCAGTTCGATCAAATCACATCTACATTTGCCATGACAGGCACGTGTAAAATTAAATTAACTTAATTCGCACACGGTAGACATATTTCCACTCAGAACTGCAGTGCCAAAGCACGTCCGCCTAAATCAACTGTTTGAGTTACACTGTCTCCCCCAATCATGGTTTTTCAAACAGCCTTGAATTGTTCACGAGACGTTGATGTCCTGCAGGTGTCCCAATGTTTCCAATAATAAACCCACAACTTTCAGTCAGGTGGTGACAAGCAAAACCGCCATTCCGTTTGATGTCGGGAAATTCTAAATGACAGACGGACTGTTTTCTCCCGAGCCGGGCACTTCCGCTTGAATCCGACCTGTTTGTGAACTGTCAAGGGCGCCGTATTGATTCATCTCACTCACTCCCTTCCCAGTAGACATCTGCAGCTGTTACTTTTGACCGTCCTGGAATTTATGACATTCGATTTGTTTTTTCTGTTAGTTAAAATAGTTGTGGCTGTGAAAACATCCCGTTAATCAGAATGCCTTTATTATCATCAACTGGTTAATCGCGGTGTTTTTTCGTGACACCTTGTTTGCAAACTTGTATGAGGACGCGTGTTGTCGTGAAGGAGAAGCAGTTGCTGCCAAGTAGCGTCGGAGGCAAGAGTCAATGATTTAGAATAAGATACGAAAATTGTGGCAGACGGAACAAAGAGAGTTAACTGAGTAGCGGATTAATATACAAGTTGCTACATGACGTCACGGCGGACTACGTCACCATAGTCAGTCAAGTTTTGAAACATCATGGAGACGGGCGGACTTGATCACAACACCGACGTATCAACAACAATATCTAACCGAATGACGTTATGGACATGATATATGATATTACCGCAACATCAGGAAACAACAGCACAGTCTGTATTGCGAGCAACGATCGGGGATTAACGCATGGCGCAGAAGAAATGAAGAGAATAGTTTGCATCACAACTTGCCGATCGATCAACAGTTATAGGTCATAGCGTCAGCACAGACATAGATCAACGTAAGTCAGACGGTAGAATGAAGAACGTAATGTAAGTACAGCGCGATGGACCACATGCAATTTAAATAAGATGGAATCGGAATCGGCAGCTGACATTGTATATTTATCAATAATTATTTGTTAAATTTTGACCGGCCTTCCCATCAACATGGGAACGGTCATATGTTAGCCTGTGCGCCCGATTACCATTAATAAACTTTGATTTGACGTGGAATGTCATCGTTGCTGCCATCATTATCGTTGACATTAATATTTGGTTCCCGTTGATCTGCAACATTGTTTGTTTGGACGGCGAGCGTAATTATATAAGACACATTACAAGAGAGAAATAATCTAGCAGACATGGGAGCTCGAAGTGCTCGAAGTACGGGAGCCACATCTACTAGAGGAAGACGCCATTAATCATTGTAATTCAATTACTCAAGGACGTGCCAAATGCCAATTGTCATTTTATTATAATTACTAAAGGACGTGTCAGATACCATTGGGAATACTATGTCACCTTATTGTCAGTATGGAAACACCCCGTCTCCAAGATTTTACGACATCTTCTACCTAAAACATTGACCACGTGTATTCGTCTATTCGTCATTTGTCTGCTAGAATATGTCTCTCTTGTAATGTGACTTATATAATTACGCTCGCCGTCCAAACAAACAATGAAGCAGATCAACGGGAACCAAATATTAATGTCAACGATAATGATGGCAGCGATGATGGCATTCCACGTCAAATCAAAGTTTATTAATGGTAATCGGTCGCACAGGCTAATATATGGCCGTTCCCATGTTGATGGGAAGGCCGGTCAAAATATAACAAATAATTATTGATAAATATACAATGTCAGCTGCCGATTCCGATTCCATCTTATTTAAATTGCATGTGGTCCATCGCGCTGTACTTACATTACGTTCTTCATTCTACCGTCTGACTTACGTTGATCTATGTCTGTGCTGACGCTATGACCTATAACTGTTGATCGATCGGCAAGTTGTGATGCAAACTATTCTCTTCATTTCTTCTGCGCCATGCGTTCATCCCCGATCGTTGCTCGCAATCCAGACTGTGCCGTTGTTTCCTGATGTTGCGGTAATATCATATATCATGTCCATAACGTCTTTCGGTTAGATGTTGTTGTTGATACCTCGGTGTTGTGATCAAGTTCGCCCGTCTCCATGATGTTTCAAAACTTGACAGACTATGGTGACGTAGTCCGCCGTGACGTCATGAAACAACGTGTGTATTCATTCGCTACTCAGTTAACTCTCTTTGTTCCGTCTGCCACAATTTTCGTATCTTATTCTAAATCATTGACTCTGGCCTCCAACGCTACATGGCAGTTGCTCTCGATTGTTTTGAGGCCTAACCCTGCACTAACGACGATTGAGTTTTGTGAGTGTTTGATGTAAATTTACAAATTGATGGTTCCACCTTTTGGCAGCACATCCACGAGAATAGCCCCATCAATGTCCCAAAAACAGTGAGCTTGATTTTACCTCTACTTGTAACGTGCGTAATTTATATCTGCCGTTTCAGCGGTTTTGTGTCGCAGTTAGAATTGGTTTACAGAGGTGCAATATGGTATACAACTTCAAGATATTATAAACTTAAATTGGTGCAAATTTAATGCTTCTATCTTTATATTAGCTGAGATAATAATTGTAGTGCATAACTTGCTATGACCTATCCTGGTACATGCATGATAGTTTCTCTCACACGCTGTCCTTCACGCGTCTTTCTCACTAGCATTCAGTACAAATGCTGTCCTAAAGTATGATACCAATTTACTTGACAATGTAACCGAAATGAACACAGAAAAATCTAATACAGACTTGCACGATTGGTCCAATGTTTACAAACATTAACACGCGCATTATACTGTTCAGAACTACTAGTTAACTAAACGTTGAAGGTAAACACCATGCTCTCTAATCGGTAATCGATAATAACATCTATTAAATATAAAAATGATATATATAAGTATCACTATATGTCACTGACTAACCGCTTAAAATCTAGACTATTCCTGTGATTGTAAACTATCCAACGCCACATAAAACCCAAACTCCATTTTAGTGTATTTTCACTGATTACACAGCCCTACACATACACACACAAATTTTGGTGCATGAAATGTTACACCTGATTTTGCATAAACGGGGTCTGCTAAATCAAAATATCACAGTTATTTGCCTGTGGCAGCTCTGTTGTTGTTTTTTTTTTTAATAGATACAGGCATTTGTGTATTTAATTAATATTATTACAGCATTTTCTGTATGGGCTTTGTACAAACAATAAAAACTATTACTATGTAGTCCCTTACAAAATGAAACTTCGTGTTCACTTACAGAGAGCCCAAGAACCACTATAATGACTGTTATTTCAATATTAAGGAAATTAATGAAAAGAATCATAAACAACGGAAATATCCAGATTTCGATTCTGCTGGACGTCTTGTTCCACGAAGAGATGACATACCAATTCCAACTTTCGGTCAGATTTCAGATTCCCTGCTAGAAGATGAGATATGCAGTTGGATGTGGAACGACAAGTGACAGTTGTAGTGATTTCGAAGTTAATTTTCCAGATGCCCAATGCTTCGACCAGCGTTAACTGAATGATTAAATCCGAGATCTATATCTCTTAAAGGAATCTTCAGAACTTTTTGGCTTCAAGATTGAAAGAAAAAACATTACTGGCAGCAAAACCAAAGGTTACATTTTATAGCATCGGAGAACAAGGTTTTCTTCCATTCTTTCGTAAATAAATCAACCGTTTGCTTTGCATATATTTAATGACTGTGCAGTGTTTGAAAATCATTGCTGGTCCAAGTTTTGTATTCACCCTCTGTAAAGTTCATGCAACATAGTTGGTGAATACAAAACTTGGACCGGCAATTATTTCAAAACACTGCACAGTCATTAAAAATACACCCTGTACTAACGTAGGAGATTTTGTAAACGAAATGGGTTTTAGTTATACACCAGATGAGTGGCGACTTGTCATTGACAGCTCTAAAAGAAGTTTGATAGGTGCTCTCTTACACAATGGTAACAAATATGGCTCAACTCCAATTACTCATTCTACTACAGGGTGTATTTTTAATGACTGTGCAATGTTTAAAAATATTGTCGGTCCAAGTTTTGCATTTACCTATTATGTTGCATGAACTTTACATAATGGCCAAGCCATCCAGGTATTTATTTCTCTGCCTTCCCCTTGTTCACTTCCCCTCGATCCTGCTAGTTGTCGCCAAGTTCTCCCATTTATTTCTTCTCATAATGTGGCCACACAAATTTGACTGTCTACGTCTAATTTCTCTGATCAGTTTACGGTTTTCGTGTATTTCTTGTAGGACTTAGTCATTGGTTTTTACTGTCTGTCCATGATATTCTTTTCATTTTTGTTAACAAAAACCACATTTAGCAGTCCCACGAATGTGTACAACAACCCGACCTCCTTGGTATATTCAGCCTAAAATGGGCACCAATAAATTCCTTGGGAAAGTAAAAGCAGTCGGCGTGATATTAATGACATCACGCTTTGAGTGCCGATGTGTCTGTAACAAATATGGGTCTAGTACCATTATCCAGTGCTCCTTGAGGCGTGTAAAACAGTGGTTCTCAACCTTTTTTGGTCCGTGCCCCCCTTCCCTTCACCATATTTTCAGAACGTCATTCCTCCCCCCATGCTATCAAAAATTTGGCCCGTTCCCCCCTTCACCATATTTTCAGAACGTCATCCCCCCCCCCCCCTTCATATTTCCTACCTAAAAATCCCCCACCCCTACACAGTATACGTAAAAATGGAAGGTAAATATGTTAAAACAGGTCTAGATATCCACATAAAACGTGATTTGTGGGTCTACTTACTTTATAAAATGAATTTTAGAAGAATGAGGCGTACATAACTGTAAAGTATGAAGGGAAAAGCAATATCAAGTAATCGGTTCTTATATTAATGCGATCTTGAAATGATCTTCATCCCCCCCCCCCCCCCTGGAAACCCTAAAATTCCCCCCTGGCTATAAAAGGTCTTTTGTCTTCTTAATTATGTAGTTACTTTATTAATTAATTGAGCGTATTTAATTACTTATTTATCTAGTACCACCCATCGGTCGCTGAAGCGCCAATTATTCCTCCCGACGATGCTTGATGACAAAATTGGAAAATGATGATAATGTATTATAAATTTAATTCCTCATTTACTTAATTACTTACTTACATAGCAATATCAGATTTACATTCATCAGTATCTCCTAACTTTAGTTTATTAAACAAGTAGTTTTTCAACCAGTTACGACCTGTGTGGAGTCTGAAGTCAGATAATAAGATACTACTAGAAAAGAAGAAACTCTATATAACACTTTCATGTGATTAATGCCCTTGGCACCATTCTTCATCTTCTTCTCGTGCCTTTAAGACTCCTAGTGGAATATAGGCCCACAACCACTCATACCAAGCCCATTAAAGCCAAATGGTTGCATGTTGGTTGATTTCTTCTACGATGAGAATTAACCAGTCTCACCAACCATCTTTAGTCCTTTTCTTGTGACCTACACATGAGATTTATAGTATTCCTATTAGTCACTTCCCCCTTCTAGTTTCATTAACACATTGGAGATTTCGGACCACGGTAGAGTAAATTTCATGTTTTCAAATATTATCAGATTGAATCTTATGTAATTTTCTAAATGAATAGTTTGCTAACTTTACAGTAACATTATGCATCTTTATCTTCAGGTGCGCAACGGTCTTGGAATGTTCGAAAAAGGACCTAGATCATTCCTCCATGCATTTGACGGGTTCGCCAAACTTGCTAGCTGGAAGTTCATGGGCAACGAGAGCGCTCTTTTTTCCACAAGATTTATCAGATCGATGTTCTATAAATCATCAATAGAGGCCAATACTATAACTCCATATCTGCTGTTTCAATCAGTCGACCCTCCATTTGGATACATTGAACAACTCAAGTGTCTGCTGAGAGGGATTGACAACATGAACGTAAACATCTATGCTTTTCAGAATCCCAAGAACAAGAAAATAGAATACGCTGCGATGAGCGATTTTTGGATCGTTTATAAAGTAACCATAAACAAACTGTCTACAAAACTTAGGGTGGTCCCGAAAATTACCAAAAGTCGTAAAATCGATGCTGCAGATTTAGACAGCACAGGGTTTCTCAACCTACTATCGTCTTCTCATCCTCTCCCTGAACCAGGCACTAACAACCACTTGAACTTTCTGTCAAGTGTAGCTGTCTTACCTTGGGCAAACAGTATGATGAATCTGTTGAGGATAAAATCTCTGAAACGTCGCAGTATTGTAGCTCAGTGGTCGGTTGATCGTGTTCCTTACATGCACTCTTTCTCTGTAACAGAAACAAAGGCTATTCTTCTGGCTAGTCCTTTCTATGTTAACGTTATGTGCATGGCCAGGAAAGCGGAGCCTTTCTCTTGTTTGGACTGGTATCCTAATGAGCCTGCTACTCTGTATATCGTGGATCTGAAGACTGGAAATGTTACAAGAATCTCTGTGAACACTATATTCGCCATGCATCATGTTAACGCATACGACGTGAGCAATAATAGCATCATTATGGATGTTTCATCATACCCATCACCTGATTTCGTTAATCATCTACAACTTCACGTGTTGAGAGATCCAGTTAAACGAAACTCGTTCGCTGCTCATGCACAACTAAAACGTATATTCATTGACATGATAAAACATGAAGCTTACGAGATTCCACTGGATTCAACCCCGACCCCACGTCTCGCCTCGCTTTTGGACATGCCAGTGATAAATGAGGCGTACAGATCCAAACACTACTGCTTTGTTTATGGACTAGTCCTTAAAACGGACAATAAAACCCTCAGCAAGATTTCTATAGTTAAAAAAGATATGTGTCATGGTGGACAGGGCGACAGAATTTGGCAATTAGACGGATATTTCCCAGTGGAGCCATGGTTTGTTGCTCATCCTCAAGGAGTTGATGAAGATGATGGTCTAATATTGGTTCCTGTTCTTCACGGAGCAAGGAAACAGACATATATGATTATACTGGATGCTAGAACTCTTAAATTAATCAATAAAGCTGTGATGCCTACTAATATACCTTATTCTCTTCACGGGCGATTCTTTCCCGGAGTTTGAAATCTACTAATATATCCTATTCTCTACATGGACGGTTTTTCTCAGAGTGTGATATTTACTAATAAGCCCCGTTCTGTACACGGATGACTTTTTCCCGGAGTTTGATATCTGCCAATGCATCTTATTTTCTAACAAGGACAGTTTTTTCCCGGAGTGTCTACTCTTCACATGAGCTATTCTTCTTAAGGCTTCCATGCCTGCTAATGAGGACTCATTGTGGACGATGCATTTCTGCAGTGTGATAAATTAGTCAAAGAAATATTGTCTTTTTCTTTGTAAAATGTAAACAGGAAACACTATCTTTCACCAACATCCCCGACACCTTTGTACATGGGAAAGTCCAGGAAACAATTTTCATACTTCAATCAATCAATCAATCAGGTGCCGTCTCCGCTGGAAGGTTGGCTGCAATGGATCTCCAACACTGTCTGTCTCTCGCCTTGACTGTGCATTCTGCCAGGCTTATGTTCGTCCATCTCTTGATGTTATCCTCCCACTTGTATCGTTGTCTACCTCTTGCTCGCTTGCCCTCAACCTTGCCTTCCAGTATAGTTTTTATAAGAGTATCATGTCTTTTAACGTGGCCAAAATATTTCACTTGTCTCCTCTTTATTTCTTTCATCAACTCTCTCTCTCTCTCTCTCTCTCTCTCTCTCTCTCTCTCTCTCTCTCTCTCTCTCTCTCTCTCTCTCTCTCTCTCTCTCTTCATTCCCAGTTTTTCTAGGACCTCTGCATTTGATTGTTTTTGTTTCCATGAAATACGACCTATTCGTCTGTATATCCACATTTCCAGAGCTTCTATGCGACTTTCTAGTTGCTTTTTGAATGTCCAGTCTTCCGCGCCAAACAGTAGCGTTGAATATACGTAGCATTTGACAATTCTCATTTTTAATGCGTTATTAATCTCTCTAGATGTTAATACTGATTTCATGCCATTGAAAGCATTTTTGGCCATTCCTATTCTCTTTTTGATTTCCATTTCACTTCTGCCATCATCTGTTATTATATGTCCAAGATATGAGAAACTTGTTACTTGTTCTAGTATCTGTCCATTTACTGTGATGTTCATTGCTGACCTTTCCTTTTCATTACTAATTATCATAGTTTTGGTTTTTTGGATGTTAATATCTAAGCCACATATAAGCCATAATTAAAATTCATTAAATACTCATATCTAATCGATTTCAAAACGAATTGCTGTCGTTAAAAATAAGACCAAGAGCAGATTGCAAAGTGACCCTCAATAGTGATTGGAAACTGAGAATAAAACTGAAGAAATTAATGAGGGCTCCAAGAAATTTTAAGTTAGATTTGGCTATATTTGAATCAAATTAGGAAATGAGTGGTAAATATGTCATTAGTGTACATAGTAGATATAATACTGTAGATAAATTAGATAGTGAGCTGATTGACTCTGGCCATGATTAGAGTGACTTGGCAATGATGAGAGTGACTTGAGGCCATGATGAGAGTGACCTGAGGCCATGATGAGAGATTCTTGGGCCATGATGAGAGTGACTTGCGCCATGATGAGAGTGACTTGCGCCATGATGAGAGTGACTTGGGCCATGATGAGAGTGACTTGGGCCATGATGAGCTGATTGACTCTGGCCATGATTAGAGTGACTCGGCAATGATGAGAGTGACTCTGGCCATGATGAGAGTGACTCTGGCCATGATGAGAGTGACTCGAAACATGATGAGAGTGACCTAAAGCCATGATGAGTGTGACCTGAGGCCATGATGAGAGATTCTTGGGCCATGGTGAGAGTGACCTGAGGCCATGATGAGAGTGGCTCGGGCCATGATGAGAGTGACCTGAGGCCATGATGAGAGTAACCTGAGGCCATGATGAGAGTGACTCCGGCCATGATGAGAGTGGCTTGGGTCATGATGAGAGTGGCTCGGGTCATGATGAGAGTGGCTTTGGCCATGATGAGAGTAACCTGAGGCCATGATGAGAGTGGCTCGGGTCATGATGAGAGTGGCTTTGGCCATGATGAGGGTAACCTGAGGCCATGATGAGAGTGACCTGATGCCATGATGACAGTGACCTGAGGCCATGATGACAGTGACCTGAGGCCATGATGAGAGTGACTCGGGTCATGATGAGAGTGACTCGGGTCATGATGAGAGTGGCAAGGTCAATGATGAGAGTGGCTTTGGTCATGATGAAAGGGACCTGGGCCATGATGAGAGTGACTCTGGCCATGATGAGAGTGACTAAGACATTGATGAGAGTGACCTGGGCCATTAGAGAGAGACCTGGGCCATGATGAGAATGACTCAGGCCATGATGAGAGTCTTGGGTCATTATGAGAGTGACTTGGGCCATGATGAGAGTGACTCGAGACATGAAGAGAGTGACCTGGGGCCATGATGAGAGTGACCAGAGGCCATGATGAGAGATTCTCAGGCCATGATGAGAGTGACCTGGGCCATGATGAGAGTGACTTGGGCCATGATGAGATTGACCTGGGCCATGATGAGAGTGACTTGGGCCATAATGAGAGTGACTTGGGCCATGATGAGCTGATTGACTCTGGCCATGATTAGAGTGACTCGGCAGTGATGAGACTGACTCGGACCATGATGAGAGTTACTTGGGCCATGATAAGAGTGACTTGGGCCGTGATGAGCTGATTGACTCTGGCCATGATTAGAGTGACTCGGCCATGATGAGAGTGACTCTGGCCATGATGAGAGTGACTCGAGACATGATGAGAGTGATCTGAGGCCATGATGAGAGTGACCTGGGCCATGATGAGAGTGACTTAGGCCATGATGAGAGTGACTTGGGCCATGATGAGAGTGACTTGGGCCATGATGAGCTGATTGACTCTGGCCATGATTAGAGTGACTCGGCAATGATGAGAGTGACTCGGACCATGATGAGAGTCACTTGGGCCATGATGAGAGTGACTTGGGCCATGATGAGAGTGACTTGGGCCGTGATGAGCTGATTGACTGGCCATGATTAGAGTGACTCGGACCATGAGGAGATTGACTTTGGCCATGATGAAAGTGACCTGGGCCATGATTAGAGTGACTATGGCCATGATGAGAGTGACCTGGGCCATGATTAGAGTGACTATGGCTATGATGAGAGTGACCTGGGCCATGAGAGAGACTTGGGCCATGATTAGAGTGGCTCTGGCCAGGATGAGATTGACTCTGGCCATGATGAGAGTGACTCGGGACATGATGAGAATGACACAGGCCATGATGAGAGTGACCTGAGGCCATGATGAGTGTGACTCGGCAATGATGAGAGTGACTCGGACCATGATGAGAGTCACTTGGGCCATGATGAGAGTGACTTGCACCATGATGAGAGTGACTTGGGCCATGATGAGAGTGACCTAGGCCATGATGAAAGTGACCTGGGCCATGATGAGATTGACTTTGGCCATGATGAAAGTGACCTGGGCCATGATTAGAGTGACTATGGCCATGATGAGAGTGACCTGGGCCATGAGAGAGACTTGGGCCATGATGAGAGTGGCTCTGGCCAGGATGAGATTGACTCTGGCCATGATGAGAGTGACTCGGGACATGATGAGAATGACACAGGCCATGATGAGAGTGACCTGAGGCCATGATGAGTGTGACTCGGCAATGATGAGAGTGACTTGGACCATGATGAGAGTGACTCGGGCCATGATGAGAGTGACTTGGGCCATGATGAGAGTGACCTGAGGCCATGATGAGAGTGACTCCAGCCATGATGAGAGTGGCTTGGGTCATGATGAGAGTGGCTTTGGCCATGATGAGAGTAACCTGAGGCCATGATGAGAGTGACTTGAGGCCATGATGAGAGTGGCTTTTGTCATGATGAGAGTGGCTCAGGCCATGATGAGAGTGGCTTGGGCCATGATGAGAGTGGCTTTGGCCATGATGAGAGTGACCTGAGGCCATGATGAGAGTAACCTGAGGCCATGATGAGAGTGACCTGATGCCATGATGAGAGTGGCTCGGGCCATGATGAGAGTGGCTTTGGCCATGATGAGAGTGACCTGATGCCATGATGAGAGTAACCTGAGGCCATGATGAGAGTGACCTGAGGCCATGATGAGAGTGACTCGGGCCATGATGAGAGTGACTCGGGCCATGATGAGAGTGGCTCGGGCAATGATGAGAGTGGCTTTGGCCATGATGAGAGTAACCTGATGCCATGATGAGAGTGACCTGATGCCATGATGACAGTGACCTCAGGCCATGATGACAGTGACTCAGGCCATGATGAGAGTTTTAACCACTAAGGCACTGTGGCTCTTGAAGACAAATGATTAGCTAAGAAAATTTGTCAGTGACTAATTGAGTGTTTCTGATGAAGTGCATGCAGCAAGTAGCAGTGATCTGTGCCTTGCAGTCTTTGTACCCCAACAGCTAAATTATATTATGCCACCCTGATTAGAGAAATTTATAGATAAAAATGTTTTTGGGCAAGTTTATGAGAAGAAATAAACTGAAGAACTTGGTGACTACTGGCAAGATTGAGGGTGAAATTAACAGGGATGATGAGATTGATTCTGGCAAGGATGAGATTGACTCTGGCCAGGATGAGAGTGACTATGGCCATGATGAGAGTGACCTGGGCCATGATGAGATTGACTCTGGCCATGATGAGAGTGACTTGGGACATGATGAGAGTGACTCGGGACATGATGAGAGTGACTCGGGACATGATGAGAGTGACCTGAGGCCATGATGAGAGTGACTCGGACCATAATGAGAGTGACTCGGGCCATGATGAGAGTGACTCGGGTCATGATGAGAGTGACTTGGGTCATGATGAGAGTGACTCGGGCCATGATGAGAGTGACTTGGGCCATGATGAGAGTTTCTTTGGCCATGATGAGAGTGACCTGAGGCCATGATGAACTGATTGACTCTGGCCATGATTAGAGTGACCTGAGGCCATGATGAGAGTGACTCAGGTCATGATGAGAGTGGCTTTGGTCATGATGAGAGTGACCTGAGGCCATGATGAGAGTAACCTGAGGCCATGATGAGAGTGACTCCGCCCATGATGAGAGTGGCTCTGGTCATGATGAGAGTGGCTCAGGTCATGATGAGAGTGGCTTTGGCCATGATGAGAGTGGCTTTGGTCATGATGAGAGTAACCTGAGGCCATGATGAGAGTAACCTGAGGCCATGATGAGAGTGGCTCGGGTCATGGTGAGAGTGACTCGGGTCATGAGAGTGGCTCGGGCAATGATGAGAGTGACCTGAGGCCATGATGAGAGTGACCTGAGGCCATGATGAGAGTAACCTGAGGCCATGATGACAGTGACCTGAGGCCGTGATGACAGTGACCTGAGGCCGTGATGACAGTGACCTGAGGCCATGATGACAGTGACCTGAGGCCATGATGACAGTGACCTGATGCCATGATGACAGTGACCTGAGGCCATGATGACAGTGACTGAGAGTTTCAACCACTAAGGCACTGTGGCTCTTGAAGACAAATGATTAGCTAAGAAAATTTGTCAGTGACTAATTGAGTGTTTCTGATGAAGTGCATGCAGCAAGTAGCAGTGATCTGTGCCTTGCAGTCTTTGTACCCCAACAGCTAAATTATATTATGCCACCCTGATTAGAGAAATTTATAGATAAAAATGTTTTTGGGCAAGTTTATGAGAAGAAATAAACTGGAGAACTTGGTGACTACTGGCAAGATTGAGGGTGAAATGAACGGGGATGGCAGAGATGTAAATATCAAATTGGCTTGGCCATACCATATGTCATAAACAAGACAAAAAGACAGCGCTGATCCTTGACTTTGGTGATCATGTGAGGTGGTAAAACAATACCGCCCACGCTTATCAACAAGGCACATGATGATGATGATCATGTCTCCGAAGCAGAAGAATGCTACTGGTCTGTAGTACGGTGGAATATGTGGCCAGTCTGTCCCTCATGTAGCAAGATGACAAACGTATGTGTCAAACCCGTGCCCAACAGTGCTCAAGATATCAGTGCAGCTCCCTATGATGTATGGTAGGCCCGGCTATAGCTACATTAAGTGGTCTGCATTTAATCACTAAACACTGCCAGTGACACCAGGGTGAACCTAGGTAGGAATTTTACAGTTCTGAACTACCATAAAATATTTTACAGAAATACCAGATGTTGGGGAACTGTTGAGGCCAATGAGATAGCACATAAAATATGCACAAGTATTGACTGGCGCTCCTAGAAGTAGAAGAAAATAGTTGAGATTAGAGGACACTAGATATATAGCATTTGGGAGCTTTAGTTTATACACTGGTTGTTGAACCTGTCGCCTCCAATGATGACTGCACCTTGCAGTAGGGGAAAAGCGTAGCACCTCACTGCGGGAATAAGTGTAATCTAAACCACGGCAAACTCGACACCCCTAAAATTGTGTCATCTAATCTCTTGTTCTTTCATCTACTTGTATGAGTGCCAATCCATACTTGTGAATTTTTACAGAAAATAATTGACCTTGGTGTGTATCATCGGCTTTTTTAATGTCCAGATGGTTTGTTACCGCATTCCACAGTGCAACCTTTACATTGCCACAGTGGCATCATGCGCAAGCTTGACAGTTGAGTCTTCATGTTAGTATCAACCACAGCTTCTGCTATAAAGAGCACAAAATGCCGAACAATAATGCAGGAATAAAAATAAACTATGTGTCAACATGATTCATTTCTATCAGTATTGAAGCATCAAACATGTTTTTGGTTTGACCATATCACCAGTGATGACTCCCTGTCATTCAGAGGACATTTGAAGGCATATGAAGAAGGGCAAGGCAAAGAAAATGCTAGACAGAACATCAACAAATTGATGGGCTACGGTATTCCTACATTGATTTAATTATCTCTGAGGGATCAGTGTCAAGTGAGTACCAAGCATAGACGCTTCTTTCTCAGAAGGACTTCCATGGAGGTACTGTCTGGGTCATGCTGGAGTGTGGGGTATTGGGCAAGCTGATCTGATGGCTTCGAGAGCTCCTGTTGCTGTTACACTCACGATGGAAAGGTCAGACATTCTGAAGACTTACCTATGAAGGACTGCTAGTTGAGGGTAGAATAACAGATGAAACAACATATTTAAGTATGGTTGAGTCGGGGTTTAAGTATGGTTCCAGTAAGGAGGGGACAGATCCAACATGTCTACAACCAGTGTTTACTGGAACGATCAACATAATTCCCGTTAAACATATGACATGCTAAGGGAAACTGTTCAACTGTGGTTCTGTTCAGAAGGCTAAGGTGTTGATTCTTAAAGGGGGAAAAAAAGGATGAAAAATCAAAACAATGTTTTCCCATAGTAGATTTGAATAACAAAGACACAAACAATAGATTGCAAGATGTATTGCTTGGCATATTTCGCTGTATCTTGTTAGGTACATACTGCAGAATTCACACAACATAAAATAAAGAAATTGTATAAATCCTTCAAGCTGAAATATACACATATGAAATATACACTGTAATTTCAGTTGTCTACAATTTTAAACATCCGCATGTCGCAGAAGCCACCATGATTAATCTGCATAGGCCAATTTTGTGCACACAGAAAGACATGATAGTCAGTTTAAAATTACCGTGGTAGACAATTGAAATTACTGTGCGAATATGGATATGTTTCAGCTTGAATAATTTATCTAATTATTTTATGTTGTGTGATTTCTGCAGTATGTACCTGACGAGACGCAGCAAAATATGCCAGGCAATACATTGTGCAATCTATTGTTTGTGTTTTCGATATTCAAAAGATGGAGAGTTTGAAATGTTGATTCTTCTATCATGTTACCCCTATGACCTGTTACTGGAATTATGGATTGATCTTGATTAGTTTCACAGCATGGCCTATCCTAGTGCTGTTGTTACAACACTACTGGCCCAACCAGCTCTTTCTTGTGAGTGTAAACTGAACAGCATAGAGTGCAAAGCTGTTATTTAAGCACCATAATTGTTAATTATCAGTTACTGACAGAAGCTTCTGTCGTGCATGTTGTGTTCATGTCTTGTTTGTGAAGTAAATAAAGGCACTGGATTCGTGAGTGTTGACTTGTAACCATTGTTTGTGTTTGCCTGTAGATATCAAATCTGGCAAAGCTGGGAATTGTGCACTGTCAGAATTTGATCTTTGGACAACAAAATATTGTTTCATATGTCACATTATGAGTACTCAGAGCACGTGCCTACCTCAGAGTCAATGCAAACACACAACATCCACTGCACAGTGAAATTAAGAAGGTAAAGGGCAGCAGGTTAAAAAGAGGACAGTCGTGGATGAGTCAAGCTGAAGACATTCTTCAACAGGAGCGTTCACTCGATGACTTAGAACCTGGCGAGGAGTGTGTACGAATGCCAACAGATTTCTGCACATCTTTTTCAGTTTGCATCCAAGGAGAGAAAATGCAGACAAGAAAATCCGGCTGCTGTGGTGGCGGAAGTACAGGCTTTGATCTTTGAGAATTCTTTGGAGGATGATGCTGTCATTTACATGGATGGGTCAGTCGTAAGAGGAGTGAGTAGTTCATGGGCTTTTATGGCTCAGGCCGGAGGGAGAATTGTGAAGGAAGATTCGGGTGCTTTTGCTTTGACCACAAGTAGCCTGACTATGGAAGTCATGGCAGTAAGTAAAGCAATAACATGGCTCGAGACACAGACATTTACTTGGGCATGTTTCCTTAGTGACTCAATGAGCATGCTCAAGAAGATAGAGATGGGGTAGATCTGAAGAGATTGGTTGCTGTCTCTGGAGCGGTCTCGCTGGCAAAAATTAGTTTCATTTTCGTGCCAGGGCATGCAGATGTACAAGGAAATGAGCAGACTGACAAGCTTGCAGTCAAGGCTACTGTGGAAGGCAGACGAGCCATGGACCAGGCTGATATTCTGAATGCTTACAAGAAGTAAGTCGTTGGCAAGAACAAAGTGATGACTGAATCTGCAATTATGGTCAGGATGCGAGAACAGCAAATTAAAAGAGGTGTGACCAAATAAGGACACTACGCAAGCCAAATAAGATTAATAAACCAACACAGAACTGGCGTCGTTAACCGCTACACGCTGCGGGATTTGCTGAGGAGTGGATCCGAGCACTTTTGGACTGAATGGTTTGATGTGCAATGAGGATGATCTGTCTACTAACTAACAATTGCGACTAAATTGTCCGCACGCTGTATTCTTTTATTGATTGCTTTACAATTGTGACTAAATTGTCCGCAGGCTATATTCTATTGTAGAATGCTTCTTGGATGCGACCAGATTGCCCACACTGTTTTCTTTGGTGTGTTGCCACAGGCTGTGATAAAAATGTCAACATGTAGTACTGCTAACATATTGCCGTAGACTGCTACGTTGGTTCCTTCTTCAGTAGCTCATACAGATTCTGCATCTGCATGCTTTGTCGTCGCAACCCTTCTCCCGTGTCACGGCTGGTCTCCAGAAGGGACTTTCTGCGTCCCTGTGTAGGCGCTCTGTCCCCTTGTGTAGGTACTCTGCCCAAGCTTTGCAAGCGGCTTGCCTCAGCTCGTTGTTGCTACACAGACCACCAGACGTATCCGTTAGAACATCATAAACAAAAACAGGTTCACAAATTACAGATGAGGACAAATTTGGCTGGAGGTATGGCATGTACAAAACCTGCAGGTCAGTCTGCAGACTGATTAATCTGATGTGACATGACATGAAAGGTGACAAGACAGATCGATGTACAGATGCATTGTGGTCATCAAATGGGGGAGTGAGCCAGGGACATCGCCAGGTTACCTAGAATATGTTTTGATCATCCTTTGGTTATTCCGCCTAGGGTTTGCTCTCCAGTATTTTTGATAGAAAATTCCCATGTCTCATATTGTGACCAAGCTAAGACATCCTATTGTGCATATGTGTTAATAGTTGTCCAACTACCACAATGTTTTTAACCACCTGTTCCTTGAATTTGTTCATTAAATTGACTCTTAAAAAGCTGTAAAGGTGTTTCATTCTGGCTGAGTCAAGTTCATGTCTTAAAGCTCTATAGCAGTGGTTCTCAACCGGTGGGGAATTCCCCCCCCCCCCCCCAGGGGGGAATTTGAGGGTTTCAACGGGGGGGATGAAGACAGTGTCAAATTGGCTTCAGGACCACACAAAAAATGATCAGGATATTAAGCGTACTCGTGATGTTAAATCCCCCGATTATTTCAAGATCGTGTTAATACAAGAACCGATTGCTTGATATTGTTTTCCCTCCATAGTATACGGTTCTTTTCCTTCTACCTAGTCTCTATGATTTAGGTTGCCGTATTTTACCTGAGATTTTATTTGCGGTAACTTATGTTTTTTTGTTATTGCTTCTCCGTTTTAATGAGGTTTAGAGTACTCGTCATGTTAAATTTCCCGATTATTTCAAGATCACATTAAAACAGAAACCTATTACCGAGATCCCTCCATTGTTTGCGAATCTACACGTCTCAGCTTTTCAAATTATTATTTTTGCGGAGGTAAGGAGACTGTCTTTTTAAGACGTAAGTTGACTCGTGGATATATATATATATATATATATATATATATATATATATATATATATATATATATATATATATATATATATATATATATATATATATAAGACTATGTAGGGATGTATTTGATGAGTTCGATAACGGTCCATCCGATTGAGATGAAATTTTCTACATGTATTCTTTTCATTCCCGTGCAGCCAACTGTCATAGTTTGTTAGTGTACAATCAGCTATTTACTTACTAAATTTTAATATTTAAATTTACATTATTATTTATATATTGCGAGGGGACTTAACTTAAGAAAAGTTATTTCAAGGGGCATAACTTTTCATAGCATTGCTATATATTTTATATATAGATTGTTGCATTGTTTTCAAAGAGTTATAAACTCTGTGTCTACAGTTATTTACAGGCATATGAGTTATAATAAATAATGATATAATCTTTAAGGCATTTTCAAAGTTTTCATAAAAATAATGCATCTATTTAAATAGTAAAAAATTTCTAACTCATCTTTTTATGTTTAAAGAAGTTATCTACAGTCATGTAGGCAATTAAAAACAGTTTTCATTAAAAATAATGGATGGTGTGTGGAAGGATATTCTTAAGTTAATTTTTTTTTGGTTATATGAATTTAATGAGACGCTCCCCACCAGGAGCTGGGCGAAGCCGCGCCGGGTCAGATAGATAGACAGATAGTCGGGATGGGAGCTTATATGACTACTTATATGAATTAAATGAGATGCTTCCCACCAGAGGCTGGGCGAAGCCGGGCCGGGTCAGACAGACAGACAGATAGTCGGTAATGGAGGTATGGCATTATGAATTAAATGAGATGCTCCCCACCAGGGACTGGGTGAAGCCGGGTCAGACAGACAGATAGATAGATAGATCCCTGCCAGGGTCTGGGCGAAGCCGGGCCGGGTCAGCTAGTGTATATATATATATATATATATATATATATATATATATATATATATATATATATATATATATATATATATATATATATCCTATTTACAGGGCATTGCGGTCAACACCAGCATTTTACAGCTGCTGTTGATGTCTTGGCAAGTTTTATGTTCAGTGGTTTGCTATTGTTTTCTGAACGTCCAGCTCACATACTTTTCCATAAGAAACTGATGCAACGCGCGCAGCTGTGTTTTGTACCTGGGTATACGGGATTACGAACAGCATCCTTAACGCCTTCATCAGGGAGACTGGCATATATATATATATATATATATATATATATATATATATATATATATATATATATATGAGTCTGCGTGTGTTAGTATGAGTATATATATATATATATATATATATATATATATATATATATATATATATATATATATATATATATATATATATATATATATCACTGTCTCCTTGGCCTAAAGGCTTAACAGCGGTGACCGATTTAACAGCAGACCACATCGTGCTGGGATTTTAGCGTGTTGGTATTGGAGCCGGTCGTTCAGAAATCAATTACAAGCTACTGAACGTAAAACGGTACTTCAATTTTAATTCACCGCAAACAAACAAGTATTAACAAGTATCCCTTAGAGCCTCATTTGCATTGGTCCGGCAATCACTTTCCGATTTAGTGTTCGGTGGACTGCTGGAACGATCGATGGATGTTTTTTAAGTTTTTGGGCCCGCAGGGCCCTCACTGTCGATGACAGTGGTATGTGCATTCAGGATCATTTAAAGAAGAACTTTTTTGTTCTCCTCTTGAAACAACTACCATGGCCTCTGATATTTTGGAAAAGGTTTCATCTTTCCTTGAATCAGAAAATCTTTTATGGGATAATATGTGTGAGTGCTGTACGGATGGGGCACCAGCTATGTTGGGGACCAAATCAGGATTTCAAGTTAGTGTGAAGAAACGTGCCCCAAAGGTGAAAGGCATTCATTGCAGGATCCATCGTCAAGCACTGGCCTCCAAAACACTTCCAGCTCCTTTGGGGAAGGTTTTGGATCAAACCGTTCAGATAGTGAAATTTACCAGAGGAGGAGCTCTCAGCTCACGGCTTTTTAAGCAGTTATGCGTTGACATGGATGCAGGCCACCATTTGCTTCTTTTCCACACAAATGTTCGATGGCTGTCAAGAGGAAATGTAACTGCGCGAGTATATGAGCTGAGAGACGAGCTCAAATTATTTTTTGAAGTTCAGGCTAAGATGGACTTTTTCGCCTGGCTGGATTGCCATGATGCAAGTCCTCTTAATTTACAGCCATGTCTTATTTCATTAACTTACACCATGGTATCATTGGCTCATTAATAATAGGCAACAAAGATACCTTGATAAACCAATTACCGACACAGCGTGAAAAGAAATACACATGAGATTTATTCGGGTTGTCCAGAGATTATATACATAGGTAATAGCACATATATAATATCCGGTACAATGGCGACAAAATGAAGCGTTACTTTTCGGAGGGACGCTGTTTAGTGTTATCCTTTGGATTTCGTGTGATTTCCTATGGATTTCCTGTGAATAGTGTTTTCCTGTGGATTATGTGATGTTATTTTGTGTTCCTTTTATTGGAATTTTTCAAAAGAAGCCACGGAAGGCAGGTGGTGGATGAAATTTTGAGGGCAGCCCAAGGATATTTGTGGGTCATGGCCTCGAGCTTCACGACAGCAGGCAGAGGAACTCTTCTTGAGTCAATGGCTGCGGTCTCCGACCAGTAAGGTCACTGCCATTGAGGAAAGCAACGGCAAACTACCTCTTTAAAAGTGCCTAGTATATCATGATTCGCTTAAAGACTGATCATCGCAAGACAAGGACAGAGACGTTAAAATTAGCAACTTGGAACGTTAGGACGTTAAACGACGACGGAAAATTAGAGAACAAAACAAGAAATTGAAAGGGAAACAATTATTTTAGGTATGTGCGAAACGAGATGGACTGGAGCAGGCATCAAGATAGAAGAAGATTTCAAAATTATTCATTCTGGAGGTGAAGATCGCCATAGAGAGTGGCAATTATTTTGGACCGGAAAACAGCAAAATCTGTTCAAGGATATTGGGCCGTGTCGGACAGAGTTCTACTAGTTAAATTAAGTGGCAGACCTTTTAGCATAAATATTATTCAAGTATCTGCCCCAACAGGAGAATCCAGTGAAGATAGTGTAGAAGAATTTTTTAATGACATAGAGTCTGCATTAAAGAAATGTAAAAATTCAGAAATAAACATCATAATAGGGGACTTCAATGCAAAAGTAGGAAATCAAGGGGATAGATACACAGTAGGAAACTATGGTTTAGGAGAGAGAAATGAAAAAGGATACAGACTCGTAGAGTGGGCAAAAGAACAGGAAATGATTGTAGGAAACACCTGGTTCAAGCAACACCCTAGAAGATTATGGACATGGAGGAGCCCTGATAGCAGGATTAGAAACCAGATTGACTACATTCTGATTAGCAGAAGATGTAGAAACGCATTAACACTAGCAAAAACAGTTCCCAGTGCTGATTGTTATAGTGACCACAGATTACTCACAGGAACATTGAGGATAAAGTTGAAGAAAGTCAAGTATATAACAGGAAACACTAAATATGATTTGTATACATTGAGTAATGACAAGGAAATACAAAACAAATTCAACATAGAAGTACAGATTTGAAATTGTGTCTGATCTAGAGATCCTATTCCAGGATGTGGATGATCAATGGGGAAACGTTGAAGAATTCAATCAATGTGGCTGCAGAAACAACTATTCCAAAATTAAAGAAGGTGGGTCGTAAGAAATGGATGACTGAAGAAATTTTACACCTCATGGAAACAAGAAGACTCAACAAAAATAATTCTGTCAAATATGAAGAAATTCACAGACAAGTCAGAATATTATGTAAGGAGGCAAAAGAAGCATGGCTTGAGGAAAAGTGATTAGAAATTGAAAACCAACACAACAGTCAAAATACCAAATTAGTGCACAAAAGAATTCAGGAACTTACTAATAAAAGAACAAGTACATCAACAGGGTGTCTAAAAACTGAAGATGGCAAAATCATAATAGAAAAAGACAGATTCTACATGTATGGACAGATTATGTGAAACACCTTTATGATGATAACAGAGACGAACAGTATGATATTAGATTTAATAATGAAGGATCGCCAATTTTGGAGATGGAGGTTCGAAATGTTCTTAAGCATATGAAAGCTGGCAAGGCCCCCGGTGCAGATAACATCACAACAGAAATGATTAAAGCTTTAGAAGAATTTGGACTAGAGCAAGTCACCAGACTTCTGAACACATTATATGATACTGGAGATATACCTCCTGAATTATGTAACTCTGTATTTATTGCAATCCAAAAGAAATCAGGAACCTTGGAATGTGATCAACATAGAACAATTAGTATAATGAGTCACATCACAAAGATTTTGCTAAGAATTATCATGCAACGAGTGAGGAAGAAGATACAACCTGAAATAGGGGAAGAACAATGCGGGTTTGTAGAAGGAAAGGGTACACTAAATGCTGTGTATATGCTGCGAACAGTTATTGAACGTGCTATAGAAGTAAACAAGGATATACATCTTTGCTTTATTGACTATACAAAGGTTTTTGATAGAGTTAGACATGTCAGCATGGTGGATATGTTTGCAGATCTACAAATTGATGGGAAAGACATTAGACTTATAAAAAGCATATATTGGAAACAACAAGCTGCAATAAGGAATGATAATGAAGTGGGACAGTATCAGCCAATTAAGAGAGGTGTTAGGCAGGGATGTGTGATGTCTCCAGATCTTTTTTCCCTATACAGTGAAAATATTTTCAGAAATGTAGAGGATATAAATGGGATCAGCATTGGAGGACGAAACATCAATAACATTAGATATGCAGATGATACAGTATTAAATGCAGACAATGCGCAGGACCTGCAACAATTAGTAGATGCGGTTGTTGTACACAGTGAGCAACTGGGGTTAGAATTAAATTGTAAAAAGACTCAGGTTATGGTCGTCACTAGGAAGGAAGAAGTGCCACAATGTAATATACAAGTAAATGGAAATATTCTTCAACAAGTGAATCGGTACAGTTATCTTGGAAGTCATAACATCTGATGGGAGATGCCTTGAAGAGATTAGAACAATAATCGCCATGGCGAAAGTAGCCTTTAGCAAGATAAAAAAAACATTCTGACCAATAAAAAGATGTCAATTGAAACGAGAAAAAGAGTGTTGAGGGGATACATAGAGCCTGTTCTTTTGTATGGATGTGAAACTTGGACAATGAGCAGTCAAGCTTAAAAGCATCTGATGGCTGCAGAAGTGTGGTTTCTGAGGTAAATGCAAAGAATACCATGGACAGACAGAAAAACCAATGACCAAGTACTACAGGAGACAAATGAACATCGTAAACTGATTAGAGAAATTAGACGTAGACAGTCAAAATGTTTTGGACATGTTATGAGAAGAAATGGATTGGAGAACTTAGTGACAACTGGCAAGATCGAAGGGAACAGACCAAGAGGAAGACCAAGAGGAAAATACCTGGATGGCTTGGCCACGTGGCATGGACGAGACAGAAACACTGAGCTGATCCACGACTCTGGTGATCGAGTGAAATGGCGAGTCATGACCACCCACGCTTTCCGGCATGGCACATGATTGATTGATTGAATAGCACACGTCTTAGTGTCCCGAAGTATTCGGGGAGCGGCCTAAGTTACTACTAGTACTTACTGACCTTCGCATGTCCTCTGTGTTCCGCTATCATCTCCACAATATTTCCTTTGCTGAATCAATCTGTCTCTGGTGTTATCACTTGTGCCAAATCAATTCGTCTAGAGGTTCATTTATCCATGGCGTTCCAGTAACTGTTGTTGTATATTGATAGTTCCGAATAAGTCCGCTGCCATCCTTCAATTTCTTCTAACCAAAAGACTTCGTCCTTAGAAAACCACAAACATGTCCGTTCCTTTCTGAATTTCCACAACGGATCTTTTGTTGTCAAGTTCCCGTTGTCCGGTGAACGTGGTCGTGACGTCCTAGTGGTCGTGCGCTGTCCACTACACTGTCTACTGTAGTTTGCCTTGCGTTTATCTTTTGGTTCCATGCAAGATGTGCTTTTTTTCTAAGTAGCTATATGGCACTATGCCCCCCCCCCCCGCCACAGAATAAATGATACTATCATTTAACTTCTTATATATATAATATACTAGCTGACCCGGCCCGGCTTCGCCCAGACCCTGGTGGGGAGCATCTCATTTAATTCATATAAGTAGTCATATAAGTTCCCGTTCCCGACTGTCTGTCTGTCTGTCTGTCTGTCTGTCTGTCTGTCTGTCTGACCCGGCCCAGCCCATGGTGGAGAGCATCTCATTTAAATTATATAAGTAGTCATATAAGATCCCATTCCCGACTATCTGTCTGACTGTCTGTCTGTCTTGGGTAAATGGAGGAGGGAGGAGGAAGAGGGAGGTGGAGGAGGAAAGAGGAGGGAGGAGGAGGGAGGAGACAGGAGGAGTAGGGAGGAATAGGAGGGAGGAGGAGGGATTAGGAGGAGGAGGGAGGAGTAGGGTGGAGGAGGAGGCGAGGAGGAGGGAGGAGGAAGAGGGAGAAGGAGGAGGGAGAAGGAGGAGAAGGAGGGGGAGAAGGAGGAGGGAGGAGGAGGAGGGAGGAGGAGGAATGTGAAGGGAGGAGGAGGGAGGAGGTAGAGGGAGGAGGAGGAGGTAGAGGGAGGAGGAGGGAGGAGGCGGAGAGGGATGAGGAGGAAGGAGGAGGGGGAGGAGGGAGGAGGAGGAGGGAGGAAGAAGGAGGAGGAGGGGGGGGGGAGGAGTGATGAGTATACCAGTGTATATGAACACGCAAGTCAGGTTTTAGTTGACAGTATAAAGTTTATTTGTTCTTGATGACCAAGGGTTGATGTTAGCTTCCACTCAAGTCAAAGGCCGGATCTTAACTCCCCTTGCCAACACAATACGTCACGATTGAGCATCTCTCACCCTTTCACTCTCGATGCTCAATCGTGCTGTATCTGTTTCCCACTAGATTCTAATAATACCCCAGTACTCCTCCCTTACTGTTACACCTCCCCATGTTGAATAAAGAATTTTCCTTATAAAGGAAAACTCTTTACTCCTAATCCCCATACTCCATTCCCTTTTTTTCCTCTAATTCTTCCCTAAATCAGCTCAAGTAAATAATATATCTTTTAACTCTTCTCCCAGTGATATGGTTTGCTAGTAACCCCCCCCCCCCCCCATATACTTCTTCTTCGAACTCTCTTTGTATAATACCACGTATGGTAACCCTGTTAATCCAAACAGTCCTTCTTTCCTTTTTATTTCCCCAAAATTATATAGCTATCTACTATATATTTCTACTTTTCTGGTTCTTTCTTAGCTCCTCCTGTTTCCTGTATCAAATATACATATTATAAGAACAGCTCATAAATTCTTTATCGAAATTTTTTTTCTTATAAAATTTCTCACTCTTCCAAAACCCAGGACGTACAAAAACAATGTAGTTAGAAAAAGTAAAGAAGCGGTGCGCACCTAGTAAGAAGCATAAAGAATGAATACACGACATGACCACATGTACATACAGTAATGCACATTTAAGACACTCACTCTTTACCTCCCTTGCCAATAAAAAAATTTTGTAAAATAATTTTTTAAAACACCTTATGAAATACATCGTTGTTCGTTATAAAACAATTTGGCATAAGTTTTCATAAAGCTTATACATTCCACATTGACATTGCCAACCACAATTCTGTTCCTTTTTCGTTATCTCACCTTCCACCCTGAGCCCATGTTCATATTTTATGAACACCTTTAATAAAATTAAAGCTGGTATTTCACAGCCCCTATTTCTTGCCCCCGTACTTCCCATACTGCCATTTATGAACACAGTGACGTGTGTGCAGGCCCTAGATACGTCTATCCATTCGTGTACACACGTTCACCAACCCTGATTTCCCACTAATTTATGAATGCCCAGCATTGCTTAACTATATCAACATTCAGGTCATCTAAGCTTCCCCCTACCTTATATCAGTGGACAATTTAGTTTTTATTAACTCCTTTCTGAACGAAAACCTTAAGCAAAACTCTTATATTTGAAAATTAAACTTTATTAACTAACTTCATAACTTATTTACTAACCAAGTAACTTAATATACAAAACCATTTATGTAATCAAGATCAAATCACACAAGCCGTCATAACTCCAAATTAATATAAGGAAAAACACATTTTTAAAATAACATGCATCAAATCAGAATAAAACACCTTACTTCTAGCTATCACTATTGGACACTTTTACGGCCCAATAGTTTTTATCAACTCAAATGCTAGGAACACAATCACCCTATTCTAACTCAATAAATCAACTAACCACAATCATTTTTCAAAACCAAAACAAAAAAACTTATAATGAGGGACTAAAACAACTAAACATTAGCCATCATTTTCCAGAACCAACTCAATCATAAAAACTTATTATATATGACTCATGACTCAAACAATTATAACTACGTATAGTGACCCACCAACATTGGCCCCTCATACTAAGTAAAATAACGTATATCTGTTTATACAGGTCATTCCAGTATATCTATGACCGAAAAAACTAAACATTTCACTGTCCATCTGTATATCTGTTAACTACAGACCAATTAGAATCACATCTGTTCTATCTACCTAAACAAATCAGTAATCAACATTTACCATACCATTTATTATCTCCTAACTCCTAACAACACATAACATCCGAAATAACCTCTTAAGTGAGCACTGTAAACTACATGTTCAATCCTTTTTTTTTTCATTTGTAATGTGGCCACTAATCCAATATTAACTCAACGTAGTAGCCAACCTCTACTTATCAACGAACTTGTGATCTGGTTTCCCTTGGAAACACGGCATTTCCAACAGTAACGAAAAATACCTTCACTCCTTTGTACCAATATCTCAAGACCACTTCTACCGTTTCGTATGCTTCTTCAGGCATCCCTTTCACTTCTAACTCCTGCCATCTGCAGTACTTTCAAATATCTATCTCCCACGTTTCCGCTTCCTCAACAAGTCCAAGTTTCTTTGAATAAGTGCTAATTCTACATCAATATCTTCTTCTTCGTACAACTTATTAGTTTCTTCCATGCTACTACTAGACTCTGACTTTTCATCCATTTCCTCTTCTTCGTCTGTATGTCTCTCTTCAGCTGCCGCTAATCTCTTCCGTTCAACATCCCACCTAATTTGTCGATCCCTATTTCTTAAGGATCTTTCTAGTAGAGGCATATCTTCTAAATCTCTAATTCTCCTCTGTCTTTTCACTTCTTTATCTCTTTGACTGTCCATTCTTCTTTTCGTTGCTTGTCTAGTATTTTTAAATGGAGCACCTATGTCTTCTTCCATACTATCATAATGAGTTTCATTCAGCCCTTCTTCTTCCATTCTTTTCGGAATTGTCTGTTCTTGAGTATCTTCGTAACTTGGATTTGCTAGCAACTGATTTTGTGCTGGTTCTTTTCTAAGACCTGGGGTTACTGTAGCTCCTCTGACAACCTGTTCATCCAAAAATTTCGTGTCCAAATAATAATTATTATTATAATTATTATTTTCTATCTCATCTTCATCTCTTCTTAAGTGTTCAACGTGTGCCCTTACTATATGTGCTGTGACCTGGTTCTTTATAATATACGATACATTACCTAGTTTTTCCAAAACGTAATACCCTGGAATCCAACGAGAATCAAACTTAGAGTTTCTTCTATGTTTCTTGTAATAAACTCTATCACCTACCTTAAACTCCTGTAATTTTGTATTTACTGTATTATGGTCTCTTGAAATTCTTCACCCATATATTTCCGTCTAGGTTTTAATAGATTATCTATAGGTAATATTGGTTCCCTCCCGTGTAATAAATAAAATGGTGAAAAACCCGTGCTCTCATTTTGATTTGTACGAATGGCGCTAAGGGCAGGTCCCAAAAATAAATCTCAATCTCTGTCATGTTCATCAATAATCTTTGCCATAATGTCGTATAACGTCCTATGTTGACGCTCGTTTTTCGCATTTGAAGAAGGTCTATAAAATGAGGTCTTTATATGTTTTATATTTAAATCTTTTAATAACTTTTCGAATTTTTTATTTACAAACTCTCTACCATTATCTGTAAGTATACTTTGTGGGCAACTAAACCTTGGTACGAACTCTTGTAAAAAAATATTAATGACAGTATCCGCGCTCTTATCTGGAATTGCATAAACCTCCGGCCAAAGACTGTAGACGTCTACTATATGAATTAAATACACATTTCCTGACAATGTCCTAGGGTGTGGACCCGATATATCTAAACTAATCTTTTGCATTGGGAACTGAGGAATATCTGTGTCTTGTAAGGGAGACTTTATTGTTTTCATGTTCCTTAATCTGCATTTTTCACACGTATCTACATATTTGCATGTAGATTTAAACAAGTTTGGCCAATAATATTTACTTGTAAGTGCTTTCAGCAATTTATCTCTACCGAGATGTCCATTTTCATCGTGATATGCTTTTAAAAGTTCATTTTCTAAATGCTTTGGAATATATTTCCTTAGCTGTTCGTTCCTTTCACACATATAGTATAACTGTCCATCCTCCTGTAAAACCAAATAATTCCTTTTATATTTGTTATCATCTGTTTCTCGTAATTTTTCTTTTATTTGTATGACTTTTGGGTCCAACTCTTGTTCTTCTTTCATATTAAATTGTGCTACTTGTAGGTCTTCTTCCCTATGTTCAGACTCTTGATCCGATGGTAGACTATCAAATTCTTCCCTATTTATTATAGCAGAATCTAAAATATTTACTTGCCAATTTCGGTCGTCTATCTCTGGTTCAGCTTCATCTTCTGTATCTCCTGATGACTGTGGATATGGAATTCTAGACAATAAATCGGCGCATGTATTAATCCTACCTGGTATGTATTCAATTATCGCGTTGTACCCCTGTAGATTCAATGCCCACGTCTGTATTTTCCTGTTCTGCACTGGAGCTTCTAGAAAAGACTTTAAAGGCATATGGTCAGTTCTAATAACAAAATTTGCGTTATGTAAGTAGTAATTTAGTTTTTGAAGAGCGTAATGTATTGCGTAAGCCTCCTTCTCAATAGTCGTCCATTTTCTTTGTGATCTGCTAAGTTTATGCGACAAGAAGTAGATAGGCCTTTCATTTTTAACCCCTGGTATTCCAGACTCTTTTCCTTCATATGGTTGCACCAGACATGCTCCTACTGCATTGTCTGAAGCATCTGTGTACAGTATCAACTGTTTGTTTAAGTCTGGATGCGTCAACAGTGGTACCAGTGTTAAGCTGTTTTTTAAATACTCGAACGCTTTTTGACACTCATCATCCCACTTAAACCTAGCGTACTTGCCTGTTAAGTTTGTAATAGGTTCAGCTATTTTTGAAAACGCTGGGACAAACCGCCTATAATACGCACATGTTATTATAAAAGCGCGTACCTCCTTAACGTTAGTTGGAGCAGGTAACTCTTTAATAACCTTTATCTTGTCCTGGTCTGGTTTTATACCTTCTCTATTTATAATATACCCCAAATATCTTGTTTCTGTCTTTAAAAATTGGCATTTACTAAGCTTTAACTTCACATCATGCTTTCTTAACCTGTCAAATACTAGTCTAATATGTTTCAAATGATCCTCCACATTTCCTTTTGTATAAATCAATATATCGTCTATATAGGCTAGAGCGAACCTTTGCATACCTTCTAAAACTTCATTAATTAAGAGCATATAGTGAGATGGCGCAGTTTTAACTCCAAAAGGCATACGTAAAAATTCATAAGAACCCATATGAGTACAGAAAGCACTTTTCCTTTGCGCGTCTGCTGACATCGGGATACACCAAAATCCTGCTCTTGCGTCCAACGTCGTGAAAAATGTAGCGCCATTTAGCAACCCCAAAATATCATCTATCACTGGCAGTGGATATGCTACATTTTTAGTAATTTTGTTCAACGCCCGATAGTCGCAACAGAATCGACTCGAACCATCAGGTTTGGCCACAATTACCACCGGAGATGACCACTCTGATTTTGATCTTGTGATTATCCCTGCTTTCAACATTTCTTCTATTGCCTTTTCTACAATTTCTCTATTTCTTAAGGGAGTTCTATATGGTTTTAAGCTAATCGGCGGATGGTCTCCCGTATCTATCTCCATTGTTACCGTTTTTGTCTTACCCAACTCTAAATCACTAATTGCAAACACATCCTGATTCTGCTTTATAAGTTGTTCTAACACTTCCTTATTTTCTGGCGGAGCTTTTAACTGTGACAACAACTCTTGTTCCCTTGTTATTTTGTCTAGTGAATGTATTTGGGCTTTTTTTTTCTCTGGATGGATGGATCAATTCATCCATTCTGACATTCCCTCTTCTTCTGTGTCCGCGTCTGTCATTTCCCCTTTCACTAGAAGTTTCTGAATAACTTGTTCCCGACACTTCTGCTCTATCCGTTGCCAATATGTCACTAATGTTATGATCTAGTTTGGCTATCACACATCCTCTGTATAATTTGATTTCTCTACCTGTGTTGTTGATAACCATCACTGGAAAGGTTAAGTGTTTATCTAACGCCATTATTCCATCCGGAACTTCCAAACCAGGCTCATCAATTATTTCCTCTTGTAATTCAGTGATTCTGACTGTGTTTCCTTCCACATAATATGGGTTTTTCTTCAGCTTCACTTGTATCAAATTAACCGACTGTGGTTTTAACGTCGTTGTCATTTTAACTCTAACTAGTGCTGATATATGCATGTCTTCTTGCATATCTATATAGACGTCCCTGAATTTTAATTTGTGTAAATCATAGAAAAGTCTTACTCCATTTTTTATTAAAAAATCTCTTCCTATTAACATGTTTCTATTTAAACCCTTCACTACATGAAAAAGGTGTCTTATGTTGATCCCTCCTAACTTAAAATTTATCATTGTTTGTCCAACTACTTGTAAATTCTGTCCCGTAACAGAGTGTAAATTATTATGACTCTTAAATACTCTACAATTTCTTACTATTTTGTATAGAAAACTTTCTTTTACTACACTAACCTGAGCTCCCGAATCAATTAACGTACGAACTCTATACTTTCATATTTCTAATATACAAGAGCTATAATCTGTTTTATCTTCTATAAATTTCTTGACTTCATCTAGTTGAAAATATTCTCTGTTCGACCTATTATACCTGTTATTAACATATTCTCTAACCCTTGGGACCTTATTATTTACCCTCCTATCATAGGTCCTGTCTAATAGGTAGGGCGCCGATTTTCCTGTGTTCTTGTACCTGTAAAATTCCTGTGTCCATCTACAACATTCCTACTCACCCTATTATTGTCATGTCTACCCTGTGTATTCGACTGGACACGCCTGTTATTACAAAACCGAGAAACATGTCCCCGTTGACCACAAATCCAACAGACAATATTTGTACTATTTGTGTTAACTACTGTTTCTCTTGTAAGGTATCTCATATTTCTTCTTTCCTCGTTATCATGTCTATTTCTACCTTGTAACGTCTGTATACCTCCTCTCCTATTCCATCCGAATCTTGTTTGTCCTATTTCCATAGGTTCCTCAACTCTGTCATCTCGATTACTTCCCACTTCTCGTCCTGTTCTTAATCTAAACCTACGTCTCAAATTTTCTTCTTGTACCGCGATATCCACCGCTTGTGATAACCTCTCAGGGTTTTCCCTCATCAACTTAAGTTTCAAACCATCAGATTTTATGCCATCCACAAAAATCCCTACTAACATCCTTTCCACCTCCTCTCCTCGTACATTCTGTCCTAAGAATGCTTCTTCAGCCAGGTTAATCAATCTATCGCTAAACAATTGTACCGTCTCTCCGTTATTTTGTTTAGCCTGCCTCAACACCGAAAATGCATGTTGTGGATCCGTTATTTCTGCATATTTCCTTGCTAGGTCTTCTTTGAATTGTTCCCACGTCTCATCTACTCTAGCCTCTAACTTTCTTCTTATATGATCCGAGACCGGTTCCGTTGCCGTCTGATAAGCCAGTCTCATTTTTTCTTCATCTGTTGCTGAGATTAAATAGGCATATTTTTCTATGGAAGTGACCCATTTCTTAAAGTCTCTGGCCTGTCCACTAAACTTCACAATTTCTGTTGCCATCCCTTGTTGTTTAATCACCATATTAAGCCGGCCTACTGCTGTTCCCACGCCTGTCAAAACCTGTGCCAAGGTGTCCTGTTCCGCCATGCTGAAATATACTGAAACAAAGCAAGCAAAGAACCACACAATTTCAACTTCTTAATTTAAGGAATACACTCACTTGTTTTGGAAAACTATAGTTAGTTTCTGGGTTTGAGAACCACACAATTTCAACTTCTTAATTTAAGGAATACACTCACTTGTTTTGGAAAATTATAGTTAGTTTCTGGGTTTGAGAACCACACAATTTCACCTTCTTTTTGTTTCCTGACTCAAGCACGTACTTTCCTCGACTCGTTCGATCACCAGGAGCCTGTTTCAGTTGAAAAATCGGTCGCGGAGTTCCGGTAGTCTGTCTCTTCTCCCAAGTAATTTCGTCACTTCTCTAGGGATGCCGGGATAATCTTCAACCCCTGGTCGGGTCCCATCTGAGATATCTAGCCTTTGTTTTCACCCCGGGTGGGGCACATCATCGACGTCTTGAGATAGCGACAACGTAAGCGGCGATTTGAAATTAGCAAAACTCAGGCTATGGTAAGCCCTTTTTGAAACGCTAGAGTTCAGACAACGGCTATGACCAGCCCCTTGATAACGCTGAAGTTCAGACAACGGCTATGACCAGCCCCTTGATAACGCCAAAGTTCAGACAACGGCTATGACCAGCCCCTTGATAACGCCAAAGTTCAGACAACGGCTATGACCAGCCCCTTGATAACGCCAAAGTTCAGACAACGGCTATGACCAGCCCCTTGATAACGCCAAAGTTCAGACAACGGCTATGACCAGCCCCTTGATAACGCCAAAGTTCAGACAACGGCTATGACCAGCCCCTTGATAACGCCAAAGTTCAGACAACGGCTATGACCAGCCCCTTGATAACGCCAAAGTTCAGACAACGGCTATGACCAGCCCCTTGATAACGCCAAAGTTCAGACAACGGCTATTACCAGCCCCTTGATAACGCCAAAGTTCAGACAACGGCCATGACCTCTGTATTTGCAGATTACTGAACTGATTACTGAATTTTACTGGGCATCACTTCACACCACGTGCCGAGACTGTTTCTAGGAGTTATTTGACCGGAGCATGGAACAATAACAAGCGTCTCCCGACCTTGACAAAACCGATTCGAGAAAACGTCTGTTCTAAATACCTTCTTGTTTAGGCAGTCTGGTCTGGATCCTTTGAAGGTTTCCTAGTACTTCGCGTGGTGTCCGGGACGGCCAAATCCAGTATCGTGGTTAGACGGCACCATTTCGTGTCCTATACCAGTGTATATGAACACGCAAGTCAGGTTTTAGTTGACAGTATAAAGTTTATTTGTTCTTGATGACCAAGGGTTGATGTTAGCTTCCACTCAAGTCAAAGGCCGGATCTTAACTCCCCTTGCCAACACAATACGTCACGATTGAGCATCTCTCACCCTTTCACTCTCGATGCTCAATCGTGCTGTATCTGTTTCCCACTAGATTCTAATAATACCCCAGTACTCCTCCCTTACTGTTACATGAGGAGGAGGGAGGAGGAGGAGGTAGAGGGAGGAGGAGGAGGAGGTAGAGGGAGGAGGAGGGAGGAGGCGGAGAGGGAGGAGGAGGAAGGAGGAGAGGGAGGAGGAGGAGGGAGGAAGAAGGGGGAGGAGGAGTGATGAGGAGGAGGGAGGAGGAGGAAGGAGGAGGAGGAGGGAGGAGGAGGGATGAGGAGGAGGGAGGAGGAGGAAGAGGGAGGAGGAGGAATGTGAAGGGAGGAGGAGGGAGGAGGAGGAGGGAGGAGGACGGAGGAGGGGGAGGAGGGAGGAGGAGGAGGAGGGAGGAAGAAGAAGGAGGAGGGAGAAGGAGGGATGAGGAGGAGGAGGGAGGAGGAGGAAGAGGGAGGAGGAGGAATGTGAAGGGAGGAGGAGGGAGGAGGAGAAGGCAGGAGGAGGGATGAGGAGGAGGGAGGAGGAGGAAGAGGGAGGAGGAGGAATGTGAAGGGAGGAGGAGGGAGGAGGTAGAGGGAGGAAGAGGAGGGAGGAGGAGGAGAGGGAGGAGGAGGAAGGAGGAGGGGGAGGAGGGAGGAGGACGAGGGAGGAAGAAGGAGGAGGAGGGAGAAGGAGGGATGAGGAGGAGGGAGGAGGAGGAAGAGGGAGGAGGAGGAATGTGAAGGGATGAGGAGGGATAGGGAGGAGGGGGAGGGGAAGAGGAAGAGGGTAGGAGGAAGAGTGGAGAGGAGGAGGGAGGAGGAGGAGGGAGGAAAAGGGAGGAGGTAGGAGGAAGAGGAAGAGGGAGGAGGAAGGAGAAGGAAGGAGGAGGAAGAAGGAGGAGGAAGAGGGAGGAGGAGGATGGAGGAGGGAGAGGGAGGAGGGGAAGAGGAAGAGGGTAGGAGGAGGGGAGAGGAGGAGGAGAAGGAGGGAGGAGGAGAAGGAGGAGGAGGGAGGAGGGGAGAGAAAGAGGGAGGAGGCAGAGGGAGAAGAAGGAAGGAGGAGGAGGAAGGAGGGAGAGGAAGGAGGGGAGGAAGGAAAGGGAGGTGGAAGAGGAGGAGGAGGGAGGAGGAAAGAGGTAGGGGGAGGAGGAGGTAGAGAAAGGAGGAGGAGGAAGGAAAGGGAGGAGGAAGAGGAGGAGAAGGGAGGAGGAGGGTGGAGGGAGGAGGAGGAGGTAGAGGGAGGAGGAGGGAGGAGGTAGGAGGAGGGATGAGGAGGGAGAGGGAGAAGGAGGGAAGATGAGGAGGAGGCGGAGGGAGTAGGAGGGAGTAGGATGGAGGAGGTGGGGAGAGGAAGAGGGAGAAGGAAGAGGGAGAAGGAGGAGGGAGGAGGGAGAGGGAGGAGGAAGAGGAGGAGGGTGGAGGGAGGAGGTAGAGGGAGGAGGAGGGAGGAGAAGAGAGGAGGAGAGAGTTCGCCATTCCGAATTCATACTCGTCTAGTTCTTCCCTTCTACACGACTGTAGATAACTTCCTTACACATAAAAAGATGAATTGTTATTGATATTGCCGTGGCATGGAGGAATATAAGCAGTAGAGTTGATCCAAAAAACCAAAGACTGAGATCTACGGAGAGCCATGAACGCCTACGCCAGCCGGCACGGCACTTGATGATGATGATTGCCGTGTGACGATTCTGTGTAGTCACGTCATTTTCTTCCCTTTCCCTAGCGTTTTGGTTCGGGGATTCTTTCATCATCATCATCATATATTTACGTACGTATTTTGGGAGGGGGAGGAGGGAGGAGGAGGAAGAAGAAAAAAAAACTATGACAGTTGACAGCTCTGGAATGAAAGGAAGGCGTGTAGAAAATTTCATCTCAATCGGATGGGCCGTTCGCGAACAAATAAAGGACATACATATTTACATACATATATACATACACTTTGTTTTATAGATATAGATATATACACACACACACACACACACACGCACACGCGCACACACACACACACACACACACACACACACACACACACACCAACTATGTCAAATAGCATTGCCAACAAATGAGTATATATTGAGCTGAATACGACCAATAGCCCCTGTTAATTACCCTACAAAATAATAAAATATGACGGGCACGCCCATCTGTGCAAACCCACGTTGAACGTCGTGTGGCTGGCCTATGGGAGGGCCGGTCCATCTAATATAACATTAGTCCCTAATTTGTCCAAATGAACAAGTGTCCTCACTCTAGGTTAAACCCCGGAGTTGTGGACGAGGGTAACAACAGGTACTAAATAATCAGTACTATCTAGTTCTCCATACTGTTGCAGGCTATATTCACTAGGCGTTTCTTGTAAGACATATGTAAGAGAGGTACATGCCATGCCATAAGTGTAGCTTATATTCCAGAGATTTTCCGTATGACCAAGGATTGCATTCACTTCTGTGTACTTAATGTAATGGCGCAATATATATGACCTGGCCCTCGGACGAATATATACAAACAATCCATTGATAATTATAATCTATAACCATTTAACTATTAATTATTTAACAACCGTAATTATTTCCATAACATAACTAACTAATGCAATTCACTCTGTTAATGAAATTACATATATAATAACTAACTATTCTATTATAATAACTAATAACTGAACTATTGTAACTAATTAATTATATATATGAACTAACTAAAGAAATTATACTGTTCACATTGCAAAATTATGATATCATGTTTCACTGATACCACAATAATAACACAAATACTTAATGTCTGCATTCCCTACGAATGTTCGCAAAAGTTTCGTCACCTCCACATGATGAAAAATACAAGTTCAAGCCAACAAAGTATGCGGGCGTTAATAGTTCCAATATGTCGCAACAGAAGTTACTTCATCATGTCCCTGCCTTCTTCTTCTTCTTCTTCTTCAGCGTTCCGAGCCATTGAGGTTCTTTGCTGCAAATACAATCCGTCTCCATTCGTCTCTCTGGTGGACCTTCTCTTGCCAGTCGTTGATTCCAAGTGCTTGTAGGTCTGTACATGTATTATCTCTCCACCGCCTTCTTGGTCTACCTCGGGGTCTACGGTCATTTATTTCCTGAGTGTCCCTGCCAACAATGAAAAATTTGACATATGTATCTATTTGACTAAAGCAGTTTAACTTGTAGTTCGCTATGTACATTGCTAGTTATTTAAGTGCATCTGTCATAAACCTTCTATGAACGAATAAAATTAAACCATATGACATACAAATGTAAAATAATTGTGGAAAAAAAAAATTATCCATTTACAAACGACTAAGAAGATCAGCGAGATTGTTATCTTTTCCAGGAATATGACAGATATCAAACTCATAATCTTGTAAGAGTAAAGACCATCGATGTATTCTGGAATTTTTAGGATGACCAGATTTAAAGATTTGTAGAGGTTTGTTATCAGACAGAACCAGAAATTTTCTACCAAGTAGATACCTTGAGAATTTTTCAATACTCTCAATCAATGCTAACGTCTCTAGTTCCGTGATAGCATAATTTCTCTGCGTATCTGATAGTTTCTTACTGAAGTAAAGAATAGGATGTAACTTTCCATCATGTAACTGAAGTAACACAGCTGAGATTGCATGGAAACTTGCATCTGTTTGTTATACGAAATCTTTCGAAATATCGGGTAACTTCAGAATAGGATAAGTACTAAACAGAGTTTTATCCGTTGTAAACGTTTGTCATGATCGTCTGTCCAAACTATCTTTGTAGGTTGACCCTTCTTTAATAACTCGGAAAAGTTGCCGTCATATCAGCAAAATTAGGAATAAACTTCTGATAGTAATTAATCAGACCTAACAAACTTCTCAGTTCCTTTTTAGTTGTTGGAGGTTTGATAGTGAGAATTTTTGTATCCACCTGTGGATCTGTTTTTCTAAAACCATCAGAAATTTTATGACCAAGGAAGTGCATTTCAGTAAATCCTATCTCAATTTTACTTGGTTTAGCTTTAAGACCATGTTGCTGTATCCTCTGAAAAACTTGTTTGAGAATTTCGACATGTGTGTCTATGTCTATCATATGGATACAGATGTCATCCATATACGTAGCAACGTTCGAAATTCCATGGAGTAATCTCCTCATCATACGCATAAATGTGCTTGGGGCATTTTGTAAACCGAATGGAAGATATGCCCATTCATATAGACATAATGGAATACTGAAAGCTGTGATATGCATAGAATCTTCGTCCATAGGGATTTGCCAATATCCCTTGGTAAGGTCAATCTTTGAAAAGATTTTCGAGTTTGCCATGCTCTCAATCAACTCATCAATATTTGGTATTGGTTCTGCATCCAGCAGTGTCAGTGCGTTAACTTTTCTATAATCCACACATAGACGTAAAGAACCATATTTCTTCTTAATTGTTACCACCGGAGAACAGTAGTTTGAGATAGATTTTCTAATAATCACCCTTTGATCTAGTTCCGATATTTCTGCTGTAACTTTTTCTAGATAATGTATCGGAATGGGATATGGTTTCACTTTTACTGGAATATCGGAGAGTAAAGTGATTTTATGTTTGATAAGCGATGTCTGTCCTGGCTTATCTGAGAAGATTGTGCTAAACTCTTTTATTGCTGTAATAAGTTTCTCTTTGTCTTGTGTTGACAGGTTTTTATTATTTGTATGGACTGCCAACCATTGTCACTATTGACTGTCGGATTTTGGTATTTGTTGTTTAATAGCGTCTTCTTGTTCATTAATGACCCAACATGCTGCCGCTATTCTATGTTGTATTCTTTGCGTCACCTGTGTTGTGTCAGTTTCTCTTGGGATATATGGTTTAAGCATATTGATGTGAAAAATTGTATGTCTACCTTTAACATCAATAAGATAGTTAACGTCACTGACTTTATTAATAACTTTAAATGGACCCTGCCATGAGGTAACCAAACAGTCACGAGGATCGGGTAGTAACAACCAGACTTCATCTTTTTCTTTCAAGACTATTGTCTCGGCGTTTCTATTGTCGTACTGTCTGTATTTTTCTCCAGACTTCTCAAGTGCTTATTTTGCAATTTGGCAAGCCGTTATGATTTTCTCTCTCAATTGAGTAACCATTTAATAGGCTTCTCTTTTCGGGTAGTCATATGTCCTGTTGGTAAGCATATCGTTGTATAACATTAACGGACCACGAGGATTCGCGCCGTAAACCAGCTCGAATTGAGAAAATCCCGTACTAGATTGTGGTACCTCACGGTACGCAAATAGTACTGCCGGCAACAAAATGTTCCAATCTTTAGGTCTCTCAGCTGCTACTTTTGCCAGAGTTCGTTTAAGAACTCCGTTGTAATATTCGTTGACACCATTTGTCATCGGCTGCCAGGGAGAACTAAAGACTTGTGGAATACCAAGTATTTTCATTGCCTCTTGGGTAGCTGTAGATATGAACTGACTACCTCTATCAGACAGTATGCAACCTGGGAATACTATCCTACTGAAAATTAGTAATAATGAATCTAGGATGGATCTACTTGTGATGTACTTGAGTGGATTAGCTTCTGGCCAACGAGTACAAAGATCGATCATGGTCAAGATAAATCTATTACCTCGATCAGTAATTGTGTTCAGTGGATCCACAATATCCACAGCAATCTTCTGAAATGGTCGAGATGCTAGATCAGTTTTCTGAACATGAGCTTTCGGATGTTTGCCTTTTTGTGTGGTCATTTGGCACAATGTACACGAATGAACATGTGTGGTAATATCTTTGATATAACCAGGCCAATAAAATTGTGTTAACAATCTGTTAGTGGTTTTGGCAATACCCATATGACCCGCAAATGGTGAGTCATGTGCCAGTTTCAGTGCCTCGCTACGATATTTAGTAGGTAGCACTGTTTGTAAGCAAAGTGTTGGACCTTTATTGTACCATCTGGACAAAATGTTCTTGTCTAAGAAAAATTTCCAATTACCATGCTTAGTCTGTTTAGACGGTTCATGTAAGTTTTTAAAACAAGTTTGTAATGTTGGATCTTGTTTTTGTTCATTCGGCAAGTCAGCTGTCAGTATGATATTATTCTGAATATTGTCATTGTCTGTTTGGGAAGATTGGTCTATTTGTTTTCGTTCTTGAGCTCTTGTGGCCGCATTCATTTGCGTGTGGTCAATCTCCCATTGAATTGTATCTTCATGAGTGTACTCTTTAGCATTGTGTTTATTTCCAATGAGCAATCCAGCACATGGTTTAGGCAATACTGCAGTATTTACTGTGCCTTCAAAGTATGGAGATTGTATTGTAATTGTGGCAATTTTATATCTCTCAATTGTGCCACCAAAAGTTCTACAGGCAACAGTATCGCCTGTGTAATCTTCTGTTTTAATCAACCTTTCGTCGACTCCAATAATTGAAGCTCCCGAATCACGAATACAGGTAGTAGGTTCCCCATTAACCCATGCCTGGTGAACTTTGAGTTTGGCATTCTGAATATTAACAGCATTGGCTTCATGAATGGTTTCTATACATTCGTCAATAGGAATGTCTTTCTCAGTCTTGTCAGTTTTGTCATCATACTGTTGTATGATAGCTGCATGTCTCTTCTAAGTCATCAGAGTCACTATTGGAAAATACATATGCTGTGCTTGCTTCTTTCCAAGTATTTTTCATGGAACATGACCTGCTGGTATGCTCATACGCCCTACAAGAAAAACATTTAATACTCCTTTGTAGGAGTCATACTTACTTCTTTTCTTGGATGTGATGTCTCTCAAGTAAGCTGGATGTCCTGGATGTTGATCACACATCTCAAGCGATCCATGGGAAAGTTTGCAGTACTGACACCGTGTGAAGTGACCTTTTCTAGGTCTGTCTGTATCTCTATTTGTGTTATGGTAAGGACCTTTATTTCTGTTAGAAACTTTTCTAAACTTACCATTGCCTTTCTGGAATCTGGCGCTCCCTCCTATGACAAGCTCTGGTTGTGCACAGTTGGCAAATATGTCACGATGTGCATTATAAATTGATTCACCCCGAGATTCAATCTCACTAAGTGATTTACACTTATTTACAACCAGGAATACAGACATAGCCTCTGGTACAGCAGATAGGAGTTTGTCTCTTATTATTAGATCCCGAATTTTATCGAAATCAGACCCAATATCAGCTGTCTTCGGCCATTTGTCAAAGCAAGAAGATGTTTCAGAAACAAAGTCAAGGAAAGTTTGGTTAGACTTAGGAGTAAGTGTCTTGAATTTTGTACGCTACCTCGATTCGTCCAAACTAAAATGTGCAAGAACATGATCTCGCATATATTTGTAGTTGGTTCGCAAATTCTCAGGTATTAATTCAATCACCTTTAAAGGTTCCAGTGCAAGATGTCTATGAAATAGAATCGGTATGTCTTGCTCCGGAATCTTATAGAATTTTACTACACTTCGAAATTAGTAATCCAGGAACTAACCGCGTCACCTTGTTGGAAGTTACGAAATAGACCTTGGTATTTCTTCACTGGATCATTATGTTTTGCTTGTATTCTTTTTCGTTCAATCTCAGCTTCACGATCCATTTCCAATGACTTGACTTTCAAATTACCTTCAACTTCCTTGTCCTTAAGAAGTTGTTCCGCCATAAGTTTTTCTTTCTCAAATTCTAGTTTTTCCCTCATTTCTGTCTCTGCGGCTAGTTGTTTTTCTTTCATTTCCTTATTAGCTGCTATCCTCTCACGTTCCAATGCTAATTCATTTTCTTTAGCCGCAATTTTCTCGCATTCCAAAGCTATCTCCTCCTCTTTTACTTCTCTCTGAAATGCAAGCTCCTTATCCTTATTTTCTTTTTAGAGAGCTAATCTCTCTTGTCTTTCCTCTCGTTCACGTGTAGCTTGAAGTTGTTTCGCTTCTTTCTCTGCTGCCAATCTTTCTTGCCTTTCCTCTCTTTTGTGTGCTGCTTGTTGCATCTGGAATTCCTTGAACTCCTGTATCGCCCATGTCCTAAGCTCTGAACCAGTCAACCCAGACTTCTCACCTATGTCCATGAAGTCTTGAAGTGACGACATGTTGTCCTAATTTAATTATCACTACTCTAGCTGAAAAATTCTAGAGAAGTGCAAAAAATGCAAAGGACTCTACGATATGCAAGTAGGTTCAAATCAGAGTAAACAATCTCAGAAATGTTGAACAAAATGTCAACTGCAACTCAACAATAATGTAAAATTGAACAATAAAGAAATTCAGCAACTTATTGCTATATAAATATCCTATCTGTTATTCTATGTAAATAACAGAAAATAGTATTAAAATATATTCAGTATAAAGAATATATAATACTAGACAGCTAACAACGATAGAAAACGAGTGACGTGTGACGTAAACACTTGTTTACATTTATAAAAGACAATAATACTGCCTAACATTTTTTTCAGGTACAGCTCCAAACAACCCTACCTTACTACTGCACTATTGTAGCAAGACAACAAATAGTACTTACAATATGTGAGATTGCCACAAACTAATTTGTAACGATCTGACGATTATAAGTATATACGTCTTCTTAAATAATGACGTTATCGTATCTATGTTTAAGAAGAGCGACCTCCCAACCACCCACTTTTTAATTTAGTATCGCTAAGCACCTAATTAAGGCAATGAGCACAACGACCAACAAATTAAAACTTATACTGGCCTTAAGTTTGATAGTTGTCGTGTTTCGTAGATACTTCCGAAGTTATAGCGGTATTGAATTGTGTGTGTGGTATCTGACTGTTAGATACCAGTATTGGCTTGTTATTTGGAAATGAAATGTAAGAAATCAGAAATGTTGTGCTCGTATGTAGTAGTATTGCTATGTGCAATTCGTTTACAAATGTGACACCCTAGGCCTAGCGCCTGTTATCGATTTCTGTAGCAAACGTGATCGATGGCGGTGTTAGTAGCTATAAAGTGTAGCTATAACGATGACCTTGATTTGCCTTCGCTCGTCCGTACAATGTTGCTCCCGTCAGATATGTAACGTCAACTGAGTATTATGAGGTGACACTCTGGCTTGATGATTGGTAAATCGTATCCTTTGTAGATTATTGTTCAGTATTTGCAAGCTCCAAATCCTCCTGTTGTCTGCTGTGTGGTATGTATGTACTGTCTACCCGTGTCCAGTGTGACGTGTTGGAGAATACCAATTCTAACATTCTGTGCAGACGACAATTAACTCGAGTGTGTTGATCTTGGGTGAGTGAGATGTCGGTTCGGTGTAATGTTCTACAGTGGCGCTATGATCCACGAAACGCTGCTAACAAGTCTTTACCAGTCAGCGACAGTGTCCAGTTTGATTATTGGAATGATAACTGCATGACTAACTTGTAATGGCATCATGAATGTCCAGCGTATCCATCTGTCCAATAGTGATATAACGTGCAGTAATCTGAATCTTGTGTAAATTATGTTTCCTGTGAATGAAGTAGTAACTGGCGGCAGTGTATGTGTATACTATCAGACTTTCAGACGATGCCCGACTATGTAAAATAGCATCCTGTCCACAATAACTACTCAAGATAACGATGTCATGAATAACAGCAGAGCGGAAATGTGTATGTTGAAGACAAAGCCTTCCCTGTGTAGAAAACTACACTATAAAATGTATCTTTACATGTGAAAGTTATTTACAACTATGGAAGAAAATAAGTATTTTCACTATTATAGGCATGTTATATTTAATGCACATTTTGAAGCTGACAATTTTGGAAAGTTGGAGGGGGGGGGGGGGGGGACGACAGCCTGAACATATGGTGAAGGGGGAACGGGCCAAAAAAGGTTGAGAACAGCTGCTCTATAGTATTACTGACCAGATATGTGTAGGTGTTTCTTTATTGCAACTTGGCATTATAAATATTTGTTTTTTTCTGGAATAGTTCTTTTGACTTCTGCGATCTTGACCATTGTGATGTCAAGGAACAATAAATGCACTCGATCAGAGAATGTGTGGTTTATTGTAATCACCACCATGTTTTATATGAAACATGACCTATCTGGTACTAAATTAACACCCAAGTACACCGTCGGGTCTGTGTATCGTGGCGGGGAATCTTCTTGTGGGTGCATCTAAGGTCGGAGTAAGGTCATTGCTGAACATAAGACAGCTTATAAGGCCTACAGCTTCAAGTATGAAAGTGGCGTTAGTTAGCTGGTACTCGAGCCACTACAGCAATCATACTGTCCGATTCTCAGTCAGTACTACGTCATGCTGGAAAAAAAGGGGGGGGAGTATCCCCCGCTGCCAAGTTGTACTTCCTTGTGCTCACAAGGTCGTGAGTTCTTTCTTCACTCCGTCATTCGGTTCTCAAGTGCAGTTGTTGTTTTTTTTCGGAGACCAGCGGTGGTCGTCGCCTGAGCTACGGTGTTTGTGCTCTGTGCAACGCTTTCGGCAAGCAATTAACTCTTTTGGAGAGAAAGGCCGAGCTATGTGGCACCAACCCCGGTGCAATGAAGTTAGTTCTCTTGCCTTTTAATCATTTTGCTTTTTCCACTACGTAATGTCCAAAACGGATGTAACATATAGCAGATACGTCTTTCTTACGAAGGTTTACATGGATATACATCTCGGATCACGCTGGGGTGCCAGGCAACGAGCCGGTGGATCTGTTGGCCATAAAAACGACGTGGGACACTCGCGATGGAGAAGGCGAGCGTTTTGACCACTCTGAACGGCTGCTAGTTGAAGGCACGATAGCAGATGAAACAGCCTATTTACGGATGCTTGAGTGTGATTTAAATATGGTTCCAGCAAGGAAGGGAGAAAGAGGAAAAGAATCCCACGCGTTTATAATCAGCGTATTTGTGGAACCATCAGCATCTAATCCTCGCGAAAGTTCCTGCGGGAGATGGATCACTTATAGATTTGCTTGGAGTGTCATGATGTCTGTTCTTCATTACCAAATAAAAAGTCCTTATAAGGACTACAACCAACCAGTCAAGCCAGGAGATTTCACTAACAAAAGAAACCACCAGAGGAGGCGCGAACAAAGTACAGCAGCCGACCACCCCCCCCCCCCTTTTTCCCCCAGCTGACGTCACAGGCACAAACGCTTACATAACCAGTCCGAAATGGGACTTACTCGTAAGAGCGGACAAGATAAGAAACAGGGTAAAAATACCCACAAAAACCATGGATCTCAACAATAACCAAAGCTGAAGAGGCAGATTAGACGTGACCGAATTTGGAAATTAAAAAAAAAAAAAATTGGAATTGGAATTGGAATCATAATTTACGAGTAGAAACCAAACAGATCAAGACATGAACAAGCACACTGTCTCTGATATGTTAGTCGATGATAGATTATGTTAGATCATCGGTAGATAAAGGTAGACCCATAGCAAATATTGTCGATGGGGCCTGAAATGTCCCCCCCCCCCCTTCCCCCGTTTCCATCCTGTTTCAACATGAATATCTTTCAGCTGTAGTTGATTCCTCGGTTAGATTACGCTTATCAGCACGCCACTGTAACAGTAATGGAGTACTGGGGTATTATTAGGATCTAGTGGGAAACAGATACAGCACGATTGAGCATTGAGACTGAAAGCGGGGAGAGATGCTCAATCGTGACGTATTGGGTTGGCAAGGGTAGTTAACATCAAGTCTTTGACAGGAGAAGAAGCTAACTTGTCATCATGAAGAAATAAACAGTATTTGTATTAAACCATCACGTCTTGTGAGTTCCTGCTCTGTTACAGGACTCGAAATGTTGCCTAAGACCCAGGATTCGAACCTGATATAGTCCAGTCGGTATAAAAACAACGCGAAGTAATGCCGTATAACATCGCGAAGAAGATGTTCCGTGCTCCGGTCCTATAAGTCACCAGAAACAATTTCGGCACGTTGTGGAACAACTAGTGAACGTAATAAGGCGCAGTGAAAAGATGGCCAGTAAATTGTAAATTTCAGTTATCTGTGAATACAGAGGCCAAAAGCCCGCCCAGGGGTGGTCCTCTGTAAGTCTTTTTCAAGACTTGAGATAACAAATAAATTAGAGTCAAGAGGCTTGGTATAGCCGTTGCTTTTCATTGTACAACTCAAGAGGCTTGGTAGAGCCGTCGCTTTGCATTGTACAACTCAAGAGGCTTGTCATAGCCGCCGTTTTGCAGTTTTTTACCTCAAGAGGCTTACCATAGCCGTTGCTTGGAATTATCACTTCCAAAGGGCTTACCATAGCCTGAATTTTGCCATTTCCAAGAGCTTGGTCCGGGCCGCCACCTGCGGTGAAGTTTGTTTCAACGGGCTACCAAAGCCGCTGCCATACATCGTTGTTTCGGGGAGCTGACCAAGACTGCCCTGTGATCGTGTCTGATCGAATTGAAACTTGCTGTCGGAAAATGATGCTCTTTGATCATTCAAAAACTGGGACACCCATGCTCTAGACTTCACAGAACTTTGGAAAAAGGGGGCAATCCAAAAACCCAGTCGTCTGATCGTTGAGTCAGACTATCTCGGGGCTCTGCTACAGTTGAGAGCCGCTCGCTATCTCAAGACATCGATGAAGTGCCCCACCCGGGGTGAAGTCAGAAGCCAGAAGACTGGTCGGGACCCTACCATGGGTTGAAATTTATCCAGGCATCCCAAGAGACGAAGTTACCTGGGAGGAGACAGACTAACTGAACTCCGCTACCTGAACTCCGCGACTGAATTTCGGCTGACACAGAATCCTAGTGTTTGGGTAACCTGAGAAGAGCGTAATCTGACGGCGAGTCTAGGAAAATACCTTGTGTTGGGATCGAGAAACAGAAGTACGTAAATTTATAAACCTGGTAACTGATTGAACTGTAAGTGATTTGATTTGTGTTCCTTAAATTAGGAAATTACAATTGTGTGGTAGTTTGCTTGCTCTCTTTAAGAATATTTCAGCATGGCGGAACAAGACATATAAAATTGACATATAAATTTTGTCTTATAATAATTAACTTGGAATTGAATAAGGTTAATATTATACTAATATAGGGATATATATATTGCAATTTTGTGTTGTACGGGGGTATTTCATATTTCAGATCTACAATATGGAGACCCTAGATATTTCGTTAGGACAGGTACTTGGTACTGTAAGTAGCAAAGTTAGACAATATTAAAACAGCATCTTGTTTGGTCCATAATAGTGTATAGTGGATTGGATTACATTGCCGAACATTGTCAACATACAACATACTGGATAAATATGAATAAGGAATTAGGACGCGTGACTGCATGGTTGCAAGAATTGAAAGTAGCGGTCGATGGGGTAAATAATTTTGTAGAAAGGTTAAGAAGAAGAACAAATGGACTAGAGACCTACAGGTTTAATGTACAAGGCAACAGAGTAGGAGGGAATAACAGGAGACAGCCAGTACTAAATGAAGACAGAAGACGATATGATTCTATGTATGCGGCTGGTTATGACGAACCAAGGCCAAATGCTTATAGGGTAAGAGACGGTAAGAAGAACGGACGTAATAGTGAAAGGTCAAACTGGTATAGTAGAGGGCGTGACAGAAACCTTGCAAAGAAATCGTGGAACTGGCCCTCTCACAGTGAAACCGCTAGAAAAAGACGTAACGACTGGTTTGAAAAGAGACAGAGACAGTATTTGAAGTCAGGGTCAAAGAACAAAGTGGAAAACGTAAGGGAAAATTCAACTATTCCCAAGGTGATTGCAAATATGACTGTTAAACAGGAAAAGAAGACGACGGTGTTAGTAAGGAAAATAAACCGAGAGACACAGACGCAGACAAGTAATACGATAGAAAGTAGTACGCAGACTCAGGTACAACCAGCCAGCAAGATAACAAAGGGAAGTCAAACAGACTTAATAGAAACTCAGTCAAAACCAACTCATTTGACTAAGGGAGACAAGGTTGAAGGTAAGAAAGTTAGACATACGAGAACCAAGGAAGAAAGGAAGCCAATAAAGAAAACTATTAAGGAAAGGAATAGTATGATTGTTAATAGAGGTAGTGCCGTGTCAAGTTCCTCAGCTATAGACAGGAAACTAATTCCCAAATGGTGTAGGAATATTAGCTGTCAAAGTTCAAGTTACGGAGAAGATATTCCTACCGCCGTATATTATAGTGATGATGAAACAGATATAAATACTGAGGATTCGGAGAATGAGGGAATTGCACTACGAGCAGATCCTGAATTGAAGAGTGATGTTCCCTCATACGATGTAGTTCCTAGTAGACAAATGGACGGAACTTTAGAACTAGAAAATACCAGTTTATATGACAAGAAAATAGGGAAGGTTAAGGGACGAATACCGAGAAAGAGAAAGAAAGTCAGACGTTCTAAAGATGACTATGGGAATAGGGTCGAGGTGTCAGCAGTAAACTATTGTGAAACTGATGAAGGAAGTATTATTAGTGTGTCATCTGAAGACGAGATGGGAAGGTACAAACGATACGTAAGGTATATAGGAAACAGTGAGCAGACCGACGCAAATAAAGGAAATAAGAAGAATAGTAATAGACAGATAGCGGGAATTTACTCCTCGACAACAGAAGATAACATAAGAAAACTCAGAGAATTAAGACCTGAGTACTTTAACAGGTTGACAACAGATAGTGAAGATGACATAGTAAGAGAAAGACGTACTAATGTACTGACAGACAATGAATTATTTAACTTGGACACACTCTATAACGGTTAAAGTTACTTGGGTGAGGAAGGAAAATGGAATAGTTTTGGCTTATAAGAAAAATTGCGATTTGAGCATATAGATATATGAGCTGTCTAAAATAGGCAGATGAATTTTGTTTGGTGTAGCATCGCATGGTACAGGGTAGGCGATGATGTTGTTGATATTTTACGTGGATACGAAATACAGGATATCTGGTTTTTGATTCCGGTGTAGGGAGAGTAAACTAGATAAAATAAGTTTGTCCGGAAGGGATAGGTACAGAGAGTTAGTCACGTTGAGTGATGTAGAAATGGTGTGCACAGAATTAGTAGAGGACGAAGGTTCGTACTAGAAATGGTTCGACTCAGAGCTGTGACGTGATGTCTGAGATAGTTTTGCTTGTTGGTTTGAGAAGAAAGAATAGTATGGTTGACAGGTGAATCGAGAGGGTCTGGTGAGGAGATATAGGTTGAGGAGGAATTGAGTATCCTGTGTGTAAAATAGCCAGTTGAACGTGAGAATATTAAGAGTAAAAGACTGTAGAAGTGGATGCTTGAAAAATACGAGTTACGTCGTGCTTGTGGGGAAAGAAGTCTGAGAAAGTTGTTGGGTGCAGAAGTATAGAATGATAGTTACGAGATTAGTGACCGGTTGGAATGAAGTTTGTTTGAGAGATAGTTGATAGTGCTATAAATGAGATATAAGAAAGCAATGAATTGAGAAAGTCCTGTGGAATAATTCGTCTGGTTGTGCGTTGTTCAACGTGAGTATAACTGTAGTCAGACAGCTGTTCGTCGTGTTGAAGGAAGTAGGAGAGAGGTGTGGTGACGTCGCCTAACTGAAATACATAGATAAAATGTAAGAGTGGCGTTGATATGTCTTGTGTCGATGTGTGTAGAGGAGATCAATACGCTTAGGTGGTGGTGAGTGATTGCTGGAATGTTGAGGTGGCGTCTAAAGTGTTTTGTTGTAGTAATAGTATGGAGACGTTAGGTTGTCGCGATGCGAGAGTAGTCGTGGGATAAGAGCGAGGTTGTGTATCATTGTCCGTATGGATATCTGAAGAGTGGTTGTTAAGTGACGTTGATAAAACGTGGAACATAGAGTATACGAAAATTGAGAGATAGAAAGAACGTGATTGGAGGATTGTGATGTCTTTTCGTTAGAATATCTGACGTTGGAAGGAAATTATGGAAGTTGTATAACGGAAACAGAATTAACATTCTGAATGATGTTTCATAAAACTTGTTTAGTATTCTTGACAGGGAAATGTCGAAGCAAGAGTGCCCAATACTGAGAAACGAGAAAAGTGAGGTCTGCTGTCAGTTGTAAGTGGCGTGGCTTGCAGTTCTGAAAGAATCCCAATAAATGGGAAGAAAGTTGAAAGATACAAAGGTAAACAAGCTTAGTTAAATGAATGTTGGAGAACGTGTTCCGAGGAAGGTGACCGGTTTGATTGTCGTCACGATGTAAGAGTGCTAGAAGAGACTTGAGGATAGCTTAGAGTAGTGCAGGAGGATGAAATATTAATTGCGTAGGGTAGACGAGAAAATTAGAAGTAGAGTTAGTTGCTTTGGTGAGAGGTCTATAGTAAATAGACAAGTTCTTTTGATGGGAGTAGCATGGTGGAGATACTGTAGTTAACAGTAATGATTAAGAAGTGGTAGTGATGTTTTGTATAAAGCCAAGGGAAACAATTGATGTGCCGAGCCACAGGTTATTAATAAGTGGATGATGGCTGGTACATTGAGTTGACATTGGAATAGTCGCCACATTAGGAATGGATAAAAGGAGTCAACCTGTAGTTTACAGTGTTTGTTTAAGATGTTATTCCAGATGTTATGAAGTATGAGTTAGGCTAGAAAAAGATAGAAAATTGTGAGGGGAGGTAATCAAAGTTTGACTTCCAGAAAAAGGAACGGTCAGTTGTTGAGTAGTGATTTTGGTTGAGGAGAACAAGTATTGTTCCGCGTTATGATGATCTGTAGATAACAGATATAGATATATATATGTATATGTATATAAGTATTTTGGCATTAATGCTTGACATTGAATGGTTTTGTTTTATAACAAAATAGGTATGAATTGTAGGAAGAAATATGTGTTACAGTGATTAATATAGAAGGCCAATGAGGATGGGCCACTGTACGTAGTTAATTGTAAAGGGAATTATTTTTTTTTGAAAACCTTCTCTTTAGCAAGAAGACAATTGTTTTGTGGAGTCTGAGTGTTGATGCCTCATGTATAAAATGTTTTTTTTTGCTTGATTTGGTCCTGTAAAATGATTGTTATTATTTTAGAATAGGATTATTGTGTTCGTAGACTTTTGGATAAAAACTACTGGTCCGTAAAAGAGACCAGTAGTAGGTAACAATAGATTAGGATGTATGTTGTATTATTTTAATCATCGTCACCATCATCATCACTATCATCATCATACTTTTAGTTGAGTTGCGGGGAAACATAAATGATTGTTACAAAAATTTGGGGGGGTTTGATGTCCTGTTGTGATTTTATTTCGCTGTTTTGTATGTTAAATAGTAGTTAATTAAGTTATGTTTAAATTACAGGGTTTTGTCTAGAATAAAGACAATACAGGGGGCTTTAATTAGGACCCTTCGTTCAGAAAAGAGTTAATAAAACTACGGAGAGCTAATAGAGAGACACATTCTCTTTGTGAAGAGTAAGTTCATAGGTATTTTGTGGCTGTGATAATCAGCATAATGAGGTTGATATGGTTATGAAGTGCTGGAAGCATAAGACGAGCTTACTACACAAGTAAAATGGTTATGGGAAACTTTAGAGATACACTAAAGTAAGCATTAATTAGAAATATATGGGATTAGAAGCCACATGGGAGAAGAAAAGATTAATGAATATATTCAGTGGGGTAAAGGTGAGAAAAATTTTTGAACATAATGGGGTCAGAAGAGCCATGATATACACGAGATTGCTGGGTTATAGAAGAATAAGAAAGTTACCCCAGACGAAGAGTAAACATGAATTGGATCCATGTTTGACTAGACACTGTGGATAACAGTACAATAATAAAGGGGTGTAAGTGTGTTAATGAGAAATGAACATAGTGGAGACATAATGACATAGGGTCCGTAATAGATGGACTGTGATAAAGTCGATTGCAAGTAGTCACAGACAGGAGTTAGGAGTAGTATAAGGTTGCTGTTGATAACGGCATAAGTGGAGGTTTTAGTAGATATGCCCATAAGAAATGGACATTAAGAGAGAATTTTTGAGTGAGGTATAGGAGAAGATTAGTTATGTGAGGTGATGTGTATAATGTTGGAAGAGGTCTTAAAGGAAAATAGATTTTTTAATTGTGTCCTCGGGATATTGTTTTGTGGTTGACATTACAATGAGAGGTTGAAGTAAGGTTCAGAGACATAAAAGTAGTAGTGTCTGTAATATATAGACAATTGGATGTGAATAATGTTTTTGATGCTGTAGATAGCAGCGTAAACGTTTACCATAATGAGTGGTAAAGGTGTGTGATTTAGGTGAGTGTGGTTTTAGACTTTATTACATAAAGTCTCAAATGACATAGGAGGGTAAAGGAGTATGGTTTGGTAAAGGGGGTGTGTGATGTAGCTGAGTGTGGTCTTTGTGTGGAAGAGTTCTACTGCTTCTTTTAAATACCGGTGGCCATCGATTCTTTGTCTTCCTATCGTGTGAAAGTAATTTCAGGTTAGTTGAAAGTGGGGGATTAGTAGAGTTGGTGATAAAAATAAGGAGTTGGTGTTAGCGTTTGAAATTTTAAGCAGATTGCTTATGAAGAGAAGAAGGAGTATTTAAGAAGACGTGTTATGATGTTATGATATGTTGTATAAAGTTGAGATTTAAAGGTTATATGTAAATATGTTATGTTTGTTTGAAGGGCCAGAAACGAAGAAGAAGTGGGTTGATATATAGCAGGGGAAAGAGTTAAAGAAATAGAATATTTACTTAAGATGGAGTTGGTTTGGGGAAGATTAGAGGAACTGCGAGAAGTAAAGAAAAAGAGGGAATAGAGTAAGGGGATTAGGAGTAAAGAGTTTTCCTTTATAAGGAAAATTCTTTAATAAACATGGGGAGGTGTAACAGTAATGGAGTACTGGGGTATTATTAGGATCTAGTGGGAAACAGATACAGCACGATTGAGCATTGAGACTGAAAGCGGGGAGAGATGCTCAATCGTGACGTATTGGGTTGGCAAGGGTAGTTAACATCAAGTCTTTGACAGGAGAAGAAGCTAACTTGTCATCATGAAGAAATAAACAGTATTTGTATTAAACCATCACGTCTTGTGAGTTCCTGCTCTGTTACACCACCACTTTCTGAGCGACCGGTTCCATACTCTCATAAGTCACTGGCGCGACTCGAACCGCTTCCAATTCTCGTGCGCTCACGTCAACCACGTGAGTATTCGGGGTTACGGAGAAAGCTGCTAATTCCTCGACCAGGGAGACAGGCCTAAAGTGTTATGTCTTCACATATTATAGGAGGCCATGACATATGTGAGGTGAAGTGATAATTTTCCTTCCCCGAAAACTCAGAAAATTGTCGAGTAACACTTTTTACTTGGTTGGTTCGACCTCAGAGCCGTACTGGTCGGAAACTATATATTCTGCCTCTGTTGTGGGTTAACTGATTAATTGCCATGAGATGATTAATCGTCTTAAGCGTCAATCCATATCTGCCATGAGCTTATATATCGCCAAATGTTGTCATTGCGAAATATTGTCTCAATTCGAATATCAATGCAGTAGTCTTCTCTAAGCAACCTCCTTTAATTTGGATATATAATACAATATATCTGCAACCATATTAACAACTCTTAGGTCATAACTTTGACACACAACTACTTCCCATTTTCCGCCATCCATTTATGTTTGGTCCAAACCTATCTTTTGTTTGGCACTGAATCTGTTAAACTCTGATCACTGTCTTGACTATATGGCGCAGAAACCTGGACAGTGAACAGGCTATTAGAAAGTCAAATAGTGGCCCTGGAGATGTGGATATACAGAAGCCTGGACAATAAACAGGCTGTTAGAAAGTCGAATATTGGCCCTGGAGATGTGGATGTACAGAAGCCTGGACAATGAACAGGCTATTAGCAAGTCGAATAGTGGCACTGGAGATGCGGCTATACAGAAGCCTGGACAATGAGCAGGCTATTAGAAAGTCGAATAGTGGCTCTGGAGATGCTGATATACAGAAGCCTGGACAATGAACAGGCTATTAGAAAGTCGAATAGTGGCCCTGGAGATGCGGATATACGGAAGCCTGGACAATGAACAGACTATTAGAAAGTCGAATAGTGGCCCTGGAGATGGAAACAAAAGCAGAGTTTCTTGGAAAACTGAGAATAAAAGAGAGCTGATGAAAAGAATAACACAAGAGTAGGGTTGCCAGATACGTGGGCACCAAAAGGAGGACATGATAAGACAAAAAGGAGGACAAATGAGGACATAATAAGACAAAAAGGAGGACAAATTGAATCTTTCATTTAAATCGTTCCAGATTAAACCTACAATCAGTACAATTTTAATACAATAGCTGCCGATAAGTGTCTCTTACTGTTAGTGCATCGACCAAGAAACATCATGTCAAAAAAATTAATATAAATTCAATGGAGACCTTTTTCAAAATGCTAAAAAACATTATTTAAACAGCCGATTGTAAATTATTACCTTATAATGTTTATTAATTACGCAACATAGTTCTCGGAGGAGCCAAGTTTTTCCTAGAAGATCCTCGTTAGCTATCACATATGCATGAAACTGTTCACAGGTAAGATTCTTCAAATTGTCCTTTGTGAGAATGATGCCCTTTACAGAGTCGAGTAAGAGTCTGTTCCTTTCCTTTGCCTATTGAGCATTAATCAAGGAGAACACTCTTTCCACACTGCCATCGTGTCCAGGGATACAGAAGAATGCTTCACAATTTTAAATAAACCTGAAAAGCAAATGCATTTCGGCAACTTTGGAAAAATAAACTCCACTGTTCATGCAAGAGTCTTTCAAAAAATTTTTCATTCTTGTCTTGCACAAATGATTTAAGATTGCAGTATTGGTCAAATAATTGCACAACATCTACAAAAATACCCTTCTCTTTCAAATACAATACGCTTGTCAACCCCTAAGGGCTTGTGAGCGCAGTTGTGAGCCCGTATACACAGCGGTGGTGGTTTTTTCGAAAAAGGTATTGGAGCCGGTCGTTCAGAAAGCAATGGCAAACTACTGAACGTAAAATTTGCCCAGGAATCACGAACAGCGAAAATGATGGGGTTGATTGCTACGTCCTGTGAAGGACATGCAACTTAATAATAATAATGCTTGTCGAAAGGTCACCAAATGCACAGTCTTTGATTTTATTTAAGTACATCCAACCAAAGCACTGAAATTCATCAAACAATTTAAACCACTTTTCTAAGTAACTAATGCATGCTTCATACACCAACCTAACGTCTGACATAAAACTATTACACTCTTCTTCTCGACCACTTTCCTTAAGTCTTCTCAACATCTCCCTGACTTTTAGTGAAATAAATGTCTTCTTCAATCTGCCTTACAAAACTTCCAAAGTAGTGTGAAGAAGGCTCATAACCCCTAACACTGCTGTTTCTTCTTTTTCAATGGCCGAAATATTGACTTGGAAGACATCAAAGAATGAACAAACCAAAGTTAAATTTCTGAAAAATCGATCTCAAAAAATTGTTTTTTTTTTAAATCATAGCAGGTGGTAGGTTTACAGAAAGAAAATATTCTTTCAAAGCAGTTAACAGCCTCTCAACAGATTACCAAGAAAACGATCATGGGAAATTTGTCACTGTCTTTGTTATTCTGAATCATTAGTTTCAGGAGTATCTTGTCGCTGTTTCTTGGCAGCCGACTGGGAATCTTTCTACACCAAGAAACTATCAAGGGAACTTTGTCGCTTCCTTTGCTGGAGAATCTTTCTGAAGTGGACGACCCCCCCCCCCCCCAACCCCCTCCCCCACAGTTCTGAAGTTCATCATGGAGAATAAAACTCCCGCCACTTTGATTCAAGTCGCGAACGGGCATTCGCGGTCAAGATCACGTGACCCTGTGACCACGTTGCTTGCTCCCGAAATTCGGCCAAATTCCTAATGTGATCGTTTCTTGTTTAAATTCCTATACAGTGCGATTTTGACAGGCTATATTATATTTAGTCCAGTACTGTGAAGCCTGTAGTTTCAATCACATGTGCTCCGAAGGCTATTCGTCGGTGACTAAATCATTGCAGTGCATTTTCAAGTATTGAGGTAAGTTTACGTATATTGTATATACAGATTGTTGCTTTAAGTCATTAGTAGATTAATATTAGCAATAATTGAATTCTGCATCCACTTTTATATCTGTTTTTTTTTTTTTTTTTAAATTTCATTTCATTACCTGAAACGGTCGGGGGAATATATAGTAGTTGTTTGAAGTGAATCGCGTCAGCCGGTCTCAAAGCGAAAAAGATCGGCAGTCATCTTGCCTTTATTATATACAGGATAGGATTTGTCATTGTTTACACTGACCATTTATCTAATAGTTCGTTGGTAAAGTTATTGGTAGATTATTATTTGTAATAATTGAATTCTCCACCCACTTCTATATCTCTGTGTAAAATTTAATTACTTGAAACGATCGGGGGAATTTACAGTCGCTGTTTGAAGTGGATCACGTCAGCCGATCTCAAGCGAAAAAATCGGCAGTCATTGTTTACAACCGTTATAAAAATGGATGGAGGCTTAAATTATTACTAATAATATTAACTACAGAGTTAACTTTTCATTTGGGACCGGAATTAGGAAGAGTGCCGAAATGTTAAATACACAAAGGACTGGTGTAAACAATGACAAACAAATCATATCTATTTTCCCCCCACATATTCTTTACAGGACATTGCAGTCAACACCAGCATTTTCCAGCTGCTGTTGATGTCTTGGCAAATTTTACGTTCAGTATTTTGCCATTGCTTTCTGAACGACGGGCTCACATAACTCCGTAAGTAACCAGCGCCGAATCTCGCGCAGCTATGTTTCGTATGAGAATATAGGGATTACGAAAGACCTCCGCCAGGGAGACCGGCCATGTCTAATCTACTGTTATATAATTATATTATATATTTTCTGACATGAAAGAATATTTTCTGACGAAACAGCTGATGTAAATAACCCCCCCCCCCCCCCACTCCCCCCACGATCCTTTCATTAAATATTAAAATGTGATCTGCCATGTGGCAGTGATAGATTGGATGCTGTTCATTCTTTCAGTGACCACAGGGATCTCAGGGCAATCCTCTTCAACAGTTTCAGTCATGCATTGTAAAACTGAAAGAAATAGTACTATTTCTTTCATTAAATTATAAAAGGAAGTGTCTATTCGCAGGGCCCTGCGAATAAACAAAGTGTCTATTCGCAGGGCCCTGCGAATGAACAAAGCGTCTATTCGCAGGGCACGGCTGGTCGCGTGATTTAACGTAAGTTTGCGGCTATATTATACATTTTCGTTAATTGGAAACCGTGTCGTCAGTGGCATAGTTGATAGTGTCCCCGCCAGATGGGCGGGAGCTCGAGGTTCGTTTCCTTGCCGGACATTTTTTTTTTTTTAATCGTTCAGCAATTAATTGGATGAAAGTCAAATGTCAATTGTTCGTTTCCTTGCCGGACATTTTATTTTTTAAATTGTTCAGCAATTAATTGGATGAAAGTCAAATGTCAATCGTTCGTTTCCTTGCCAGACAATGTTTTTTTTTTTTTTATTTTTCAGCAATTCATTGGGTGAAAGTCAATCCTTCATCTCTTTGGGTATTTAGAATTGTGTTGTTTAAAGTGAGTGTAATTTAGTTAGAACCAGTTTCTCCAGTATTGGTCCTCGTTGCTTTGCACTACGGCAATTCCAATACCCAACCCACACATTTTTGAGTCCCAAACGATCCGTTTTCCTTCTACCCCTCCTGGCTCCAGCCCTCTTCTTCCTTTTCCTTCCCCCCTCTCCCCTACCTCTTCATTCTCTCCCCGCTGGCTGTTGTCAAAAGTATCGAGCACAAAGCACGTACTCCGTTGCTTCGGCGATAATTCTTTGTAATATTCATAGTTGGTTAGGTAGGTGGGTAGTTAGACACGAAAGTGGTTAAGTAGGCAGGTAGGCAGGCATACAGACAGGCGGACATATAGAGAGGCATACAGACATCTCTCTCTCTCTCTCTCTCTCTCTTCTTCTCTATCTCCCTCCCCCTCTCTCTTGTCTTTATCACTTGTTTATGTCTTTCAACACATCTTTCTCATATCTCTGTCTCACACACTATCTTCATTATCTATCTCTCTCTTTTCTCTTTTCAACCCGCTTCACATATACCAGGTTTTCCTGCACTTTATATGCGTAGCATTTCCTTGTTTATTTGTTAATTCATGAGGCCAGTCAGTCGAAAGCAGTCAGTCAAAAATCGAATAAACAAAGCGTCTATTCGCAGGGCTCTATGTGCTGGTCACGTGATTATTCCCGGTGAAGGGCCCTGCGAATAAACAAAGCGTCTATTCGCAGGGCCCTGCGAATAAACTCTCCCATTATAAAAACAGAACTGAGTGTAGAATTCAATCATGTCATGTATTCTGTCTGAAAATCCCCCACGTGGTTGTATCGTGTGGAAACCCAGGAGAAACCACATTATCTTTGAATGTCTTTTCATGAAATCGTGTAGATTTGCACGTCGAAGTCAGTGAATGGATGTCAGATAATGATAGGGTTGCCTTGGTTAAGTTAAAACAGAAAATACACATAAATATTACACAAGAAGTTGATGGACATACGAGAACAAATTACAAATAACAAAGAATGTAAGATTAGCAAAGAAATTATATAGATAAAAGAAAGGTCTGTGGGATTGCACAAACTCTTATGCCAGTTGGCAGGGCACGTGATTCTCTTGACATGTAATATTGTTTTAAAAAGAAATGTGAAGCAAATATGACCATAATGAATGGATTGCCATTCATTCTCTCTGTGTCTGGGAGAATTCCTGAGTTACCTGTCTTTAACAAATATTTTTAGCTATGTAACATAATGAAGGCAGACAGTGCAGAATTCGAGCATTTATTATGTTTATATATATCATTCAAATTGTGACAGCTCTTATTAATTACTAGCTGACCCGGCGCGGCTTCGCCCAGTCCTTGGTGGGGAGCATCTCATTTAATTCATATAAGTAGTCATATAAGTTCCCGTTCCCGTTACCGACTGTCTGTCTGTCTGTCTGTCTGTCTGTCTGTCTGTCTGACCCGGCCCGGCATTGCCCAGCTCCTGGTGTGGAGCATCTCATTTAATTCATATAAGTAGTCATATAAGTTCCCGTTCCCGACTGTCTATCTGTCTGTCTATCTGTTTGTCTATCTGTCTGCCTGACCCTGCCCGGTTTCGCCCAGTCCCTGGTGGGGAGCATCTCATTTAATTCATATAAGTAGTCATATAAGTTCCTGTTTCCGTTACCGACTGTCTGTCTGTCTGTCTGTCTGACCCGGCCCGGCATCGCCCAGCTCCTGGTGTGGAGCATCTCATTTAATTCATATAAGTAGTCATATAAGCTCACGTTCCCGTTCCCGACTATCTATCTGTCTGTCTGTCTGTCTATCTGTCTGTCTATCTGTCTGATCCGGCCCGGCTTCGCCCAGAACCTGACAAGCAATGCCAAGTTGAAAACATGAAATGGAAAACTGAATTATTGAATTCAAGAAATATTCACTATAGTTATATTGTCTGCTGTAGAGCCGAGAATCTTGCAGGATCGTTCACATAATGAGCATGATTTCGTGAAGTATGTACGGTCAGCCTAAAGTAATACAATAATGTAGTCCTCACTTGCCTGTGGCTGATTTCGTTTTAAATAAGACAATTTTAGAGGCAGTAATAGTGATTTATTTCTTCATTAGGTTAACATCAACAATGAGACTCTTGAGTCATTTGCACTCGTAATGACGTGCAGTTTTTATGTAACACTTGCTGAGGCTACTTTAAATAATTTGCAAATAGATAAACTAACTTTGTATTTGAGAAACTTGACATGAAGAATATCATACAAATGTGTTATTTTAAAGTAATAAACTCCTGGAACAGAAAGAGTTATTATTATAGCAGTTTGAAATACAGAAAGTGAAAGCAACAAATAAACTTGCAACTGATACCGGGCATTTGCTGTGAATATACGATGTTATGCACCTATTTTCTAAACACAACTGCACTTGATGTTGTTATTATTGTGCTGGCATGCTGGAAGTACCACATGGACCCCGGCACTTAAATCGACATCTTCTGACAATCATGTTTAGAGGATAATCAATGTTGGATCCAAGTGGTTCAGAGGCAGGGTTCGCCCAGTCCCTGGTGTGGAGCATCTCATTTAATTCTGAGTAGGTCAGAATCCGCTCTGCCTTCAAAATGTTGACGTGAAGATTTTCTTCCTGCAGCTGCTTCTGTATTTGTTGATCAGTAAGCTCCATTTTTAGCCGCTTGACCACCCATCTGACTGTGTTTGAATCAGTGTTTCTGATTCTGGTGTCTTGGTCCTCCTTCCTCTCACAAGTTTTTGTGTTCGTCTGTGGGTAGTCGTCGCTCTTCTTATTGGTAGTTTCATTGACTGTAGGTTCAGATACTTTATTACAGCTTGCATGCAGACTCTCCAAAGGCAGGTTCGTCTTCTTGATAGTCTGGTCGGTTTTCTCACTATGCATCTTGGAAGCTGCTTGTTTCTTTGTGCTATTACGACGTGCCATTTTCCCCCCGTATCAGACTGCTTGAAATGTGTAAGGCGTCTTGGCTTGATAGCGCTGAGAAGTGCTGTCAAGCGAATCGTGTCGATATGATGGCGGAAAACACTAAAGATGCGATGATATTGTTCAACATCTTTTAGATAACTTCTTAAGTATAGAAAGATGAGTTACAATGTTATGCATTATGCATTATTTTTATGTAAACTTTGAAAATGTCTAAAAGATTGTATCATTATTTATTATAACTCATATGCCGGTATATAACTATAGACAAAGAGTTTATAAATCATTGAAAACAATACAACAATATGACTATAAGTTATACAACAATGTTATTAAAAGTTATGCCCCTTGAAATAACTTTTTCTAGAGTTAAGTCCCTTAGCTAATGTGTAGTCACGTCATTTTCTTCCCTTTCCCTAGCGTTTTGGTTCGGGGATTCTTTCATCATCATCATCATATATTTACGTACGTATTTTGGGAGGGGGAGGAGGAGGAAGAAGGAAAAAAAACTATGACAGTTGACAGCTCTGGAATGAAAGTAAGGCGTGTAGAAAATTTCATCTCAATCGGATGGGCCGTTAGCGAAAAAATAAAGGACATACATATTTACATACATACATATTTACATACATACACTTTGATTTATATATATAGATTATGCATGCGCCCACCATCCTGTGTTGCTTCCTTGTTGAATCTCCCAGCATCAAGATGATCTAATTTCCTCCACTTTATGTGGCACTCTCTAGTTCTTCATACATATTTGATCAAAATCAACACCTATATGTACACATGGGTGCTGAGTTCAAATATATAAATATGTCACTAAATTTAATAAACTTACTAATTAAAGATCATGCGTCCAAAATTAAAATTTTTCAAGTACAAACCAAATTTTCTTAGGCTAGCATCAGTGCAGTAAGTCAATGTTCATGGTACGCATATATATCTTCAATATTGTATACATGTGGTTCCGTAATCTATTGTGTCCTGTTCTGAGGCACAGAATAATGACTTGATCTGGTCTGTCCATAATGTAAGAGTCATCATGGACTGGTTTTGGTGGCTTTCTGACTGATTTGATTATTCTTTTCTTTTGGTGGTATGTAACGGACACATCAGGCTGTTCTTCTTTTGCTCCTTCCTTAGCTAATCGATCAGCTCTGTCGTTTCCGGGTATTCCACAGTGGGATGGTATCCTCTATATGGTGACCTTATGCTGACTTAAGTTCAGAAAGTAGTGTCCTTAGTAATGGCAATTTCCCAGACAGAAGTGCCTCGAATACTGATTTTGCATCTGTCAATAGCACCCCAGGTTGTGTACCATGGCTGGTATTGAGTAATTTCTCTGCTGCTATCTTGATTGCCTCAATTTCAGCATCATAGTTAGACAGTACTTTCCTGTTGGTGCTCTGGCCGTGCCCCTAGTATTATTTGGGTGTTCTATGTACATTCCCGCTCCTCCATTTCGAACACCATTTTGTGCTGATCTATCTGTATAGACTCGGATCAGAGGTCCTGTGGGTATTCTTCATCAAGGAAGCTGAGAGTAGCTGTTCTGCGCTGTACACTGTTCTGTTCTTCCTTGTCAAATATTCCTCTCACTTTTGTCTGGATTTGTAGTGATAGTCTATGTTCATCTCTCCATGGAGTTCGCTCTGGAATAGTTTTCAGGAGGATACCAACTATTGGCAGATCGGTGGTTTCTCTGCAGAGTCGTTTCCCCTGGTGGATAAAACTGCTTCTTTTCAACCGCCCCATAGCTAAGTTTTCAAATCTGTTCTTCATAGGGTGGCCTGGCAAGCTGAGGAACTTTTCTGCTTGCATTAGCGTTTTCATATCTCTGCGCTCTCTCAGTGCTTGTGTCCTCCCCATCTTCTCCATCTCCACTATAGGGGTTGATCTCATACCTCCTGTGGTGACTCTAAATGCTTTATTTTGCACCTTGTCCAGCTTTTGTAGTGTGATTTTTTTAAAATGCTGAACACCATGCAGTTGACCCGTATTCCAGGTATGGTCGTATTCTGTGTTGATAAACTTTGCTAAGTATTTTCCCACTGGCTCCCCATGTGGTTCCACTTAGTTTTCTCAGTCTTAGTTTTCCTTCTGGCTTTTGCTACTGCTTTGTTGACGTGCTTTCTCCATGTCAGCCTGCCATCAAATGTTACTCCAAGGTATGTTGGTTCTTTATCTTCTCTAAGGGGTATTCCATTTATCTGGACGATCCCTGCTTTTTGTTTTGGAGAGAGAATAAATAGAGTGGTGCTGCACTTGTCAGTGTTTATGCTATTTGCCCATGCAACAAATGCATCTACAGCTCTTTGTAGTGATCTGGTGGCCACTGATGCAAGTTCATTTGTGCTCCATAGAACCAGATCATCAGTGTACATTGCCACTTTAATTCCATGCGGTAGATTAACAACAACATCGTTGATGAAGATTAGAAAAAGTGTGGGGGACGAGAATCCGCCCTGGGGAACACTGTGACGCAGTTGTTCTTTCTTAATCTTAAATCCGTCTATCTGTACTCGAGTTCTTCAGTTGTGCAAGTATGCTTTCGTCCATTTGTACATCCTTCCATTGACTTTACAGTTTCTCAGTTTCTTCATTCCTGACTTTGTCAAAGACTTTCTTCAGATCTATCCATGCAGTTTCTTCTCTTGGAATGCATCCTCAATTTCTTGAGAGAGGCAGGTTGTCTGATATTTTGTAGAGTAGCACTGCCTAAAGCCAGCCTGCTGTGGCACAAGGATGTTTTCACTTTCAATGTACCACTGCAGTCTGTGATTGATGATGCCCTCCTTGTTTTGCAGAGACAGCTGGTAAGGCTAATTGGTCTGTAGCTGGAGACAGTGGAATAATCTTTCCATGATTTTAGGAGGGGTATCATGATTGCTTCTCTCCATGCTTGTGGAACACTGCCTAAGGTCCAACTGTTATTGAAGATCTGCAACAGCTTTGCTTTGGCCTCTGTTCCTAGGTTCCTGATAATTTCATTGGAGATACATCAGCTCCTGGTGACTTTCTCATGTTCAGTTTTGATATTGCTAGCTCCAGTTCGCTGATTGTGATAGATGACCCCAGAACCTCATGTGCTGTGTCATTCTGCCCTGGATATTGCCATTTCTCTAAAATCTCTTGTTGTTTTTCTGGGCTAATTTCGATATTGTTATCTTGTGCGAATGAGTCTGCAAAATGGTCAGCTGCTTGCTTTCCTGTTAAGATATTTCCATCTTTATGTTCTGCAATTTTTGAGTTTCTCCCTGTGCCCTCATTGTTTAGTTGTTTTATTAGCTTCCACAACTTCCTTGTGTCTCTTTCAAAGTCCAGTGACTGTTTTCTCCTGCCAGCTTTTCCATCTAGCCTGCAGCTTGGCCCTTTGAAATTTGGCTTTTGTGTGCTGGTATTTATTGTGGTGCTCTTGGCTGGGTTTGGCCTCTGCTCGCCTTCTACACACTTTTACATCATTATGCAACTGTTCCAGTTCACTACTCTAGTAGGGTTTATAGTCTAATATAGTGTTTATGGGCTCCTCTTGGTATAGTTTCTCGTGCTGCCTGTAGTATGCATTTCCAAAAATCTTCCGCTACTTTATTTATGTCTTTCTCAGTATTCAGGTTTCTAACCAGTATGCTGGTGCGATGCTTGTACATTGCCCAGTCTGCTTTCTTGTAGTTCCACCTCGAGAGGGTGCTGCTTTCACTTACAAGCTCATTTTCTACGGTTAGAAAGACTGGCCGATAGTCACTGCCACCAAGTTGTTTCCCAACAATTCGTGTAATGTTCCACTCCAGGTCTGGTGAATGAAAAGCCAGGTCAGGTGTAGTTGTAGAGTGCCATGATCTCGAGTAGAAAGTATGTGGGTCGGACGGCTTGTTAATCAACATGAATCTATTCTCATCCTGCCAGTCTTCCAGTCTCTCTCCTCTCTGGTCTATGTGATCATAGCCCCAGCTCTGCGAGTGGCTGTTGAAGCCGCCACACACAATCATTTCTTCTTCTAATGGTAGTGTGTCAAGTGCCATTGGGCAGTCACTTGGACAGTAGTAATTGATCAGACGATAAACTATAGCAATAAGAGACATGATAGTGAGTTTATAAAATTACCATGATAGACAGTCCAAATTACTGTGTGAATTCTGCATTATTTAAATTAGTTGTTGCTATAAGAGCACACATGAAATGTGTTGCTATAACAGCACTCATGAAATCTGTTGTTGCTGTAAGAGCACTTATGAAATCTGTTGTTGCTATAAGAGCACACATGAAATCTGTTGTTGCTATAAGAGCACTTATGAAATCTGTTGTTGCTATAAGAGCACTCATGAAAACGATAAGGAAAAGATAACAGGAAATGTATGGGCCATATCCACAGAAAAGGTGGAGGTCAGCATGGCCGAATGGATAAGAGCACTTATTCTTAAACATAAGGTGTGCTGATGCCGAGGTAGCGGGTTCAACTCCTACACCATTCAGTTGATCTAAAATGTTGACTTCTCATCCTTGATTTGGGGCTGTAAGTTACAAGAACCCCTGAATTCAGAGTGGGTATGCCTGATGGCGAGGGACACTGGCAATAGGGAAAGCTGATCCACATGCAAACATCAGTCCAGTGCACTAGAAGTAATAACATGTGTATGGATTACACATGAGTTCATAACAAGAAAAAAATGTGCTAATAAGTTTTTTTGCCATGGTGAATTGCTGTCAAGATTCTTTACTATCTTCCTCTATCTCTTATTCTACCCTCTTCCTTGCTGTCTTCCTTGATCTTTTTTCTTACTGTATTCCTCAATCTCTTTTCTTAATGTCTTCCTCTATCTCTTTTCTTACTGTCTTCCACAATTTCTTTTAATTTCCAGTTGTTTCCAGTTTTTTGTTTCCATTTTCCAAATGTGGCCTGATATCTGTTTGTGATATTGTCTTCATCATTGTGTGCCATGTGGATAAGTGTAGGAGATCATGGTCCGTTATCTCACATAATCACCAATCTTGGATCTGCTATCTCGATCATGTCATGTGGTCACCCCATTTGACTCTTTTCACTTCCCTTGCTCTTGTCTCCCAAAATATTGTCAGTTGCCACTAAGTTTTCATGTTAAAGTTTCAATTTCTCCTAAAAATGGGCTAAACATATCTTGACCGTCTATGTGCAGTTTCTCTGATCATGTTATGGTTTCCTAGAGACATGTTTCTTCTTAAAGACTGCCTCATTTGTTTTTCTCTGTTCATGGTGTTTCTTACATTTTTCTATAAGACATTTTTAATGTTAGTAAATGTTTCTCAGTGTGTTTGCTTATTGTCCATGTTTCATATTCATACAGCAGTATAGGTTCAGTATAGCATTTAAACACCCTTTCTCGTTGCATTTAAAGCTGTTGATTGGCTGTTTCAGAACATATTACTCATTTTGGCTCTCTAAGGATTTTCGGCATTCTTCTGTAAAACCATATTTTTGGGGCTTCAATATTTATTTATTTTTTACATTTTGTTCATATACTAATTGTCCACATGCAAGAGTTCTTTAACTAAGGTCTAAAGACATGCTTTACATACATATTCACAAGACTACAGGTCATGCTAAACACCATGCAAACTAATTACCAAATCAAACCTATCAGCGCAGAGACAAAGTGTTTAGATGCATGACCAACTTGACACCCCTGGGCTGTCTTAGTTACCTCAAGGGTTCTACAACTGATGTTTCTGTATAATGACAGAATATATTATATAACATGTCAGTTTGTAACCAGAAGTGTTTTGCTTGTCTAATGCTATTATTTATTTCTGAGACATCTCTGATAATTATATGAATGCACGCAAATATCAGAATTTCCATACATAAGCCTAAAGTAAGTACCAGAACGTCGTAGGAAATAACGGCAGCATTCATGATATTGACAACCCACAATCGCTGCATGGGCAACACATGGTCTCAACAATTCAGCCTGGTTTTGTGCTGTGGAAAGGTATTATGCCGTTTTAGAAGTATAAACCCAGGGCTGAATTATAGAGACCATGTGTTGCTCCTGCAGCATGATCCCTCTCTCTGCCTGCCTAGTTTACTCCAGAGCAAAGGTAACACCAATATAGCTGGGACAAGACAACCTTCAGAAGCTGCTGGATCAGTAAAGCAATGCTCTTAACTGTCTGCCTGTCAGAGCTTTGATCTAGACCAGTTACCAAATTTCATAATTTATATGGAATTCTTTGTGCCATTCCCCTCTACAAATCTTGTGTTCATCACTAATTTCTGGTCTTTCTAATTTCTAATTCTTCACATGATGAATCTCAATAAGTAACAACTTTGACACATGATTCAGAAGACTTACTGTGCAATGATCTTCACATCTAAAGTGGATGGCTACTTTGGTAGGCTATAAATCATCCAGTGCTTTGCCGGCTGGTGTGGGTGATCATGCCTCTTAATAAATTGTGATCTCCTGACGCAGGGATCAGTTCATGTGTTAAGTCCATTCCGTGAAATGACACAAAGAAAAGGAAAGAAAAAAACTGTCAGGAACTTTCTCATGCTGTCTTCCTATATCTCTTTCCACAACTCTTTCCAGTTGTCACATGTCCATTATTTTTGTCTTCTCATAATGTGGCTAAAAATAATGGGTGTTTCTTTCTCATGTTTGTAATAAATTCTCTTTGCGACTTAGGCTCCCTCGAAATGTCCAGACTGCTAATTCCAAAAGCTATAAGAAGAAGCTTGTTGTGTATCCTGTACAGTCAACCCTAGCGTTCTTTTTGTTTGCGATCTCTTGGCATTTTATGTTCAGTAGTTTGCCATTGCTTTCTGACAACCGGCATCCATACCATTTATAAAAAATCCCAACGCAAGGTGGTCTGATGCCAAATCGCAGACGCTCTGTTACGAACGCAGTATTCAAGATTATGCATTCACCACGGAGCTGGCAAAAGCTATAAATATGGATTTCAGTAGGTCATCAGAAATGCACCCACCTTTACAAATGCCATTTCACTGTGACACCTTGTCAAGTCCATTCCGTGACATGACAGAAAGAAAAAGACTCATGAATTTTCTCATGCTGTCTTCCTATATCTCTCTTTCCACAACTCTTTCCAGTTGTCACAACATGTCCATTTTTGTGTCTTCTCGTAATGTACAGTGTCACGTTGTGTTATAACGTGCTGGTATGGGAGCCGGTCGTTCAGAAAGCAATGGCAAACCACTGAACGTAACACTCGCCTAGTACATCAACAGCAGCTGAAAAGTGCTGGTGTTGACTGCAACGTCCCGTAAGGGATACGCAACAAAATTTATTTTTAATGTGGCTAAAATTTGCCAAGAAATCACAAACACCCAAAAAATGCTGAGGTTGACTGCGTCATCCTGTAAGGAATCAATCAATCAATCATGTGCCATGCCGGAAAGCATGGGCGGTCATGACTCGCCATTTCACTCGATTACCAGAGTCGTGGATCAGCTCAGTGTTCCTGTCTCGACCATGCCATGTGGCCAATCCATCCAGGTATTTACTTCTCGGTCATCCCCTTGGTCTGTTCCCTTCGATCTTGCCAGTTGTCACTAAGTTCTCCAGCCCATTTCTTTTCACATGTCCAAAATATTTTGACTGCATACGTCTAATTTCTCTAATCAATTTACGATTTTCATTTGTCTCCTACTTGGTCATTGGTTTTTCTGTCTGTCCATGGTATTCTTTGCATTCTCTTCAGAAACCACATTTCTGTAGCCATCAAATATTTTTCAGTTTGACTGCTCATTGTCCAAGTTTCACATCCATACAAAAGAACAGGCTCTATGTATCCCCTCAACACTCGTTTTCTCGTTTCAATTGACGACATCTTATTGGTCAGAATGTTTTTCATCTTGCTAAAGGCTACTTTCGCCATGGCGATTCTTGTTCTAATCTCTTCAAGGCATCTCCCATCAGATGTTATAACTGTTCTGATTTAGCAGTATCGGCACCCATCATGCCCCAACCACCTCAGAGGGACCCATGACAGCCGTATGAGCGTACTTCGTAGCAGACTTCGTTATGTTGACTTTTGATTACGTCGTGGCCTATTCATACTCGAAGAAAATAATACTCAAGAAAAGGTATAAAATTTACGAAACTTCGAAACGTGGAAGTAAAAGAAGTAGTTCATTCTTCGTTAGGTTTCGTTGTGTGCTTTATTGATCTTGTTTCTTGTGGCGGCTTACAAAAGTTGGCCTTTCACATAAAAAAAAAAATTGGCCGTGGTGAACATCGATAGTTGCAATTAAAAAGAGATGTCTTTAAAGTGACTTTTTCTTAACGTTTCTTCGTTGTTATACGTACATTCTTTAGCTATATGGATCGATTGAGGACTTTCTTTCACCATCATAGTCAATCTTCAGTTTCCAATGATCATTTAAAAAAACAAAACAAGATGAAATCCATTCGTTATTAAATATACGACTGCTTTGCTCAATATTTAAATGGCTTCTGTCTCAAATCTTGTGGTTGTTATCAGACGTATCTGAGTTCTTGTCATTAGTAGACGTTGCTTTTGAGCTTCTCGGTGCAAATCGTTTTATTGTTTTGCACCAAACAGTAAATATTGCAATCCCCGACCACCTGTTATGTGTTTGCTATAACAGTTATTCTGTTATACCGAGATAATTGTGCCGATTCACTTGTTGAAGTATATTCCCATTTACTTGTATATTTCATTGCGGTATTTCATTCTTCCAAGTGACGACCATATCTGTATATTTTTACAATTTAATTCTAACCCCAGTTCACTGTGTGCAACAACCACATCTACTAATTGTTGCAGATCCTGCTCATTGTCTGCAGTCAATTCTGTATCATCTGCATATCTAATGTCTAATGTTATTGATGTTTCGTCCTCCAATGCTGATTCCATTTATATCTTCTACATTTCTGAAAATATTTTCACTGTATAGGGAAAAAAGGTCTGGAGACATTACACATCCCTGCCTAACACCTATCTTAATAGGCTGGTATTTTCCCCACTTCATTATCAATCCTTATGGTAGCTTGTTGTTTCCAATATATGTTTTTTATAAGTCTAATGTCTTTCCCATCAATTTGTAGATCTGCAAGCAGATCTACCATGTTGACATGTCTTACTCTATCGAAAGCCTTTGTGTAGTCAATAAAGCAAAGATGCATATCTTTGTTTACTTCTATAGAACGTTCAATAACTGTTCGCAACATACACACAGCATTTACTGTACCCTTTCCTACTACACACCCACATTGTTCTTCCCCTATTTCAGGTTGTATTTTCTTCCTCACTCTTTGCATGATAATTCGTAGCAAAATCTTTGTGATGTGACTCATTATACTAATTGTTCTATGTTGATCACATTCCAAGGCTCCTGATTCTTTGGGATTGCAATAAATTTAGAATTACATAATTCAGAAGGTATATCTCCGGTATCATATAATGTGTTCAGCAGTCTGGTGACTTAATCTATTCCATAATCTTCTAAAGCTTTAATCATTTTTGTTGTGATGTTATCTGAACCGGGGGCCTGTAAGGAATATGCAGCTAAAATTTCCCCCCCTTAAACTTTCATCTTAATCAGGTCTATGAAGCAAAAACATATATCTATTTTTACTTGTATAGTTCTTTATGATATTGTCATAACGTAAATGACATCGTTTGTGCCTTATCCCTCTTTAGATCCACATTGTTCATCTCTAATTTCATCTTGTTTCTTACTCTGCCCATGATTCTCAGTAATAATGTTGGCGTATGACTCATTAGATTTGACTATGAAATGATCTTCACATCTAAAGCCCCTGGCACTTTTGCAAATCTATAAGTATGGATGTTAATAGGTCATTAAGAACATACCAATGTTTATAAATGCTGTTATAAATCTTGTCTGTCATAGAAAAATGACAAGCATTACTCATGAAAGCAATCACATCTCACTAGTAAGAGCTGAGTTGGGTTGGGCTAAGAACCGACATTACTGCACTCAGGACATTCCCATATTCGCTCCGTCCCCTCGTTCAACGGCCAGAGAAGAGTCGCACTACTAATTATTCCCACCGCTAGTTTTGTTGACGAATCAACATTACGGCACATGGGCATAACCCATAGGTGCTTCACTCTTCTAACTCAAGCCTGAGTCCGGAGAATCTCAGCTTAGTGCACAAACTCCGTAGCACAGGCAAGGATCCTGAAATACTTTGGGGAGATTTTTAATTCAAAATTTTGCCCAGGCAGCGCCGTTAGGCTACTCTTTTTCAATTTCCATCTGCCAAGGGATATTTTACATGTGCAACAATACACACGGGTGTCCAGTCTCACTACCCAGAGACCAGAAGAAATTTTTGTTACAGAAGTCTACGTGAAATAATCCCTTGATTGGTAAATTTACCAATTCACATGTAGATGCCAGGCTTTCTACATCGGCAGAACAGAGAGACAGTTGAACAAAAGAGTGTCAGAACACATACCTCAATGGGTCAACACGATACGACACACAGGCGATGCGAGCCTAGTGGGGCAGACACACCGGAAGCTTCCCACATCTTCAATCGCTAGGCACACTATATAAAGCTTTTCGCGTGTTGTTTAACACACAAAATACTCGCTTGTTTAAGTTTGCAGAAGCAATAATGATCAATCAACACAAGCCGGATTTGTGCAAATAGAAAGACATGTTAGTCAGCTTAAAATTACCGTGGTAGACAATTGAAATTACTGTGCGAACATGTGTATATTTCAGCTTGAAGGATTTATTTAGTTAATTTACTTTATCTCATCTCATCTCATCATGTTCCTCTTGTACCTTGCGGTGTCGAGGTGAAGTATAAACTTCGTGAGAGTGCCCGGTTATGGGCTTCGTATATCGACATTCCCATGGATTCTGTTATTCCCTCCGTCCAACGTTTACGTGGTCGGCCTCTTCCTCTGTTTCCATCTGGTCTGTACATCATTGCTTGTTGTGGCATGCTGTTGACTGGTAGCCTACTTGCATGGCCAAACCATTTGACTTGCTGCTTTCTAATAAAATCTAGAGCAGCTTTAACCCCCACTTTAGTCCTGATTTCTTCATTTCTGATCTTATCTCTTCTTGATACGTTGAGTATTCTTCTCAAGAACCTCATTTCTGTTGTTGTGATTTTTCTTTTCTCTTTTTCTGTCATTGTCCAGGTTTGGCATTGGTAGCACAGAGTTGGTAGGAAGATTGTGTTGTAAAGTGCTTTCTTAGTAGTCATTGATACATGTTTGTTCTTTAATATTGGTGCCATTTGTCCATTGAGTTGATTTGCCTTATTGCACCTATTTTCGATCTCGTCTTCTGATCTGCCATTTGATGATATTATACTTCCTAGGTACTTGAAGCTCTTTACTTGTTTCAAGGGATGTTCGTTTAGGTGAATTGTTGCTGTTTGTTCTTCTTTAGTTATAGTCATTACCTCTGTTTTGCTTGTGCTAATTTACTTTATGTTGTGTGAATTCTGCAGTATGTATCTGACGAGATGCAGCGAAATATGCCAGGCAATACATCGTGCAATCTATTGTTTGTGTCTTCGATGTTCGTATCTCCATGACCAAGAATTCATTGTTTGGCAAGTTATTGTTATTGTTGTGAACTATTACAGTGGCACTATCTCTGCTGGTGACTACAATTGTGCACATGCATATGGAAACACATCAGTGTTGCAACATTTTTGGTATAAGAAAACACATACCATATTATTTTTTTTGCAACCCTTTAAATAATTTTTGATGAGAATTTATATTCAAGATATTATATTCAAGAATTCCAGGACGTGCCATACTATTTACTACATTTAATCATAGTAACTTGAGGAATATTTACAGAGAATATGGCATGATGTTTAAGTTATTTTTCTTACATTTCAGGTTAGAAAATACCAGAACAGGAGATGTCAAGACTTGCTGCTGCAGACAGGATCCAATCAACAGAAGAGTGTCTGACACAAGAAGAAAGTCATGCTTCTGAAACCACGGGACTCCATACAGGCACAAATGCAGCAGAGGGCATGCAACTGTCGACTAGGGAACTCATCTCTGATGCTGTGTGGAGGAGAGCAACAAAATTTACATGTTATGAAAGTGATGAAACACCCCTGGACACTGCAGTTCAAGCTTGTAACATGACATTTCTGGATATATTTTTCAACTGTGTAGATTTAGATGAACAAATTAAGACCAGGATGGTCAGTAATGCCTACACAAACTTTTTTCGATGTGAATTGGGCCAGATTACCAAAGATCACATTTCAATGGTCAAACGACTCTTGGAATTAGGAGCAGATGTGAATGGTGGGCCATCAGTTTTCCCTTTGTCTGTGGCAACTAAAGCTGGCAGTTATCCCCTCGTTGAGTTGCTCTGCCAGCATGGTGCTGATCTGAACAAGGCAGATGGGATAGCTGGGCATTCCCTGTTATGTATGGCAGCAGAAGGTGGTCATTATGACATGATTGAAGTGATGTTAAAATTTGGAGTCAACATTCATACTAAAGAGCTGTGTTACACACCAGTTGCTCTGGCCCTGCTTGGTGGCCACACGGACTGCGCTAAACTTCTACTGCAACATGGTGCAACATTTGACGTCGAGGAAGCTTTATACGATTTTATACATGATAAGAGTGTGGCCTGCATTAACTTCCTGCTTATGTATTACAGGCAAGAAACTCAACAATATATTTGTAAAAATCAACAGGAATTGTTAATGTTTGCGATAGGAGGAACAAATATTGAATTCATTAGCCACATTCTTGACATTGTGTTTGACCTTACGGGTGAGTATCCTTGTTGGGAAGAATTGTTAGCGGAGTCACGAAACGGAGAAATTGCCTCACTTCTAATTCAGAAAGGAGCTGATGTAAATAAGCTGGTAGAAACATGTGGCTACACTCCTCTGTATCTGGTTCTAGGTAGGGAAGATATATACCACGCATCTAAGCTACAGGTAGTTAAAGTACTGCTTGAAAATGGGGCTTCACCTAATATTTGTGGTGACACATCACCATTAATGCTTGCGGCTTTAACCAACAACAGTACAGATCTGCTTCAGTTACTATTAGACTTCGGGGCTGACATTAACTGGAGAGACAACAAAGGTGATACTGCCTTTTCCTATTCTGTCTATCAAGGTTGTGATAGCAATGCTGAATTTCTAATCAGATGTGCTAAAGACAAACATTTTATCGACTTTCAAAATAACGAAGGATTGACATTTTTGATGCAAGCAGCAAGATACAGCAATGTAGATGTGGTCAAGGGGGTGATAAATCACAACCCTGATATGAATATTAAAGATAACAATGGCAACACAGCCTTGCTGCATGCAATAAATAGAATTGTATATGAAGATGATGAAGGAGATGAGACTTATGACATTGCGACCACTGTAATCAATGCAGGCTGTGACGTTAACTTGCAAAATAATGATGGCCTGTCACCATTAATGTTGGCTGCAGACAGATACAGCAGAATGGCTCTACAGGTTCTACTGGATGCAGGAGCTGACATTAATGCTGTCAGTAAAACAGATAGGACAAAGACAGCAGTGTCATACTTCCGGCCCGTGTATGTTTATCATGAAGATATAACAGCCTGCCTAGCAGTTTTCCTTGCTCATGGTGCCTGTTTCTCTTATTTACAACCTAAAATGTTTCATAGAATTTTACATTCTAACAACAGAGACAATATTTGTAAACTTATAACAACTGGAACAGGCCCCATGACTGTAAGGTCAGATGAATACTTTAACTACTTCTCACCTGCTAATCCCACATTTGATATATCTCCTTTATGTACAGCACTGTTAAGTGGTAATGCATCCCTGGCTCGTTATTTTGTTGACATCATGTGGCTTACAAAATCTGATCTGACTTCACTAACGCATAACAAACCTGTTCATTCATTTCTGGAAAAGAAAAACCATACACAGTGTTTGAATCTGCTTGGTGAGATGTCTTCACAGCCAGTGTCCCTGTTCAGGCTGGCTTTTGTAGAAGTATCATCTGCTGTGGGGACAACCCCTGGCCGTGAGAACCGTGTTAACAAGTTACCTCTACCACGGTTGTTGAAAGACAAACTGCTGTTTAAATCCGCTGTTGACTTTATAACACCAACAATAGATAGGGTTCCTCTTCATCCATTACCCTCTGATCCATATTATAAACTATACATCAATGTGCTTGATTGCTGTAATTGCTGTCGGGTGTGGCAAAACTTGAAGCATATGTTTAGAGAACAATATATGACACCTTGTTTTAAATGTATTGAACATAAATGCAGTAAATGTCATTTATCAATCTGTTAGAAATTCGAGAAATCTGATGAATGAGTCAAGCTGTCTATATCACACACTGAAGACCATGGGTTCATATTTGGATTGCATAATACAAATAATGAAGTGGGGAAACAATCAAAACCTTTAGCACACAAGGCAGTCTGCTTGACCACTTCCTACCACAGAGATCCCCCATCAATGATTAATGTATGAACACCATGAAATGATACAATTATTTAATGTGAATGGCACTATTACATCTGTTGATGGTTTTATTCATCTCATCTCAGTTCTCTTGTACCTTTTGGTGTCATGGTGAAGCATAAACAGCGAGAGAGTGCCCATTTATGGGCTTCCATATCAAGATTCCCATGGACTGTTATTCCCTCTGTCCATCATTCACATGGTCAGCCTCTTCTTCTGATTGCATTTGGCTTGTACATCATTGCTTGTTGTGGTATAATGCTAGCTGGTAGCCTAGTTACATGGCCAAACCATTTAACTTGCTGTTAATGAAGTCTAGCGCTGCTACAACCCCCCCACATTAGTTCTGATTTCTTCATTTCTGATGTTCTCTTTTTGTTCCATTGCTTATTTTCCCCAAGAATATCATTTCCGTTGTAATTTTTAATTTCTCTTTTTCTGTCAATGTCTAGATTTGGCATTTGTAGCATATAGTTAGTAGGAAGATTGTGTTGTTTCATGAATTAACAGTTAATAGTAAAACATTGAAAAATATGATGTATTTTAAATGCATGTCAATGATTACTGTATGTACATCACGAAGTGATGTATTTATTTAGCATTACTGGTTTTATTATGTGTGTCACATGACTTTACTGTCAACAATAAAATATGGTGTCTTTTAAATGCATTTTTCATAAAAATTACCGTTGATGCATAATTGTATATGAATTGTAAATAAAAATAAATGGAACACCTTATGACAATAATAAATAAGTTTGAAAAATCTCTTTTTTTTTGTTTTTTTTTTTTGTTTATTAAAAGTTTGGGGTAAGTTAGATATAAGTCTAATGACAATGAAACTAATATAATACAGTACGTGTGTGTACTTGTGATTCGCATGTAATAACAGGAGGCAGTAGCACAATTAGAACTTATTCTACAGGCGCCAAACCTGGACAGAGACCGTGATAAGGGCAAATATCATCAGCAGAGTTGATCCAGGGCTGAGATCTGTGGAGAGACATGGACGCCTACGCAAGATGGCAAGGCATATGATGATGGCCAAGCTATAAGATTTGATTTTATAAATATACTAGCTGACCCGGCCCGGCTTCGCCCAGGCCCTGGCGGGGATCTATCTATCTATCTATCTATCTATCTTTTAATCTATCGATCTATCTGTCTGTCTATTTGTCGCGGCCCGGCTTCGCCCAGCACCTGTAGGGGAGCATTTCATTTAATTCATATAAGTTCCCGTTTCCGACTGTCTGTCTGTCTGACCCGGCCCGGCTTCGCCCAGTTCCTGGTGGGGAGCATCTCATTTAATTCATATAAGTAGTCATATAAGTTCCCGTTCCCGACTATCTATCTATCTATCTATCTATCTATCTATCTATCTATCTATCTATCTATCTATCTATCTATCTATCTATGTTCGGCCCGTTCCCGTTAAAAATATAGATAGAATAGAAGAATAGATAGATTGATAGTAGAAAATATGATTGGAAGAGATCTATCTAAAGTAAACTTACCAAGATATCACGAACAGCCAATAAATGGTGGGCGGTGGGTTGACTGCAGAGTACTGCAAACGATATGCAACTAACTTTCTCTCACAAAAAATTACTTTTTTTTTTTTAACGAACGAAAATCTTTCGCAGGCCCGTCCTACATTCTGCCCTTCTTCTCTATTTCCTCTCATATATTCTTTCATTCAACATCTCTTATGAAGCAATTCTTTGACAACAAAAGAACAATAAGCATTAAAATGCATGAAAAGTAAATCGTTGAGGAAATGTTTAACATGGGCATCATAAATACCCAACGTGGGTGTAAAGCGCCATACATATGAAAATGTTAAAACAAATTTATGTGCTGTTGAAGAATAATAAAAAGATGAGTTAGAAAATTTTCACTATTTAAATAGATGCATTATTTTTATGAAAACTTTGAAAATGCCTTTAAAATTATATCATTATTTATTATAACTCATTTGCCTGTAAATATCTGTAGACAAAGAGTTTATAAATCTTTGAAAACAATGCAACAATCTATAAAATATATAGCAATGTTATTAAAAGTTATGCCCCTTGAATTAACTTTTCTTAAGTTAAGTCCCCTCCCTATATATATAAATGATAAGATATTAAATTTTAATAAGTAAATAGCTGATTGTACACTAACAAGCTATGACAGTTGGCTGCACGGGAATGAGAAGAAGACGTGTAGAAAATTTCATCTCGATCGGATGGACCGTTCGCGAACGCATAAAGAACGGACATACATACAGACATACATCGTCTTTTATAGATATAGATGGCACTGTTTAGTTTTGAGGGGAATAAAGAGAAAGACACAGGCTTTCATATGGCTAGAATCACTGCATTATACCAATGTGTGTGTACTAAGTGATTAAATGAGCATGATTCCGCAGGTCGAAGCTTAGTACGTACGCTGTACGTAGACAGTGGCTCCGCATCCCTGCAGATGGCCAGCCCATGGATCGTGCCATTGTTATTAACGTCCTTAAAGACATATCGAGAACAGAAGACTTTGACGTCGGTGAATCAACATCGCTGTCCAGGATTAAAGACTTGGGAGTAAGAATTGGCACGGTCAGACACGAGAGGTACATCGGGTAAACGAGGTGCCCCGTTAACCAACACAGAATTGGCACTATTAGCCACCGAACACTGATGCATATGCTGGGGGGGGGGAGGATCTGAGCACCTATGGACCTGTCCGGAGTGCAGTGAAGATGTCCCAACTGATAACTGAAAGAGAAAGACAGGTTACTCAGGCCAATTATGTGGCAGAACAATCTACATTAAAGCCACGATGAAGGGAAAAAGCAGTCGATATCAGCAATGTAAATGGGCAGACATCTGATCAAGAACCCAAACCCCCCCCCCCCCCCCCCACAAAAAAAAACAAAACAAAAAACTAGCAGAATATACAAGAGAACTTGCTGGAGACCAGTACCGCCAAGCTTCATCAATGGGATGACAAAATAATGACGATGAATACTGGTGATTTTAAATGCATCATTTCTGATGTTGTTAGTTCCCCATTTAATTTTAGTGTCCATGATGGACATCAATCAATCAATTAGTGAACTTCGGTTGCAGTGAATCTCTGACTATCACCCTAATTGTACCCTCGGAGAAACTGTCGTTCGTTCATCTCTAGATGTTATTTTCCCACCTCTTGAGCATTTTAACTTAGACTTTATTCAACCGGCTGTTGCTGCTTTGTTTATATTGAAGCTCACTTATTTGTTTTTAGTTTTCTGCAACACAGTTTCCATGATGAGGAAACTTTAGCACTGGGATGTGAGAAAAGTCTACACAGACACCAACCTGACTCTGATAGAAGCAAGCCCCTTTCAGAGCTGAAACAACCTCAACAGAAAGGCATCCGACTTTAAAACGAATAAGGCATACACATAATTAGAAATAGATCAGAAACTGATTAAATTGCCATTTAAATGAGAGGTACATAAATCATATAACTGAAGCAGTGACTGACTGATTGGATTCAAGATAGAAATCTTATGATGATTGACTGATTGGACTCAAGGGTACATATCATATGATTGAAGAATGCGTTGACTGGATTCTATCAGCCCACACATGATCATGCACATACACAAACCACAAAACAGGTTTAGTCCCATGACAAAAAAATTATAAACACACATGGTTTGTGACTTAAGATGTTCCTTCTCTTATTCACTATGTGGTAACGTATGCATCATTCATGAAGAACACTGGGTTCAAGAATCATAACATTCTTGCCCCCTAGTGGGCCCTCGCCTCTGAGTATAAATGGGAGACAGCTTCTGATAACCATAGGCCTCATAATGTGATTGCTTTAAGGCGAGGTTTATACTACTCGTACATGGTCAGTCTATCAGACAATTTATAAAACGTCATGGAGAATGATGGGTCCATACCCTCTCTCTCTCTCTCTCTCTCTCTCTCTCTCTCTCTCTCTCTCTCTCTCTCTCACACACACACACACACACACACACACACAAACACACGGAACAAAACAATACGAGGACTTCAACCGCAGCTCGACAACTGGGTTGCCCTGGTGCTTACGGTAAAACCTTTTCCCACAGCCACAGGTGCTAGGACTTGTGTGACGGCACGAAGCACCGGGGATTTTTTATCACTTTTCCACACAAAGGGAACGAGAATCCTGATCTAAAAGTGGTGTACCAGTGCATCATGGAATGTTTCAACAGCATGCTGTCTTCGACTGGAAACATAGCTCAAACACATGTTTAGAAAACTACAGCAGTCAAAGAAATTATGGAACAAGGAGGCTCCTCTATACACAACGAAGAAGGGTATGCCACAGAGCAGTACTAGAAAACATATTTATTAACACCTTTACAATGTTGGCCGAATTAAGAAATATTCCAACCAAACTTATAAAAAGTAGGAAAAGATGTCGGCCAAACTACAAAACATATGTAAAGTAAAGTTTAAAAAAAATAAATTCTTTTTATTGTCACCAATTTGAATACTAGTGGACACATTTCATTTTTAAATTTTATTTTCGGAGTTTAATTTTTAATTTTTTGAAATTTTATTGTCAAAATTTAATTTCGAAATTTTATTGTCAGAATTTTATTTTTTCATTCAATAATAGTGACTAATTGCATAAGATACTTTTCATTTTCTGAGATACAACTTTTGTTTGTCCTATTCAATTCTTAAGCTCTTTTGTGTACCTACCATCTGATATTATAAATGACGCCAAGTATATAAAGTTGTCAACTTGATTAAGACTTTTCTCTTCTGTTTTGCTCTGTCTATTAGTGTTCGTGATGAGCGACACGCTAGGAAATTAAACCACTTCCACACAGTCTGCCTAAGGAAGCTACTGAAGATTAAATGGCAAGACAAGATCCCAGACACTGAAGTCATAGAAAGAGCGTCCATGTCCAGTGTCCACACTCTACTGTTGAAGAATCAGATTCGTTGGGCTGGTCACTTGACTCGCATGCCAGATCACAGGCTCCCTAAACGATTTTTTTTACAGCGAACTGCATTGTGGTAAACGCTCCCAAGGTGGCCAGAGAAAACGCTTTAAAGACACTCTGAAAATCTCTCTAAATGCTTTTGGAATTCATCATGACACCTGGGAGACTACAGCCAGAGACCAAAATTCGTGGCGTGAATCATTACACAAGGGTGCAGTCATGTGTGAGTCAACCAGGACTGCAAGAGCTGTAAAGAAAAGGCAGGACAGAAAAACCACCGCAGGAAATCCTCCTCCAGAAACGTCAAGCATTCTTTGTCCACATTGTCAAAGAACATTTCAAGCCATAATAGGCCTTATCGGCCATCTTAGAACCCACGGCTCCATACTTTCAACCCCACTGGATGAAATGAATGGTCATCATAATTCTTGATGGACAAACAACAACATAACAGTGTTCGTAATGCCTACCTTGCCTATTGTGTCCTTCTTCCTTCAACACATCCATGCTGCTCTTCACCAATTTTCAACATTTATTGTCTTTCTTATTCTTCTCATTATAATTCTGAGTAGACTCATAATTGTATAGACATCTTAAAGAAGACCGTTTGTCATTGATATCCTTCTTAGCAGTGACCATACGGGTAGATGATCATATTAATAGTCTAACAAAAGCGTCTAGGAGGTTAGGAGGCAGACGATTTATCTCCAGTAGGTTGAGAAATTTGACTAGTCAGCAGAAAACCGGTTGTGTTGTAATAAAAAAAGAATACTAGTATTAAGTGATATGAGACGAAGAAAGTAGGTTAGAAGATGTGGTAGATGGTATTTGAAGAAAGGACAATGTCATAACAGACACTGTTGGTTGCAGACTTGGCGCTATTGTGAATGTGAAATGATTAAGTGAGTTAGGGATGGACAACGTAAGAAATGTTCTTTAAGTTAGACTTTGAGAAAACCCTATTGTTGAGAGATGGAACAATGAAAGTTTAGTGTAGCAGACTTTATGATATGGAAAAGTGAAGGTGTCAGCCCTGGGAAATGATTCAATGATGACGAATACCCAGATGATATCGAAACTATGCCCGGTGGAACCACAGACGACATTGCCATAAAGGTTGTTAACGGTCGTGACTGTTTCATTCTAGCTCGTGTACAATGGCGGTTTGAAGCTTTTGGTGATGTTACATGAAAAAGTTGTGAAGCTATATGTAAAAGACATATTTTTGGTAAAAAGAAAACCAAAAGTGTAGAGAGAGGCGAGAATAGTCTGTAGACGTGCTTTTTAGCAGATACTCTGGAATGGTAAGTTGAATATTTCGGTGATGTAAAAGGGGAAAAGTGCTGACGTTGATAATTATGTGCCGTGAAATGGCCTTTAAGATAAAAGTGCAAGTCACTCTTGACATAACTACAAAAGATACATAACGGGTCTTTAAGTGGTTTGATTGAAGAAAGTATGGAAGATTTGGTTGAAAGATTTGACGCTGGTGACAGAAGGTGAAACATAATTAGGTGTCATCGAGCGATGCTACAGGCATTCAGGGATAAACTTCTCTCGCACCACACAAAAAGATTTGTCAGTCGTACGAGAGGAATTGATTACACATTTTATTGCCACTGGCTCTTACAATACATAAATGCACAACACTGTCTCTAATGAATCACGCATGAATACACAGAACTTCCTATCTCTAGTCGCCCCTAGCCCTACTGCTAAATCTATCTATTCACTTAAAGAAAGACGCATCGACTCTAAGCGATGTGTCCGCTACGAAGTCCGTCCCCTGTCTGACCATCCTCCGCGTCCTGATTACACAGCACGCGGAGGGTCTTCATGCGCATTTCGGCTTTTGCGTGCTACATCATTCCACACGCTTAGAGTAGTAAGCCTACTCTTGAGTTCTATTCCAAGTTCTTGGTGTCTATCACGTTGAGGTGATTACACCGTGACCAGAGTGCTTACCCTCTGGTTGACACTTACGTGTCTCATGAGAGAACTGTTGATAGTTCTCCTCCCTATCTACTCCCTACACCTACCCTGCCCTCTTGTTGGGGCACTGGGTTACCTCTAATCTACTTGAGGTAGACCACTCATTCAGGGTGGTCTTCCCTCCTATGTATTCTAGTCTTTGACACACACCCTCCCCTCCTGTGTTGCGTTACAAACTTTGACTCATGGTTGTGACGCAAGAGGTTTCTAAAAATTAGTGTGTCTAATTTTTGTCAAAGACTACTGAAAACATGGTTCTGGGTAACTCAATAGACCTCTACTGACTAATGTCACAATGTAGTATTACTTTACTTGGCTACTGGTGATCGCCACAAACTTGTCTGTTTGGCGTGAGCCCTCTTCTCAATCACAATATTATATTTATTAGAGGTTTGTCTGAACCGGACCATTGCCTTATAAGACCTGCCCTCAAATAGCAAATTAACTCACTACCCATACAAAGTTGACTTTCTTAGGATCAACACACGAATTGCTTCATGTCCCCCATATAATATTAAACAACCCTTGCACAAGCTGTGTGCGACAGGCTTTACCTATTTCGCTTCCGCGTGTAAAGTTATCTTTCACTGTTAAGTTAGTGTTTCGCAGTCCACTGTTGTGTTGTCTACTGTGTCCCCTGACCCGGAGTTATCTCCCCTTGTTCCAAAAAATGTATGCACTTTACATGTTTGTTTTCCTGGTTGTTTGCGTGTTTAGATGTAATTAATAATGTAATTAACCTTGTAATATGTGTGTCTGTCTATAATTTGTATGTAAGTCAGTTTTCAAGTGCCATAATCCGGTTAAATGTGGTCACAAATAAGTGTATAACACTAATTCGTGACAACGTTTCCGTCTTATGAGACTTAAAATACTTTCCCTAAGGTCTAATGTAATTCTGGCTAACACAAAACTACACACAACGCATTCGAGACAGCATATTTCAACACTGAAGCAAACGCTTGACGCAGACAAATAATAAAAGTCGCATTGAGCGGCAGAAAAATCCGCTGGTAGTCTTCACTCTCCCTTTTATATTTTCCATTTTCTCTCACTTTCATACTTCTTGTCACACATCCTTTATTCTCTCATTTATTTTTAACGAAAAATTATTAAAAACCTTGAAGTGACACTGTACAAGTTTGGCTCAGTTTGACAAGAGTTGAGCTTAATGACTGTGCGTAAATTACTGCACGAGTCATGTATTTACAAAATATTTACATGGATGAAATAGGGTTGATAGTTTGTACCCTCATAATACTAAACACTACATTCTACTGAAATACTAATACTAATTCTATAAATATATATATTCTAATTTGTTGCGCAGAATTAGACTAATTTAAGGGAAGTAATCTAACTAAGAAAAATGAAAATGAAAATAATGTGAGATGAGTTGTATGATTCTAAAATGAGTAATGTGAATTTTAAATGATAAACAAAATTATAAATAATGGGTTATTTAGAAAGAAGAATGTTGTAATGTCTAAATGAAAAAAATATGATTGATAATTTTACTATACATGGTGTAAATGATGTATGTTGAAATGTATAATCCTATAAGGTATAAACTACTTTTAATCCTAAATGATGAGGTTGTTAAAGTGGTCATCAAGATGGAATGAAATAAAGTGAAATGAAATGAACTAACTGGTACTGTTCCTATCTTAACTTTTTATCCTCGTCTTTAATTAGCTATTATTAAATTTAAAGTTACTATCCTAAGTAAATGGGTAAATTAGTGATTTATCTAAACTATAAAAAAAAAAAATCTATCATATTAACTAATTCTATTCTAAATCTATATTAAAGTAACTAATCTAACTATAATTTCTCACTGTATTAAAAACATGTTATAATACATATCACAATAGCTAAATGTATATACATGGTATTTAACTACCTCAGGTTAGAAACAGTGACTAAGAAAACTTAAGGTTTGGTTGAGAAAGAACAATACCATAGAGCTATCCAAAACAACTTTGTGGAAAATTATAAGGACATTAGGCTTCACTTTTAGAAAGTACAAGGGAGGTAGAAATATCCTTTGCGAGCAACCGCATTTAGGAGCCATGAGAAGCAGATACCTACGTGAAATAAAGGAAATGCGCAAAGAAAATTATGACATAGTGTATTTGGATGAGACTTGGTCAATGCGCACCACACAAGTGAAAAGGAATGACAATAAGTGGATGGAAAGATAAAGCGTTATGTGCCCAGTAGTAAAGGACAGCGTTTGGTCATAGCTTATGCTGGTAGTACTCATAATGGCTTACTACAGAATGTTGGGCTCTTGTTCGTATTAAAGCATACAGACAATAGGGATTATAATAATGAGATGAATGGTAATGTATTTAGAGATTGGCTCGAGAATACAGTACTTCCATCCCTTGATAGACCGTCTTGTCTAATCATGGACAATGCATCATATCACAATGTTGTTGCCCAAGAAGACAAAATACCTACGGCATCGAGCACAAAGGAAGCAATAAAGATATGGCTCCGAAGGGAAAATATACCATTTCCAGAAACATATTTCAAGCTACAGTTCTTGTCCCTTGTAAAACAGGCGCAAAAAAGCAAGAAATATTAAATCGACAAGTTGATAGAAGAACATGGCCATAGGTGCTTTAGACTTCCGCCGTATCATTCTCATTTAAACCCAATAGAACTTGTGTGGGCTAAATTAAAGGACAGGTGGCAGCTTCCAATACTACATTCAAATTGTCTGACGTAAAGATACTAACCCAGTCCGCGCTATTAAATACTGATAAAAATTACTGGAAAAAAATGTGAGGAGCACTGTTGGAAGAGGAAGAGGACGTTCCCCTTCACATATTAAAGGAGTAAAGGAGAGGGGGGGGGGAACACACATAATTACCCACACAACACCACAAGAGCTTTGTCGTGAGAAAGGCAGGGTTTGTAAGTGAGAGGGAAGCCTGGAAACGAATGTGCCCAGTAATAATAAAGGCATGGCTTGAGAGAAGGGAGTGATTCTTGTATGCAAAGAGTGCCTAGGGTAACCAACTGTACCTATACAAGCTGGAGGTCTAGTCAAGCAGGGACGTAGCCAATCCAGGGGCTACCTGACATGTCAGGCCCATTCACTCGGGTCTCTTATCTAATTATTTTAATGAGGTATATGATGTCAAATTTATTGAACTGAGGCCCTATTGGTCCTCAGGATTGTGGTGCTTGAGTCAGCCCAGTCGCTCACTAATCTCTGTCATCTCCAGGGTCCTCCTGGAAGTGAAAGGAGCAGAAGGGATCTGCACGGCCACGATATAGTCACCTTAACCCATTCTCAGGTGAACCATGGACTTTCAGGACGGCCCCATGCCAATGAATCCAATCAATGGATAGAGGTCCGATTAGTCCTGAACTAGTGGCATTCTTCAGTACCAGCTCAATGCAAATCACATCGTCAACATAGGAGTGGCTGACCCTATGTTCCTGGCTGGACCTACGCCTAATTCTCAGTCATACCCATCCTTGTCCGGGACAGTGAAAAGCACCTACCCATTCCCCATTCACGAATGTTCCCATTGTATCAATTCATACCCAACATCGGGACAAGTGATAATATGGGGCTTCCAAGAACACTACAATAACTCTATAGAGTGGTCCACTCAAACCTGGAAGCCTGGTTCTACAGAGGCCTGTTGTTCGCACAACCTATCTGGAAGGAGGGAACTGAAGACATACTCGGTGAGGTGGATGTGGACTGACGGGACATTGTCGTAATCTTTGGTCTATGATGATCATAGTTGTGATGCTCTATGTCTGGACGAGATTTACCTCCTCAGTTTGTTTGTAGAGAACTATCTGTTTTAACTGCCTTGATGTTTTCCTGTGCTTTCCTGTATTAGGTTATTAAATTGAATTTATTTTTTACTCTGACGATCGCAATGTTATATGTTGTCAGCCAGAAAGACACCTCAGGGAGTAGACCCCGAGGTCAAATGAGAGAGTGACAGTGAGTCTGGGGAACGGAGGAGGGTTGGCAGGCAAAGACCTATCCCAGCCAGGGTTAAAGAATAATATTGAAGCATTGTGACAGGGGTTTTTGGGACCCTCCACTTAACTTGTTACAACGATGCAACAGACAGTTTTCAAAATAATTGATCGTGAATGAAGGCATTCATTTCTGGGCAAACTATAGTCTTTCCTCTTGAGCCCTCACTATACTGGACTTAGGTATCAGTACTGAGCAGGGTAGGTGGTCGCTTCTATAATCCCCACGGACACTCCATTTTATGTCTGATGCCGCCTCTTGTGATACAAGTGCCAGGTCGATAGCCGTGTCAGGGTGCCCCGGTCTCATTGCCTGCCTAGTTGGTGTCCCATCATTTAGATAGACAACATTCATCTCAAGTTCTCAAGCAAGGCCTCAGCAAGAGCAGTGCCCTGTGTGTTCTCTCCCGACCTGTCCCACTCTTTGGAGCGTACACTGAAGTAACCACATATCAGATACCTGGTAAATGAAGAACAAATAAGTTGGTATCAACCAATGCTAGTCTGGTGATCTCGCTTTAGGCAACAAACAGTATTTCCTAGAGTTTTTGTGTATTAGGTGTTGGTTAACTGTGTCTTTACCTTGCTGCACAAGAACCTGCACACTTGTCTTTCTATTCTGATCTGTCCTCTATTTTTGTTGTCTTGGGAAAGGCGCTTAGCCACCCGAACACGAGTTCTTCTCTCTCTCTCTCTCTCTCTCTCTCTCTCTCTCTCTCTCTCTCTCTCTCTCTCTCTCTCTCTCTCTCTCCTTCTCTATCTCCCTCCCCTCTCTTTCTTGTCTTTATCACTTTTTAATGTCTTTCAACACATCTTTCTCATATCTCTGTCTCTCACACTATCTTCATTATCTCTCTCCTCTCTCTCTTTTCAACCTGCTTCACAGATACCAGGTTTTCTTGCACTTTATATGTGTAGCATTTCCTTGTTTATTTGTTAATTCATGAGGCCAGTCAGTCGAAAGCCTGGTGTTTGTATTGCCTAATCATGTCTCTCTGAGGTGACGCATATTATGGACAAGAATTATCAGGACAAAAATAGTAGGAAATAGTAGGTCGGTAACGTAATCAAAGATGGATGCCTATAAACATTAAGTGTACAGAAACGCAAGTTAACAATTCTTGAACTCACCTGGGGACACAAACAATTATTCTTGATATTTAAACAGCCAGAAAGGACTAACGTAATGTCACAGTTCAACTATATGTAAAGTATCCATTTATTCATACTTCAACTATGTATAAAGTATCCCTTTATTCACACTTCAACTATGTATAAAGCCTCCCAGAAGCATAGTTGCCATTCTAGATATTTTATATCCAGATCTAGAGGTTTTTGCCGGCGTCTGGATACCGTTTTCTGACGTTTGGATGCTGGATGCAATTCTAGATACTTTTCATTTGGAGTTGGATATTTTTGATACATTCTAGATTTTACTTTTCTTTCGGTGTCATTTACCCATTTTTTGTTTGGTCTGGACGCGCGTAAATTATGGTAACTGCCATTATTTAAACTTTGAACTGACTTGGGTCAACGCTCAACAATCTGGCAACCCCCCGGTAATGAGTAAAAGGGAGCATAAATTATAATAACATTATTTGAACAGATTTCAGAACCAATACGCAAATAAGAGACTAAGCAAGACATTGTATCCAATTTTATAAGAAAACGCTGTTGGAACTACATCGGCCATGTACTCAGAATGGACAAGACAAGACTCCCCAACCAAGCCCCCTTTTGGTCACCAGTAGGGAAAAGAAAACGGAGATGACCAAGAGAGACCCTGCGTAGAACCATCATCAGAGACTCACACTCATCAAACGGCTAGCGCTTTAGACACATTCAACCAAGACAGGATTCAGCTAAGTAACCTCTGTATTTCTATATAGTGATTATTTTATTAGTTTGGTGGCTGTGTTGTTTTGTTCTGTGCTGACGAAGGCTTTGGCCGCAACGTCTATTTTGTTTCTTGTAATCGTGTTCTAGTAAAGCTCACAATCTACTTATCGTATTTTGGTAATTCATCATCAGAGAAGGCTCATTCAACGGCCAAGAGAACATCCAGGATCTACAATAGGTAGCAGCGAACCGCCAGGCATAAAGAGCGATGACTTCTGCCCTATGCGCCGCCTTAGTCTCAAGAGGAAAGACTCACTAACTAACTAACTATTTGAACTGTACACTCATCGTGTTGCGAATTATTGCTGTGATTCCGACTTTGCGATTCTTTTTCATGTGATTATTTTTTGTAATTGCTCACCTTCATATGTGTCTTCCACTTTGAACAAATCTTTCAACATGCCAAAAGTAAAGCAATATGAACAAAAAATTTCGGAAAGAGTGGCTGCAGGATGACATAATTAAAGATTTGATGATGTCAATTCATGGAGATGCGACTAAGGCTTATTGTAAGTACTGCAAGTGCGAAATGAAAGCAAAAATACAAGACTTGAAGAAACATGCAGAGACTAAAAACATAAAAATGCAGTGCCATTTAGGGATATGCCACCGCTGACATTTGTTTTCAGAACTACACAGAGTATTGAATCATCAAAAGTTGAAGGATCTGTCGCGGTGTTTTTAAGTTGTCATTGTGCAATCTTGAACCGCGACCATTTGATTGATTTGTTTAAAAACACTATTTCTGACAGTAAAGTGCTAAAGGACGTGAGAATGCATCGCAGCAAGTGTACAAATATGATCAGAAGTACTTTGTTTTCTCACTTTGAAGATTTGATCAGTGATATTTCTACAAATAAATATATTTTATTATTAGACGAATCAAATGACAATTCGGTTCTGAAAGTGCTTGGTACATGTGTTATATATTATAGCAACAGCACAGACAAAGTAGTTTCTACATTTCTTGGACTAGTTCACTTGGAAGAGTATGATGGAGAAAGTATAGTTCAGGCACTGAAGAAACTTTTGGTCAGTAAACATTTAAACTTGAAGAATTAGGCTGCAATTTGAACCGATAATGCACCGGTAATGGTTGGCGTAAATATGTTTGCCAGGGAGACCGGCAGTCACATCAATACATATGTAATTTCTTACTTTCTCAATCTGGATATTTTTCCTAGATACTTTCCAACGAAATCTAGATATTTATGGATGTTGTTTGGGCCGTTTCTAGATATTTTTTGTCAAAAAAAAAAGTGGCAACCCTGCCAGAAGAGATATTACTAGTTTCTGTCGATGGATTTTGTCGGTCGGTCGTGTAGTGTTTGGAAATGAAATGAAATTTTTCTAGAGATGTCAAAAAAAATCTGTTAATCTCTGTAAACTATGTTGGGCATAGTTGTTAACAAATGTATATAATATTGTAGTGTCTAGGGTGTTTATGTTGCCGTCGGGTAGTCTGACGGTGAGTTTCTGTTTAGAATCTAGTATTGAGAATCGGAGAGCTGGCCACCTTTTTAGTACTCTTGTAGAGAACCGGCAAGCTACCCCACCTTGTCAGCACCTTGTTTTATCTACCGAGGTCTGGCATATCACGTCTCACTGAATCAACAAAGTGAGTGTGTACAAATATATTGCTCGTTTATTCAAATTAACATATGCAACATTTCAATCATACAATCTGTACATATGTATAGCATATTCATAAATAATATGAAATCACAATTCATGTATGTCGTATATTCTTCTAACTATAACTCGCGCTCGCAGTCAGCGCACACACACAACTTGTGGCAGATACTCCCAGCTCAGGCTATTATTCACTCTTGTCACTTCTTCACTCGTTCAAGCATTCTCCAAGCACAACCGTCTCTGTCTACAGCTTCGTCCCGTCTGAGTAAGCCTTTGGCCTCGGTCGTCTATCCTGTGGTGAAGCACCACGTGCAACCTCACCTGGGTTGAGGTTTGCCGTGACCCGTACTGCGTCTCAGTTTTGTCCTTCACCTCTGGGTCAGGTGTCGGGGTTAGTCCGTCCGTTGTTGCTAACGGTCTTCTAATTAACTGATATCATCCGGTCTGTCCATGTACAGTCTTAACCCATGTGTCCCTTGTCCTCTAGTCGGGCTTCGTCCTATTGGGGTCGTCTATAGGGATCTGACAGTGATGATGGTGATCCCTTTGGCTATAAGTAGCCCCTGACCGCCTATGACCTCTACGACAGATGAAAATATGTCAGTCACATCAGACAGACAGAACTAAACCAGCAACTAATGATACTGAAATACCACGATGACATATTGAAACAAATACATTGATATTATGGTAATATACATGTCTTGATTAATACACCAAATACCAAGGTGATACACGTCTAGTATAGGACAGCTTGTGGGATTTCATATTTCAAGACACACCAGTGTGAAGGCTGCTGTATCTCAACTTGAGTAAGACATGAAACTGTCAGGGGAATTACAGACAATGCTAAATTTCACGTCATATCACTTGATGTGTTCACATCGAGAGTGGAATGCAGTGGACTTCCAACAGTCAATTTCATGCACTATTGGCGTAGGCTGGTAACTTTCTTGTCCAATTATTGTTGCTATCTGCCCACTTAAATATTTACCTTACTCTTGCATTTTGCTACTACCATGATTTCTTGCAGGATATTCTTTTATATGCTCAACATATTACATGTCTAAAGTCATCTCATTTGGCACACTCCTTTTACAAATTTCTAGATGATTTCTTTGTTTCACATCTTGTATTTCCATGACATTCTTCTACACAATCCATTTCCTTATGGCATTTACCCTTGTCAACAACTCAATTGCAACAGGCATGCAAGGATCCCCTACTTTTGCACCACACGAAAATGACAACTCGTACGGTGTGCAAAAGGATACATTTTATTTGGAGCGAATAGTACATGAGCTCCACGAGCGGAATACCACATCGGTATTAAACATCATAGTATGTTATGAAGATGTAATGAGGAGATGATGTTGATGATAATAACTACTGAAGCTAAGCTTAAGTCCTAACTATTGATACTGTCCTTCTTAACAACAAAGTATTCACAGCGGATATACAGTCCGTCGCCTACGCCGTCGAGTCCAAGTCTGATCTCTCTCCCCGTGGCGTGTTCAGCCACGCGCAATTAGCTCTCCGTGCATCCGCTAGTTTTGCGTGCTTGGAGTTCCAGCACGCTAGGTCACTTGGTTAGAGTAACCAGTGTTACGTGGTCACTTCTCGTGATGCGGGTTTCCCAGTCTCTTGGGTAACCCCAGCTCACGTATACTTGTTAACCTACTCGTTGACACGAGTGTGTCCCGTTCAAGAACTATTTATAGTGTTTGTGTCCCTTCTGTCTGGTTTCCTATATCGCTATGTTACCTTCCTCTTGTTTAGCTCTGTTTAGCTCTTAACTCTTACGTAGCTCTTTGACAGGCTCTCCTTCTCCCCCTTGTTGTGTTACAAACTTTTAAGTTGTGGGGTTAACACAAGTCGTAATCTCAACAAAAATTGGATGTCTAATTTTGTCAAAGACTTCGTAAGTTCTCTACTTCTCTTCTGGGGATAGGACAAGATCTCTCCTTTCCCTCGTCACACTATTGTATTACTTCACTTGGCTAATTGAGTAGCTCACCACACTAGTACAGTTGGCTATAAACTGTCATTATATTTCTTAGAATTGTGTGATCCGGAACCAATGCCATAAGACCTGTCCTCCAATTGTCCAAAATTGACAATCCCATACAACTTGCCTCTGTTACGAGTGCAATACATGGACAATAAATGTTCATGCTCCCATATAATATTTGACCCAACTAGTATACATGCTTTATGTGCCACTCTTCACCTTTTTAGCTTCCGCTTGTGAAGAAATATTTAAGTGTTACCTACGGTTTTCGAGATGTTATTGTGTCCTCTGTTAGAGTAGTTATCGTTCTTTGCAGATAATGGTGTATGCAACTTTATGTGTTAGTTTTTCTGGTTGGTTACGTGTTTTCTAATTAACTAAAGTGTATTTAACTTACTAATATGTGTATGCGTTTATAATTTACGTGTATGTACTCTTTCGAGCTCCGTAAAGCGGTTTATTGTAGCCACAAAGGAGTGTGTTATGCTGATTCATGACTACAGTCCCGTTTAAAGATGCTCAAAATATGTTTCCTATATCTGTCACTAAAGTATAGCAACTACACAGCTAAAAAAAAATCTCAACAACACACTTTACACAGCTTGACACAGACAAGTTATAACAAGTCGTATTGTGCAGCGAAAAAAAAAATTACCGCTACATCTCTCACTCTCCTTTTAATTCATTCTCTCTCTCTCTCTCTCTCTCTCTCATTCACACATCTTTCGTTCATCTTTCATTCAACAGTGGTTTTAAAATATTGGTTCGTCATTAAAATATGGTTCAAGAAATAATAACTAGATGAGCAATAAATATATACATTAAATAGCTGGCTGAATTTAAACAGGTTTTCAAGCCAAATGACTGTGCTGTGTTTATGCACTCGTCATATCTATCCAAAAATATACATGGTTGCGAGGATTGTTTTTTACCAATCCTGTGGTAATGACTGACCTAGCTAATCTATTTTAAGTTGGTGTACGGTTCTAAATTAATCTAAGGGAACTAATCTAACTAAATAATCGACTATGGGGAAAAGTGGGTTAGTTACCTTAAAGTTTTATTAGTACATGGAATGATGCAAATTTCTAAATGATTGGATTAATTTGTAAGTGATGTTTTAATTAACTAAATATATAAATAAATGTGTTTAAATGGTGATAAACTAAAGTAATGTTTCATAATTGAAAATATGGTGTAGGTGTTAAACTAAACGAATTCTTAACTAAATGTAGGTGCATTATAACTCTGAAATGTCATTAATAAAGTTATATAAGTAATTCTACATTTATAATTCTATTATCACTACAAAAATATGAAGTTATACGCAACTGTTATAAAAACATGTTATATACATATCACATATAATTTCTATTTAACTACACTAATTAATTACATCCAGGTGTGATGTTGGAGCAGTGTCCTCTGTAGAATGTCCTCGAAAAATAGAGTTCAACTAGACAAAGTCTGATTTACTCTCTCATCCTGGGTAATGTTCCTACAAATGGTATGGAATGAATGGTATCCTACCGATTTGTGTAGGTTCAAATCTAACACTTCGATCCACTCACTGGTTGTATCGATGGTAGTGGTGTAGACAACTAATAATGTGTCTGTTCATTTCACTGATACTGACACAGTTAATATTACACAGATCTAAGCGACTGGCGATGGTAACGCACTATTGTGTTCATAATCACCACATAGGGCACTAGGTAATTACAGTGTCAATGTCTTTTGTGATATAAGGTCGCTCTCTTCTCGTATTTCAGGTATGTCAATGTGAGAAGGTCGGCTCAATGTGTCAGCCAGAGAGTTCATGCTTCCCTTCAAATGCTTAAAAGTGAAGGCATAGTTTTGCAGGATCAAGGACCACGTGTAGATTGCGGTGGACCCCAGACTGCATTACAGTCAATGGCGAATTATCGGTTTCAATGACAAACTCTGTACCCGCTAAGAATCTATGAAGTTTCCTGACGCAATAGATCACGATTAAAGCTTCCAATTCAGACGCTGAGTATCTTGCTTCAGCAGGAGTGATTTTCCGGCTCACATACATTATTGGGTGAAAAATTCCCTCATAGAACTGGCCTAAGACGCCAGATATGGAAATGGCACTTGCGTCTGTACGGAGGAAATATGTAAGATTCTGGTTAGGCAAGCACAAAATAGGTGGAACGCTAAACATACGTTTCAATTTTGATAAAGCACCAATTAACTGTGCATCTTGAACATTTAATTTTACAGATGCTTTCAAAATATTAGAAAAAACACTGGTTATTTCAGCCAAATTGGGTATAAATTTGCTGTAATAATTAACTAGACCAAGCAAACTTCGGACCTGTTTCTTGGTCGTTGGCATAGTTAGATTGAGAATCTTGGTCACAATTCTCTCATCTGTTCTAAGTTGGCCTCTGCTGATAGTATGACCTAGGAAATCAATTTCTTCCATTCCCAACTCCACTTTGGTTGGTTTTACTGTAAGACCGAATAATCACAATCTATCGAAGACATGTCGCAGTTTCTGTAAGTGTGATGTCCAGTCTGCGGTATGGATACAAATGTCATCAATATAAGTCAAAGTATTTGTCACTCCGTGGAGAAGGTCCCTAGTGAGTCGGACAAAAGTGGCTGGGGCATTACGAAGACCGAAAGGAAGAAAACGCCACTCATACAGACCTAGAGGTGTTGAGAATGCTGTTAAAGGAATAGACAATGAGTGCATCGGGACTTGCCAATAACCTTTTGTAAGGTCAAGTTTAGAAAAGATACGTGATGTTGACATATCAAGGATAAGATCTTCACATGATGGGATAGGCTCTGCATCGACTTTGGTCACGTTGTTTAACCGGCGATAATCGACGCAGAGGCGGATCGTAGAGTCCTTTTTCTTGACCAGGACGATAGGAAAAGAGTATTCTGACTGTGATTTTTGAATTATTCCACTCGACTCAAGATTTAGAAGTTCCTTGTCGAGACTTTCCCTGTAATTTAATGGGATGGAATAAGGTCGGCATTTGATAGGGGTGTTATCAGTCAGAATAATGGAGTGTTCTATCCTGTCCGTTCTACCTGGGATGTCGGAAAAAATGTCCCTGTACTCCGTTACTAGCTCTATGATTTGTCGTCGTTGCTCGTCTGTGAGTTTCGGTTCTACCCGTATGCTGTCAATTGTCCCAGTCGTGTCTACTGTCAGGACTGGTAATTCTATTCCGTCGTCATCTGTCTGATTAAGTACTGTTGTTGTACTAACTGTGTGTTCTGTTTCCTGACTAGGTGTGTTTGCGATGTCGTCGTCCTCTGTCGCCCTACCTAGTGTAGTTGTGTTATGTACGTCTGTCGTCCGGTTGCTTGGTGTAGGTGCATTCTGTTCGTCTGTCATCAGTTCTTGTCGTGAGAAATAAGGCTTCAGCATGTTGATATGAACTATCTTTAATTTTCGGTTTATCGATATTTCATAATCGACATCTGATATCTTTCGTTCAACTTTGAATGGCCCTTGCCATGACGTTAGTAACAAGTTACGTTTATCTGGTAGTAAAAGCAGCACCTCTTGATTGGATTCAAGGTGTAGGGTTTTGGCACCCTTATTTGCATAATCGCGGTAAATCTGACCTATTCTCTCCAAAGATGATTTGGCTATTACACACGCCTTCATAATTTTATCGCGTGTGTCTGCTACCATCTCGTATGGTGTTACTGGGGTTGGACTTTCTATTGTGCTAGTAACTAGCTGATGGTAGATTGTTAGGGGTCCACGAGGGTTCGCCCCATAAACTAACTCGAAAGGTGAGAAACCCGTACTTGAGTGCGGAATTTCTCGATAGGCAAACAGCACCGCTGGTAATAGAGTATCCCAATCAGATGGGTTCTCTGCTGTTACCTTTGCCAGCATGTGTTTTAGATCCCCGTTAATTTTTTCTATGATTCCATTGCTGGCAGGGTGATACGGGCTACAGAAATGCTGTTCTATTCCTAGCAATTTTGTTAGGGCTTGCGTGGCAGCCGAAATAAACTGAGTTCCTCGGTCGGATAAAATGGTTCGAGGAAATCCAAATCGACAAAATAGATGTAAAAATACATTTGCCACATCTTTGAAGGTAATGTATTTTAGTGGCACCACCTCGATCCACCTTGTACAAAGATCCACGAGGGTTAGTATGAACCGGTTTCCTTTGTTCGACACCTGATTCAGGGGTCCAACAATATCCACCGCTATACTTTCGAATGGCCTAGAGGCCAATATTGAACGTTGAACCTCGGCTGTTACATGCTTTCCCTTTCTCACTAAATGTTGACAAATAGTACATGACCGACAAAAAGATTTAATATCGTTACAAAACTTAGGCCAATAGAAATGTGACAAAATTCTGGTTCTTGTTTTGTCATAGGCCAAATGTCCAGCAAACGGTGAATCATGCGCAATCTTTAGCACATTGTGTCGGTGTTTTAAAGGTAACACCGTCTGCTGAATTTCATGGTTATTGGTAGTATAATAACGCATGAGAATTCTATTATGTATTTTGAAATACCAAGATGCATTTTTAGTTACTTTCGCTCGCTCACCTAGCAATTTAAAATAAGGTGCGAAAGTTTGATCGGTGCGTTGTGCCTCGATAAACTCTTGTCGAGTAGTATTGTTACTAGCACCGCTTAGTGTTAACAACTGTTACATTTCATCTTGTAGGTCAGTATAGTGTGTTTGGGTCTCTGACCTCGTTACAGCATTAGCCGTGTTTGTTTGTTTACAGGCTAATATCTCGTCATCAGTACATTGCTTTAATGATGGCAAGCAACCCAAGATTAGGTCAGTACAGGGATTCTGCAAAATCGCGCACGTAAATGTGCCGGAAAGGAACGGGGTGTTTATGCGGACTTTTGCCAGCGGGTATTTCTCAATGCTACCAGAGAAAGTGCGGCATTTAACAAACTCACCCGTATAATCCTCTGGGTTAACTAGCTCTCTTCTTACCCCGAGTAAAGTGCTTCCGCTATCAAGTAAACATTGGCATGGTTGTTCGTTGACCAGTGCATCGTGGAACTTTAGATTACCTCTGGAGGCAACAGCTGCATTAGCATCTTCGTTGGAACATGGTATAACATGACCACATTTGAGTTTTCCGTCCGCATGAAACTGGTGACACGTGTCACATTTATTAAAATCTAACATATCAGTAACTACAGCCACACTCTCACACTCATTGAATGGTAATACATTTTCGAGCTCAGAATCAACTACACTGTCATCGTCAGATGATGTATCTATGAGCAAAGCATTGCTAGCCTTCATTCTTTGCCTGCCCAAACACTTAGAAGAATAGTGGCCATAAGAAGAACAGAAGAAGCATTTAACTGCACGTTTGTATGAGTTTCGTTTGTTTTCCTGCTTTTTCATCATCATTTCCAGATGCGCCGGATAAGAGGGACTTTTATCACACATCGAGTACTGCGGATGGAATAATTTGCAGTATCCACACTGTGGTGTTTTTTGATAGGATTTGTCTTTCTTCTGATACCCTTTTTGGTTGTAAGGCCTGCTTGGTACGTTTTTAACAAAAGCAGTAATATCAGTATCATGTAAAGATGTTTTAAATATGTCGCGGTTTGAAGAAAAATAAGTTGAACCACGTTTTTCAAGTTGTTCAAGAGATTCAATGTCTGCTTGTTGAAGGAACTTAGCAAAAGGAGTAGGAACTGTGGATATTACTTTATCCATCACCATTAATTCTTGTAATCTATCAAAATTCTTACCTACTTTTGCCGCCTTAAGCAATTTACTGAATATACTCTGATCATTTGATACATAGTCTAAGAACGTTTCTGTTGGCTTTGGTTTAATTTGTGATTACTGGATCTGATATCCAGGAGCATCGAGTAGAAAATGCTGCATAATCCTATCATGGATATATTGATAGTTACTTCTAAGTTCTGTTGGTATCGACTCGATAACTTTTAAGGGCTCCCCACTAAAATTTCTCATATAGATCATCGCCCAATCTTCTAATGGTATTTTCTGTCTTTTGAGCTGGAATTCTATATTCTCAGTCCATGCTGAGATCGGATCGCCTTGACTGAAGGGCTTGATGATCTCCTTATATTTAGAAAATTTCTTTTGCTCTTCCTGACTCTTCTGTTTAGTAGCAGCTATATGGATGTTTGAGTCAATTTCCATCTCTTTCACTTTTAACTTAGTTTGTGACTCTACCTCTATTTGCTTTTGCTTTGTGGCATCGTCGATCTCTATCTGCTTTTGTTTCATTTCTAATTCTGTTTGTTTTGTGGCTTGATCTAATTCTAACTGTTTTTGTTTGGTGGCTTGGTCTAATTCTAACTGTTTTTGTTTGGTGGCTTCTTCTAACTCCCTCATCTCTTTCTGATGCTGTCTTTCTAATACTCTTTCATTTCTCTCTTTTTCTGTTTCTTCTTTGTATTTCTGTTCTGCCCATTTCTCTAATTTCTCTCCAGTATGGCCTAGTTCTTTGCCAGCCTGGATGCAGTCATTTAATGATGACATTATATGGCTTTATGTTATTTCACCACTGATATCAATATACTCTTTACAATACAATTTTACAGTTATTATGTGTTAGATATTTACAATCTTCACTGAAAAAGAAGATGCATGGTTAATGGTGGTTATCAAAATTAGTGGAAAATATACTCATCTAATCTGCTGAAAAATACGGCCCTCGGGATGTTACACCGTTGTCTTTCGTACACACAACTGATAGACTTGCTTGTACAATTGATGTCTCTGTTTAATAGAGCATCAACACTTTAGAAAAAAGCATGTAATGTATAATACATGGTTGTTATTAATTTACACAATACAGTTTATGCGGTTGGTAACTTGCAAATGTGATATATATAATTATGAATGATGTAAATGATATGAATGTTATGATAGTATAAATGATCGTCAATGACCTGTAAGATGATTCGTCAAATGAATGTCAATGTCGTCTTGTCTTCACTTTCTATCGTCTCTGACTGAGCTGCGCTGTATGACTTTAGCTTAACCTCTAATTTATTTCTCTTGTGCAAAAAGAATTTGCTTTTGCATAAGTATATACGTGAATGTGATGAATGTTGACATTATGACTGTATCACAAGAAATGTTTTACAAATGGTAGTTAAGTTTGTAATTTCGATACATATTTTCAATTTGCACACAATCACAGTTTATATGTCACACATTTTCATCAAAAGAATTTACACAAATAACATAATTAACATTTTGTAGAATTTCCGAATTTATGTGGGACAATGGTAAATTAAAGTGATTGAAGGTGGTTCAAGCCCCACGATTATGATTACCAAACGGTAATTAAATGGTAGATTCAAGTACTTCAGATACTAAATGGTACTTGAAGATGGTTCAAGGTACTTCTGACACCAAATGGTATCTTGCCTGTCAACAACTCAATTGCAACAGGCATGCAAGGATCCCCTACTTTTGCACCACACGAAAATGACAACTCGTACGGTGTGCAAAAGGATACATTTTATTTGGAGCGAATAGTACATGAGCTCCACGAGCGGAATACCACATCGGTATTAAACATCATAGTATGTTATGAAGATGTAATGAGGAGATGATGTTGATGATAATAACTACTGAAGCTAAGCTTAAGTCCTAACTATTGATACTGTCCTTCTTAACAACAAAGTATTCACAGCGGATATACAGTCCGTCGCCTACGCCGTCGAGTCCAAGTCTGATCTCTCTCCCCGTGGCGTGTTCAGCCACGCGCAATTAGCTCTCCATGCATCCGCTAGTTTTGCGTGCTTGGAGTTCCAGCACGCTGGTCACTTGGTTAGAGTAACCAGTGTTACGTGGTCACTTCTCGTGATGCGGGTTTCCCAGTCTCTTGGGTAACCCCAGCTCACGTCTACTTGTTAACCTCCTCGCTGACACGAGTGTGTCCCGTTCAAGAACTATTTATAGTGTTTGTGTCCCTTCTGTCTGGTTTCCTATATCGCTATGTTACCTTCCTCTTGTTTAGCTCTGTTTAGCTCTTAACTCTTACGTAGCTCTTTGACAACCCTTTTCTCCAAATGTTTGCTCATGACTCATGACCAAAATGTCACCTCTAAAAATGTCCTGTGAGGTTAGCCTACAGATCTCACCTATATAAATGTCATTCCTACGTGATGTGTGTGGCTTTTCAACAACATATGTGAAGTATGTGGCTAATCTACAACATATGTGAAGTATGTGGCTTGTCTACAACATATGTGAAATATGTGGCTTGTCTATAGCAGTGATGTATAAATTAAATAATGTATGAAAGAGAGTGATAGAAGGGCAGAATGTTAGACAGGCCTGCGTGCCCTATTCTTAACCCTTTGAAAATAAAGTTTGTTGGTTCATTTGTTCGTTTGTTTCCAGGTCATGTAATAACACATTGCAATGGTTTTCATACAATAGTATAAGTGCCGGTCTTTCAAAAAGCTGGGGGTTGATTGTGACGTCCTGTAAAGAATAAGCAATTAACTTTAATAATGCAGAGTGTACACAGTATCTGAAGACCTCCATTTGCAGTCTTTAAGTTATTTCTTTCCTCGTTAGATCATGTCTCATGTTGTTCAAAAACAACTTTGGCAGTTTCTATTATCTTCTGTATTTCTGTTTAACATGTGTCATCTTATGATATTATCTGACTAAGAGTTGAGAACTTGTGACCTGGTCAGTAAAAATAAACATACTATTTGTTTCCCAAACCCACTTTCCATCCCGGTTCATGGAGGCTGGAAATCTATCTTAACCATGAAGAGTTCCTGGAGTTGAGATAAAACACATCAAGCTCTACATGAAGTCTGAATTTAGGCATACGCTACTTCATGTCATACAAGCACACACTGTAATATATGAGCACGCTGACAACTGCAGGATAAACAAGGTCTTGCAACAAGAATACTTGTAGATTAGGAGCAAACAACTTTGGGTTTTTCAACGCCTACACATATTCAGTTTGCATCCACAGAAAATAATACTGACACAGTTCCTCAATGTGTGCCCCTCATGTTGAAAGGTACATATCTAAACAACAGTCTAATCATCCCAAACATGCCACATGTGATCCCTTGTTTTTTTCACTTTTAGTCCTTGCACCGTCTAAAGTTAGAGAGTTGAGCTATTAGTTATTTGGTGCAAACCAAATATTGTAAAGTTTTAATTACCAACACTTCACACCACCAAAATACTGATACCCTGTTTGAAACACACAGCATTTCTGAGAGACAAGAACATGTTGTCAGGTCCAACTCCTACCAGATATCCCTGTGATTTCTTTCTTTCTTCTTTTTCTTTATCTTTATTTTCAAAGGGTTACGAATTTTGATACAGGCAGTCAGCCAGGCACCGCAGCGCTACTACTGTCATCACACAGGCAGTCAGCCAGGCACTACAGCCATACTACTGTAATCATACAGGCAGTCAGCCAGGCACCGCAGCCATACTACTGTCACCATAAGGCAGCCAGCCAGGCACCGCAGCCATACTACTGTCATCATACAGGCAGTCAGCCAGGCACTGCAGCCATACTACTGCCATCATACAGTCAGCCAGCCAGGCACCGCAGCCATACTACTGTCATCATACAGGCAGCCAGCCAGGCACCGCAGACATACTACTGTCACCATACAGGCAGTCAGCCAGGCACCGCAGCCATACTACTGCCATCATACAGTCAGCCAGCCAGGCACCGCAGCCATACTACTGTCACCATACAGGCATTCAGCCAGGCACCACAGCAATTTTACTGTCATCATGCTGCAGGTCCTTAGCAGAATGTCACTCTCATCACTGTCCACTGTCTTATCATTGACCACTTCTCCTGCCCCAGGTGTCTGCAATGTTGTGTCCAGCTTCATGTTAGTCAACCCTGCATCTACTTCCAAGAACCACGCCTTCCATCACTGACCAGTGTCTTTATCTTTGACCATTTCTCCTGCCCCAGGTGTCTGCAATGTTGTATCCAGTTTCATGTTGGTCAACCCTGCATCTACTTCCAAGAACCACCCCTTCCGTCACTGTTCTGCCCAAGCTACTGACATTTAATATGGACACAGTATTTCAATATACGGGACATGATACTGTCTATGACCAGTTTTTCCCGATGTTCTTATCTTGTAGAATGACAGTAGTTTCCTTCTTCTTCATCCACAATATTCCAAGGACTCATAGGTAACATTTAAGCTCGAAAGCCCTCATTTTCTTCTAACGTGATGAACATGAACTACTACTCACAATCACAGACAAGTAATTATTGAGGTGTGCAAGTGTACACTTTATTCTCAAGAGTGCTAAAATGCACCAGTACATGTAGAAGACATAAATCCAAGTAGGTCATTCCAGTAGTAGCTACTTCACAGGTTTCACTAATACTTCATTAATCATGTGCCGATAAGCTTGGGTGGTCATGATTCGCCATCTCACTTGATCACCAGGGTCGTGGATCAGCTCTGTGTTGTCTCAACCATACTACGTGGTCAGGCCATCCAGGTATTTACTTCTCTGCCTTCCCCTTGTTCTGCCCCCATTATCTTGTCAGTTTTCATCAATTTCTCCAATTTATCCCTTCTCATAACGTAATCAAAACATTTTGTCAACGTCTAATTTCTCTAATCGGTGTGCGTACGATTTTTGTTTGTTTCTTGTAGGATTTGTTCATTGGTTTTTCTGTCTGTCCATGGTATTCTTTGCATTTTCCTCAGAATCACATTTCCACAGCCACCAGATGTTTTTCAGCTTGTCTGCTCATTGCCCACGCTTCACATTCATACAAAAGTACAGGTTCTATGTAGCACCTCAACACTCTTTGTCTCATTGCAATTTACATCTTTTTATTGGTCAGTATGGTCACTGCCTAGAAGGAAAGCAACAGCAAACTACCTACTTTAAACTTGCCTAGTTTATTATGATTCGTCGAATCACAGAGCGTCACTAATACTAGATAATGGTTATTTGTACTGAAGTGACTGATGCCCTTTCTTTCTAACTTTATCAACTCAAAACATAAACAGGTACAAAGTCTCATAACACAATCAGGTACATATGTTATACGTCTGTGCGCTAGGGGACAAGTAACATGGTGTCACCTAGCCAAAAGCCTGAGCAACTAGCGGTCAGAAGACCATTATGAAGCTAAAATGTAGCAATAGATCTGAAGTCCACAGAATCCCTGCCAAACGTGGTGCAAACAACAGTTTAAGAAATTCAAAACAATGTTTTCCCGTAGTGAATTTGAATAACGAAGACACAAACAATTGATTGCACGATTTATTGCCTAGCATATTTCGCTGCATCTCGTCAAGTACATACTGCAGAAATCACACAACGTAAAGTAAATTAACTAGATAAATCCTTCAAGTTGAAATATACACATATTCGCACAGTAATATCAATTATCTACTACGGTAATTTTAAGCTGACTAACATGTCTTTCTGATTGCACAATTCTGGCTTGCGTTGATTGATCATAATTGCTTCTGCAAACTTTAACAAGCGAGTATTTTGTGTGTTAAACAACACGCGAAAGGCAGTGTCTCTGTCAACCACATGGCCGCTTTCGATAATGTGTCTACCAATTGAAGACGCCGGGAGCTTCCGGTGTGTCGGCCCCACGAGGCTAGCATCTCCTGTGTGTTGTATCTTGTTGACCCATTGAGGTATGTGTTCTGACACTCGTTATCTTCACTGGGAATGTGCTACAGGGTTCTCCCTCCACTCTCCAAGCTCAGAAATAAGCAGGATGTGCAAGAGTGGAACTCTACATCTGCGGAATGGCATGTTAGGATGTAACCAGGCCCATAACTCAGACCCGAACAGGTGGACTGGCTGGGGTATGGCCTAGGTTGATGTTTTATGTTTCAGGTATATCCCTGTCTGGGGTATGGCCTAGGTTGATGTTTTTTGTTTCAGGTAGGTCCCTGCCAACAAACACCAACCCAATGCCTAGAACAGTGGTTCTCAACCTTTTTTGGCCCATTCCCCCCTTCACCATATGTTCAGAACGTCATTCCTTCCCTTTGATATTTTCTCCCTATAAATCCCCCCCCCTTTTTTTTACACAGTGTACGTAAAAATGGAAGCTAAATTTAATAACACATACAAGAACAAGTCTAAACGTCTACATAAAACGTGATCTGCGGGTCTACTTATGTTAAAAATGAAGTTCAGAAGAGTGAGAAGTACAGAACCATAAAGTACGGAGGAAAAAAACAAAACAATATTAAGTAATCAGTCTTGTATTAACGCGATCTTGAAATAACCATAATTACCCCTTAGGGGGGAATTCCCCACCGGTTGAGAACCACTGGCCTAGAAGGAGTGATCATTAGATATGAGGAGCATGCCCACTCTCAAAACTTTGAAAGCCAATTTCTTCACCTTGGCAAATGCTGAAATCAACACCCTACAGAGGTACTATTAACTATCATTCTAAAACATTCAGACAGTTCTAATCTAGTACTAATAATGCTGGTGTTTAAAAACAAAAAAAAGTTTATTTTGTGCCATTACTTCACAAACAGAAACGTAAGTACATCAGAATTAATTATGTATGCATATACATGTTGAGATATGTATTCCAATACACTCACGTAATATTCACCAGCACATAATAGATTCCATCACAGCCACTTGTAATATTGGCTGATGATTACTTTATTCCAAAATAGCCTCAAACAAGAGCCTTAATGACTTGGCAACGAATTTATTACAATGCAGCCTCATATAACAGTCAGGACAGGTTACATTAAGTCTATATATTATCTGTATACACTCATAGGCATGTTCATGCATCATATACAACATATCATGCCATTTAGACATCATATATATCTAAATATATACATCTGTACATCATGTTCCTCTTGTACCTTGCGGTGTCAAGGTGAAGTATAAACATCGTGAGAGTGCCCGATTATGGGCTTCATGTATCGATATTCCCATGGACTCTGCTATTCCCTCCGTCCAATGTTTACGTGGTCGGCCTCTTCCTCTGTTTCCATCTGGTCTGTACATCATTGCTAGTCGTGGTATTCTGTTGACTGGTAACCTACTTGCATGGCTAAACCATTTGACTTGCTGCTTTCTAATAAAATCTAGTGCAGCTATAACCCCCACTTTAGTCCTGATTTCTTCATTTCTGATCTTATCTCTTCATGATACGTTGAGTTTTCTTCTCAGGAACCTCATTTCTGTTGTGATTTTTTCTTTTCTCTTTTTCTGTCATTGTCCACGTTTGGCATTGATAGCATAGAGTTGGTAGGAAGATTGTGTTGTAAAGTACTTTCTTAGTAGTTATTGATACATTTGTTCTTTAGTATTGGTGTCATTTGTCCAGTGAGTTTGTTTGCCTTGTTGCATCTATTTTCGATCTCATCTTCTGACCTGCCATTTGATATTATACTTCCTAGGTATTTGAAACTCTTTACTTGTTTCAGGGTATGTTCGTTTAGGTGAATTGTTGTTTGTTTTTCTTTAGTTATAGTCATTACCTCTGTTTTACTTGTGCTAATTTTCATGTTATGTTCCCTACACATTTCATTTAGACTATTCATGTGGTCTTGTAATTCAGCTTCTGATTTTGCTATTAGTGCTTGGTCCTCCGCAAACAGAAGTTCTCTAATGGTTAGATTTGCAGATGGTTCTTCTTCTGTGTTCTCATCATGTGGTATTCTTGCGGTCTCTGTTTGGCTGGTTTCTTTACATATATTGTCTACATATGTTATGAACAAGAGAGGGGACAGGACACAACCTTGTCGCACTCCAGATCTTATGATTATAAAATCAAAGTGTGCAAAGTGATTATAAAATCAAAGTGTGCAAAAACCATTGTACACGTGAAATTTAAATAAACAAAAGCGTGTCTCTGAAAAGAAGTTTATGGTGATTTAAAGCAGTGCATGTAAAACACAGCATTAGAAGGACCTGCAGAGGACAACTACCTTCATTAACAAATAGTGCTGACATCAGGGAACACGCAACGGACAATTCTAAATTATGTATAAGTTTTCAACATGAATGATATTTTATTAAAACTAAAGCTACTATAACATGAACTATCCTGGCTGAGAATAAACAGACGGGCTCTGTACAACCAGCTTGACCTGGAAAACTAGCCAGGCTGTAAAGAACATGCCTGGCTCTATACAACCTGCATGGCTTTGTACAACCATCCTGGCTCTATAGAACAAGCACGGTTCTGTACAAGCAGCCTGGCTCTATAGAACAAGCATGGCTCTATACAACCACCTTGACAATATAAAACAAGTATGGCTCTATAGAACAAGCATGGCTCTGTACAACCAGCCTGGCTCTATAGAACAAGCATGGCTCTGTACAACCATCCTGGCTCTATAGAACAAGCATAGCTCTGTACAACCAGCCTTGCTCTGTACAACCATCTTGACAATATAAAACTAGCATGGCTCTGTACAACCCGACAGGCACCATACAACCCATTTGACTGTCAAATGAAGCATTACATTAATAAAAATGACCACACATAAATGCACGACTACTATGTTACATGTGTGGACACAAATGGTTGAAATCACCAGCATGGTATTGTGCCGCATCGCTGCTAGAGCCCATTAGGAGTATTCTATTGAGAGCTGTGATTCAAAGACAGTTTTACATCCCATATTGATGGGACTGGCTTTCCCACATTTTACCTTTTGCAGATAAAACAAATAAAAACATCGCCGTACAAGGATGAGATCTTACTGTCTTCAGGTTAGCAGACCAATATCAATGCAATTGGCCACATCAAAGTATAAACCAAAAACACAAAAATGTATTTTCCATAGCAGGAATCTGCTAGGAAGTTTGAGGACCATCACATCTTATGGGTCAGAGTGCCAGGAGGAATTGGTGGTCACTCTTTCCCTCCCATTGCGAACGATGACCGCTGGCAATGAACCCTCATTCGGCTGCACTCTTGTTACTGTTAATGTCCTAACCATTACGCCAACGCTGCTGCCTCAAAGTATAAACATAAGATAAATATATAATGGCCGAGGGGTTAGCAGCTTTCTCCGCTAACCCCGAATACTCTCGTCACGTGACGCGACAAGAATTAGCAGTGGTTCGAATCGCAAAAGTGACTTATGAGAGTATGGAGCCGGTTGCTCAGAAAGTCGTGGCGTGCTGTTGAGCGTAATCTAGCCTAGGAATCAACATACAGCTGAAAGATGCTGGTGTTGACCGCAGTATCCTGAAACAGGATGGAAAAGCGAAAAAAAAAAAAATTAAAAAAAAAAAATTACTAGAGATAGAAACATGAAAGACACTCAGCACAATGAACAAAACATGTGCACTTTCTAGCTAGAGGACCGGTGTGTTGGTGATTACGAAGTGTACTCCATGGTCTTGATAAACTCCACGGCCAAGGTCAGTTGCAGCCACCAGTACTGCTCCTCCACATGAAAGCGCTTCTCGTAGAAACTGTTCACATACTGAATTGTTGACAGCAACCCAAAGGGGTTGGCTTTGATCAGAACGTAGATAAGTACAGGCATGAAGTCATCAGCGGCAGGCACTGACTTTTCGTTGGCCATACTGAAAAGATTCATGATGGTCTGTGAGCAATGAAGGACACAGCATATCTTGTCTTTGAGTGTCTGTGGACAGAAGAATCATTTGCAAATTGATTATGCGTCTAATTTGACCCTACTAGGTTACTAAATAGTTCTCATCTCATCTTGTTCCTCTTGTACCTTGCGGTGTCGAGGTGAAGTATAAACCACAGGAGGGTGCCCGCTTATGGGCTTCATGTATCGATATTCGCATGGACTGTTATTCCCTCTGAATATCGTTTACGTGGTTGGCCTCTTCCTCTGCTTCCATCTGGTTTGTACATTAAATAAATTTAATATGGCCTAAGTATTTAAGTTTCTGAGATATGATGATATGGTTTATGAACCTTCTTTTATGTTCAGGTCTTGTAAAATTTGAATACTTTTTCTTCTTCTCAATCCATAATATTCTAAGAGTTTTCTATAACAATTTCGCTTATAAGCACCAATATTCTTCTTGAGTGATTGTCCATGACTCAAATGTAGCCACCGGAAACATGCATGTTCTCAACAATGTTACTGTAACTTGCTAGCTGGTGTGGTGTCATAGGTTCTTCATACCATTTAATCTCAATAGTGTAACTAGAAGGTCCCTTTTCTGGAACCCACGGAGCACAAGAAATCAAGGAAGGCTGACAAACACAGGGAGAAGAGAATTAAAGATAAAAGATGTATAATATTGGGAGGTCATGGAAGAGCTGCAGGAAATTGCAAATGATAACACAGCTAGGCCTGAGCTGGCTGAGTGCCCCTACTGCAATGGAGGGACAGAGGACTGCAGAAGATTTACCCTTTTATGCATCAGCTGCGAACACCTCTGGAACTATATTTTGGGGGCACATGCTTTGAACTCAAGTGTAGTCTACTTGTGCTACTGCTATTCAGTGCACTGGACTGATTTTTGCATGTGGATTAGCTTTCCCTATTACCAGTGTCCCTCGCCATCAGGAGAACTCAGTCCGACTTCTGAAGTACTTGAATTTATGTTCCCAAGTAAAGGACGAGAGGTCAACATTTTAGTCCAACTAATCGGTGTAGGGGTTGAAACTGTTAGCCTGGCATCAGCAAAATGGAAGTTTACAGGCAGATAGTCTTATCCATTTGGCTGACCGCCACCTCTGGAACTAAAATGGTTATTTTACTGAAACAACAGCATTTTAATAATAACAGCATTAGCACAAGCATGCGCACGCACACATAACAGACAACTTACATGGTATGCATTGATCATGCAATTTCCTTCTGGGCTGCAGGCCAGGGACATTCCAAGTGGTACATGCGCAGATCTTTGTGTGATGGGCTGATCATCTTGGACAACTTACGAAGGTGCTCCTGAAGAAGTCTGCAAAACATGATTTTGTGAATGTAGTAAATAATATTAGCCGGCTCCGTGGCCGAGGAGTTAGCAGCTTTCTCCGCTAACCCCGAATACTCTCGTCACGTGACGCGACGAGAATTAGCAGTGGTTCGAATCGCAAAAGTGACTTATGAGAGTATGGAGCCGGTCGCTCAGAAAGTCGTGGCGTGCTGATGAGCGTAATCTAGCCTAGAAATCAATATACAGCTGAAAGATGCTGGTGTTGACCGCAATATCCTGAAACAGGATGGAAACGCGGGGGGGGGGGGTGTGTGGGGGGGGGGGGGAAGGGAAGTAAATAATATTAAAACAAACCTATGAGTTGTAAATATTTCTTCCACTTTATAAATGTAGAAGTCAAGTTAAAAGAAACATGTTAAGTCCTTTTGCATGCCATTAGGGTAAGGAAAATAGCAGACTATATATAATCAACCTTATCTAAAATAGTAACAGAAAAGTTCTCACCAACATAACCAATAACATGAACAGACGGGCGGAATATTTTGAGGAACTTTTGAACATCAGTCTCAAAAGCTCTTTCTCATATTTTCAGTCTGCAGAAGTGGAGCGGGAAGTAACCATCTATAGAAAAATTTAGAAAAGATATCACTATAATACTCCTGAAGGATGAGAAAGTTGCTGTCCAAATAACTTCCCAGAACAAGTTATTCAAGACATTATTAACACTTCGAATGAAGTACCGTACACATTATTTAACAGACTGGGAAGAAATAACAGCAGAATAGACAGAAGCAAATTTCTAGAGAGGAGGATATCTGGTGAAGCTTCCAAAGAAAGGAGACCTGCAGGAGTGTGGAGATTATAGAGGAATAAATAATGTTACTATCAATTTCTGGGACAATATTATACAGGATCATCCAGAGATATTTAAAAAATGCCAATGACAAATAACTAAGAGGCAAACAGGCAGGCTTGAACAGATCCTGCACTGGCAGACAGTCACATTACACAAAATAAATGAGCATATCACTGAAATAATTCACCATTTTATATTGGATTTGTGAACTTATAATAAGGCCTTTGACAGCATTGACAGGGAATCTCCATGGAAACTTATGAATGTGGCACAGATGCCCTTTGTCACCTTTATAATTCTGACTGGCTATAGGCTGGATCATGAAGGCAACAATAACAACCACAAGATAATGGATTTCAATGGACCATGAAATGGCAGCATGACAATCAGGACTTCATTGCTCTTCTGGCCCACACATAAAATTCAATGCAGGATGAATAAAACACACTTGAACAATGCGCAGGAATAACAATTCACAGGAGAAAGACAAAGGTAATAACAATCCATCCATCCATCATGTACCATGCCGATAAGCGTGGCGGTCATGTTTTGCCATCTCACTCAATCACCAGAGTCTTGGATCAGCTCCGTGTTTCTGTCTCGACCATGCCACGTGGCCAAACCATCGAGGTATTTACTTCTCGGTTCCCCTTGGTCTCCTCCCTTTGATCTTGCCAGTTGTCACCAAGTTCTCCAATTCATTTCTTCTCATAACATGCCCAAATAATTTTGACTGTCTACGTCTAATGTCTCCAATCAGTTTATGATTTTCATTTGTTTCTTGTAGGACTTGTTCATCGGCTTTTCTGTCTGTCCATGATATTCTTTGCATAACAATAAATGAATCAAATTATTATCCAATTTTCCTTGGTGAAATCTTACTTAAAGAGGTGAAACCATACATTCCTGTTGACCAGAATGAGGTAGATTTGAGGACACCTTTTTAATGCTCCACAGGCATTCAAAGTATTTCATCTTCTTCGTTGCCCTTCTGATGGGAATGCATCACACAATAATTATGTACCTCTCTAACTCATACGCCAATGTGTCTGACTTTAAAACATGCAAATACGAGTGAGAAAGAAAGAGAGAGGGAGCGGAAAGAGAAACATCCACATGAGTCAATCCAAAAATAAAGCTAGGTACGAGGAGGCTTCCAATTAAAACCATAAAAGTGTGATAGGAATTACAATAACCATGCCACTGTCTTGTAACCTGTCAATATTGTTGTTAAGGATGTCATTAGTGTTCAGCATGTGACATCACAGTGCAGATGAACATGGTGACATCATAAGGACAGTTTAAATATGGCCACCCCTCTTTTGACATGCACCAAAGAGAAGCAGCATTCTGTTATCCATTTTTTTTTTATAAGTGAAGGGGTGAAACTTATAGAAATTCATTGGCAAATGCAGGTTCATTATGGTGATGCATGCCTGTCAGTTAAGCAAGTGTATGAGTGGAGTAGGAAGTTTCAAAACAGTGTAACTTCTGTGAAGAAGTACAGCAGGTGGTGCATGAGTGTTTACACAAGTGACCAAAATATTTTTTTTTTCCTACAGGAATCCAAGCACTTTATCAGCGCTGGAGGACTTGCATTTAACGCAGTGGTGACTACATTAAAAAAAATGATAGATTTGTTCTGTACTTTTTCAGAATATACTCTCACTCACTCACTCACTCACTCACTCCACCCCACCCCACCCCACTCACTCACTCACTCACACACAACAAAACATCAACTGTGAATCTAGAGACAACACAATAATACTACCAATTGTGAATCTAGACACAACACAACAATACTACCAATTGTGAATCTAGAGACAACACAACAAAACATCAACTGTGAATCTAGAGACAACACAATAATACTACCAATTTGTGAATCTAGAGACAAGACAACAATACTTTCACTTGTGAATCTAGAGACAACAGAACAATACTACCAACTGTAAATCTAAAGACAACACAACAATATTACCAACTGTGAATATAGAGACAACACAACAATACTACCAATTGTGAATCTAGAGACAACACAACAATAATTCATACTGTGAATCTAAAAACAATACAACAATACTACCAAATGTGAATTTAGAGACAACACAACAATACTACCAAATGTGAATCTAAAGACAGACAACACAACAGTACTACCAACTGTGAATCTAGAGACAACAGAACAATACTACGAACTGTGAATCTAGAGACAACAGAACAATACTACGAACTGTGAATCTAGAGACAACACAACAATACTACCAATTGTGAATCTAGAGACAACACAACAATACTACCAATTGTGAATCTAGAGACAACATAGCAATACTATAACAACTCTGATTCTAGAGACAACAGAACAATACTACGAACTGTGAATCTAGAGACAACACAACAATACTACCAATTGTGAATCTAGAGACAACACAGCAATACTACCAATTGTGAATCTAGAGACAACACAGCAATACTACCAATTGTGAATCTAGAGACAACACAACAATACTACCAAATGTGAATCTAGAGACAACACAACAATACTACCAAATGTGAATCTACAGACAGACAACACAACAATACTACTAAATGTGAATCTAGAGACAACACAACAATACCACCAAATGTGAATCTAGAGGCAACAGAACAATACTACGAACTGTGAATCTAGAGACAACAGAACAATACTACGAACTGTGAATCTAGAGACAACACAACAATACTACCAATTGTGAATCTAGAGACAACACAACAATACTACCAATTGTGAATCTAGAGACAACACAGCAATACTATAACAACTCTGATTCTAGAGACAACAGAACAATACTACGAACTGTGAATCTAGAGACAACACAACAATACTACCAATTGTGAATCTAGAGACAACACAGCAATACTACCAATTGTGAATCTAGAGACAACACAGCAATACTACCAATTGTGAATCTAGAGACAACACAACAATACTACCAAATGTGAATCTAGAGACAACACAACAATACTACCAAATGTGAATCTACAGACAGACAACACAACAATACTACTAAATGTGAATCTAGAGACAACACAACAAAACTATCAACTGTGAATCTAGGGACAACACAAAAAAACATCAACTGTGAATCTAGACACAACAGAATAATACTATCAACTGTGAATTTAGACACAACAGAACAAACTCTCACAATAGTACTATAAGCTGTGAAACTACAATGGAATAAAAACCCTCACAACAATACTACTAACTATGAATCTAGAGACAACAGAACAAACGCTCACAACAAAACTATCAACTGTGAATCTAGGGACAACACAACAAAACATCAAATCTGAATTTAGGGACAACACAACAGTACTATCTGGATTTCTACACGCCATTGTCTGAGTAGATTGGTTTTTTTCGGTTGGTAGTCTGGTATGTACATGTCACTTAGCATGTAATCATAAAACTGGTCTCCTGCTTGGTGGACTGATATCTGAGTCTTGTAGATACCCGAGGCATCAATCATCTGAGTGTCGGGCACATCATGTCTTCGGATAGTCTGAGGTTTCGATGTACTGCCCCGTATTTCACCATTATTCTAGGTCTGATCTCTTCCGAACTCGAAAATGTAACGTCAGCACTGAAGTCCCGGTATTGAATGCGACCTTTGTACCCGTATCAGTGGTTAGAAGTATTTCCACCGTGTCGAAGGAGTAACTATTCAGCGGTATGTAGTGAGGTTTGTCGTAGGCGCGAAACACTGAGGTCGATCGCTGATTCATGATAGGAACCGTCCTTAGTAGTGGGACCATGACGTCTCCAACTGGTCTTGCCGCAATGAGATCGCAGTATACGTAGACATTTTGCAGGTCATTATTCAGGTCTATCGACCCTTCACCTTCAATTGTATCTAGTATCTCTTGTAACTTCTCACTAAATGTAATAGTGGCCCCGGGTTCGAGTATTTTCACGATGATTTTCTTTGATGCATTGTCGAAATGGAATAGAACACAGAGTTGATCGTCCACCTTCCGATCTTTCATTAGGCGATTCAGTGCAGCTATAAACGCATCTGGTGAACTGTACAGGCCTGAGGGACACACCTTTCTTATCACTCTACCATTGGGTGGGATGTATCTTAGCCATACTTCATTCTCTAGCACATTGCAGTAGTAGTTGGGGAATTGAATTTCGGCCAAACCCACTTCAAAATATTGACTCACCTCTATAGTCTGCGGTAACTTTACGAAATAGTGACCTGGTGAGTTCTTGGGAAATATGTTCGGCGAAGCATTACTCGGTAATGTCAGGTAGAAGCTCATATTTTAGGGTTTGGTAGCATGTAACCCAGACAGCTGCTTAGAAGAGCGATCCACAACTTGCCCTCGACCGCGTTGACGTTGTCTCGTAACAGATTAAATAGTGATACGCCAATGACTGTGTATATAACGACCAGTTGACAGAAGAAGACAATCTCTAGTCGCGGCACTCGCCGACCACACATGCACCAGAACGAATTTTCTTTCTCTTCTGGGGTATTTTATGAGTTAGTTTCCACGTTGGTTTCTTCCATTACCACTGTTTTTGACCTACTGGGTCATTACACTCGTGTCACGGTTGTATCATTAGTTGCTATTGGGAAATGCAAAAATCAGTGCTCGAGGCGCTCGTTGTGGGACATTGTCGGTACTAAGGACACTACTTTCTGAACTTAGCAGTGGGCATAAGGTCACCATACAAGGGTTGTCATCCCACTGTGGAGTACCCAGACACGCCAGCGCTGATCGATTGGGTACGGAAGGAGTGCAATAAGATAAGTCTGATCCACCCGTTACATACCACCAAAAGAAATGAATGACGAAGTTAACCAGAAAGCCATAGTACTTGCTCAATGTGACTACCGTGTTATGGACAGATCAGGACAAGTCATTAATCTGCATCTCAGAATAGGCCACATGTATACGACCATTCAGGCTTAATGAATCAGCCATGTGCATGTGTTGATTGGTGTCGCAGCCAGCAGAGCACATACTCCAGTTATATGCGATTAGCACCATATATCTCTTTATTATACTAGTATTGTTAGGTTAACTGTATGCCTACTTGGAGAAACACAACGGAAATGTGAAAGATGTATAAAAAAAAGCCAACTTACCATTAGAGATTTGGTACATGGTGTTCTGGTTACTGCTCACAGAGACCGGTACTTCTGTTAGACGAATGCTGGCCGACTTATACACGCTATTTGCTGACGTAGAATGAGTCAGCCGAATATTATGCACTGTCTGGTCATGTGACCGGGTGCGACTCCATCTATGACCGGTTGACTCATTAGGCACGTGTTTCGGTTGTATCCCATAAGACATTTGAACGGATACAGCGCCATCTTTGATCGGTTTTGGCCACGTGGTCTGGTTTCTCCTTACCACTTGTGGTCGGATGCGAGGCCATCGTTGACTACTTGTAACCACTGAGTATGTGGTCTGGTAGTAGTCATTACACAGGCGACCGGAAGCAGCGCCATATTTCAGCTGATGTGACCATTACTCATTGGTGATCGGATGCAGCGCCATCTTTGAATGGCTTTAGGTTACCCATAGTCTACTTGGAGAAACACAACGAAAATGTGAAAGCTTTATAAAAAAAAAGCCAACTTACCGGTAGCGAATTGTAACATTGTGAGCTGGTTGGTGTTCACTGAGACCGGTACTTCTATTCGACGAATGCTGGTCGTCTTATACATGGTATTTGATGACGTAGAATGACTCAGCAGTTTATTGTCTGGCCATGTGACCGGATGCGACTCCATCTTTGACCATTTGTCACGTGTTTAGGATGTATCCCATCCCCCCCCCCAAAGACATGTCTGAACACGTTCACTCCGTTGACATAGCCCCGTGCTGAGTAACCCAGTCGGTCACCCTCAGATGATGCTGGTGATGATGATTTGATGATGATGATGATGATGATGATAATAATTTGTTTGTTGGTGGCGGTGGGTGATGATGATGATGGTAATCCTGATTACAGACACTACAGACGATCATGGGTGCCGGTTGTTCAGAAAGACACCGGCAAGCTTGCCCAGGAAGGACGAATGTTGAGGTTGACTGCGCTGTCCTGTAATTGATAGACATCTAGCTGGTGCTACACCCTCTTCACACGCACATGACATGGTTGTCGTTCATTCAAAATGAGAATCGCAAACTAGCCCAGCACCGTGAAACTCCATAGAATGTTGAGGCTGACTGCGATGTCCTGTAATTGATAGCACACACACACACACACACACACACACACACACATAGCTGTAATGATGGTACACGGACACCAATCAATGTTGGGGCTGTCTGCAGCGTCCTGTAAATGCATTGTATAAACAATGTTGGGGCTGACTGCGACGTCCTGTAATAGATAGACAACTAGCTGTTGATACACCCTCTTCACACGCACATGACATGGTTGTCGTTCATTCAAAATGAGAATCGCAAACTTGCCCAGCACAGATGAAACTCCATAGAATGTTGAGGTTGACTGTGATGTCTTGTAATTGATAGCACACACGCGCGCGCATGCACACACGCATGTATATACACACACACGCGCGCTAGCGCACACGACATGACTGTCGTTCATACATAATGACAATTGCAAAACTTGCCCCAGGAAGTCAGACACTCCTAGAATACTGAGGTTGACTGCGATGTCCTGTAATTGGTAGTGCGCGCACACACACATACATACACTCGGCCGTACACCCACGCACGCACACACGCCTACATGCGGGCACACACAAACACACGGTTGTCATGATGGTACAAGCGCAATCAAACAATGTTGGGGTTGACTGTAGCGTCCTGTAAATGCATTGCATTACAGCTTGACTACCAGCTGTAATAGGTAGACACATAGTACGAGGCAATCATTTGGTTGTGACATGACACGGCGAATCATGATGCATACGAGCAACCAAACAATATTGGGTTGACTGCGACGTCCTGTAATAGATAACACACACACACACACACACACACACATGTACATAGACACGCACGCATACACGGATGTCATGATGGGACACGCGCAACCAATCACTGTTGGGGTTGTCTGCAACATCCTGTAAATGCATTGCATAAACAATGTTGGGGTTGACTGCAACGTTCTGTAATAGATAGACACCTAGCTATTGATACACCCTCTTCACACGCACTTCGTATAGGTATATTTGAGCATAGATTATATTTTCCTACCCAAATATTCCCTTCACAGCCCCGGCTGTGTCACTGTGTTACTTATGTTAACGGTCAACCAGAACGCCTCAATGGGTGTGTTTATCTCAGGTAAGATCACCTCGAGCTGGCCAGCGCTGTTGTCAGCCCGCTTTAGTGTGAGTGTTTATCTCCAATAATGATCAGAGCTGGCCGGTAGTGGGATCAGCACGTGAACTTTTACCTGTACGCGCAGGTAATCTTTCATTCAAGGGGAGCTTAGTATCCAAAAAGGGGGAACAATTCTGGTTGAGTCAAGAGCCCCGAATAGTCTCCCTTGCCATACTTTTATAGTTAAGGGGTATAACTGCTGGTTTTAATAATATTACATATTTTTATAATTATCTTAGCACGTTATCGTTGTTATTAATTGAGACTCGTAGTTTTTTATTGACGTAACTACGCATCGCTAAACATACAAGAATTTATCCGCTTATTATATGTTTTAGGTTAATTTTTAAATAAAAATTGTATACCCGGCTATTATATTTTTAAACCAGATTTTCACCAAGCGCTTGATGTTGATACACGGGTACTATGGAAACATGCCGAAGCGTACACAAGTTTATTCATGCGGTCATAACTTGACGTACTCGAGTTAGCTCGAGAGATGAAATAAATCATTTTTTTCTGTAATATTGACTTCAATCTCTTCATCGAAGGAGGGGATCAATATGACTGGTGTTCGATCACACTATACCCCTGCGCGCGCGCACGCACACACACACACACACACACACACACACACACACACACACAGATACGGGGACTCGAACCCGGCAACTAGTTGGTCTACTTATCTATATACGTATTCCACATACCCGGGGTTTGCCTCGCTGTCTTTCAATGGTCTCGGAAGCGATCGGGGGAAGTCGAGGCGGCCGGCGGAGGTACCTGTGGGCGGGGTGGTCGGTAGGGAGTACCCAGGACAGGAAGTAGTCATCACGACAACCGGAAGTGGTCACCCAGAACCAAGAAAATACCCGCCATTTTTTGAACAAATTAGGTCCGATATGGATCCGGTTTTTGACGAAACAAGATGGCGGGATAACCCCGTAAAGAAGGATTTATTTTGGATCCGGATCCATAAATGATAATCCATTACAACATTGTATACTACTTTTGTGAATGTGTTTGTTTGCTGATGAAGGCTAATCGCCGCAATGTCCTGTATGTGTCGTAATTCTGTTATGTAAAGCTGCACTACTTTGTGTCTTTTTATATTGTTTTGATTAAACATCGGATGTTTCATACTTTATGTTGCCACAAGAAATGTGCATTCTCTTAAATTTTTTTTCTGCTGTAATTATTTCAGTTTTATTATTAATAATAGTAAATAAAAACACCAACCAGAAACCGATCCCAGTGTTGCTGATTTACGATCTGCAACAAATATTAGACCTAATGTAGTTAGATATTTATGTTGATGGCTGACAACATGAGGCTTTTAGGCAACGTCCTGAGTTTTTATTTATGTTCGTGTCTCACTGTGCTTTATGCTTAAGCCTCAGAAATAAATTCGCTAGTATTTGATCGGCTCTTGGAGAAGCAGAGAAGTAGAGCTCAGTGTCCTCCATGGGTCCTCAGTGGTGGATATTTATTCCACAGCTTTACTTGTTTGCCATCTGGAGCAGAGACTCACTGGGTCTGTGAGGACTTCTATGTACGTGAAAACGAGAGGTCAGTTAGATGTTGTGGTTGCTGATGTAAATTATACTTTTGGCTATTAGTAAACCGGTGAAGGTAGCCGCGGTGACGTAGTGGCTAGATGCTTGTTTGTCGGCCAGGTAGCCAAGGGTTTGAACTGCATTGGAGAGGATTCGATATATTTTTTTTTGGATTGACCTGCCCTCTTAGGTCGACCAGGCCTAAAATGGGTAACAGGAAATGTTTTAGAAATAAAGGCGGTCTGCGTGATACTGACCACATCACCAACCAACTGCCAGTTGGTCTATAGAAATATGGGTCTGGTACCTTCAGACGAATGCGTCTAAGGTGTGTAAACAGATGAAATAATTACGGAATTATTACAAATACACTGTTTAGAAATGACAGACCAACACGAAAACCTGAAAACGGGAAAGTTTTAAATAATAATCAATTGGAGTGAAACATGCTGCAATTATGTGTGTCCATGAAAGCTGATTTAAAATTATGAAATATTTGTGGAGCTGTATTGGTGTAACTGTTTTGTGGGTACAATTTAAAATATTTTCAATAAAACGATCAAAATAAGCTACTGGCTTCAGTCATCCTCGTGTTTTTTGTAGTTTTGGGGTTTTTTTTGGTTTTTTTTTTTTTTTTGGTTTTTTTTTTTGTTTTTTTTTTTTTGGTTTTTTTTTTTTTGTTTGTTTGGTTTTTTTTTTTTTTTTTTTTTTTTTTTTTTTTTTTTTTTTTGGGGGGGGGGGGGGGGGGGGGGGGGGAGGTTTAATGGTTTTGTTTTGAGTGTTTCTTCTTCTTTTCGTTCATCCGGAGTGTTTTTTTTTCAGATGTGATTGCGGTGTGTCTGTTAAGCGCCCTTGGGCCGAAACCCGTAGGCCAACACATCCGTCTACAGCGTGCTTTTTTGACCAGGTAGCATTCCTGGGAGACTCTCACTTTTGTGGTACCATCTACAACCCAGCTGGCCAAGTTGGAACAGTCGAAGGCAACGGTCATCCCTCAAAGGAAGGCAGGGACAGTCCATAGCATTTTTCGCCATCCAAGGTTGCTTTCATAGTTGCAGGGCCGACACATAGCGCCCTGGTGCTGGGCTCACCGAGGGAATCCTGTTCGTGGCTGCTTTAAATCCTCACTTCAATATATTGGTCATTTCGTTTGCCCCGGGCCATTCCCGCACAAACCAGACAGGTTTGCAGATGGTATCCACTTAGCGAGTTTTCGGACATGTGCTTGTCGTTGCGCCCGTCAGAGCTGTTCCAGGCACGACAGACATTCGGAAAACTACCTAGTCAGAGCTGTTCCTAGCACGAGAGACATTCGGACAAGACATTTCACTCGGACGTAATTGCGTAGTGTCAATTTTAGTTTGCCACCCGTAGGACGACACTTCCGACTTCGGCGGGCATTTTTTAATGAGGTTAGCCTTCCTCTGGTTTCGAGGCACGTTAGACTGTTGTGATGTCGCCCTCATCTCAGCTGGTCAAGATAGAACGATCAACGACATCGCGGTCGGCCCTCAAGGGAAGGCAGGGGCAGACCATGGGCATTCCCTCACTATCCAAGGAGGCCATAATTGCAGAGCCGGCACATATTGCTCTAAGACTGGGCTGACCCGAGGAGTTGCCACGTCCTGCTGATGGCTGCTTTTAGTTCCTCACTTCCATGTGTTGGGCATCTCGCTTGCCACTGGTCGCTCAAGCACACACCAGGAGCGGTCAGACTGCGGGCGACATCCACTCTGTAAGCTTTTGCTTTTGGCTTCGGACCACGCAATAGGTTCGCTCGCCGTGCGTTCCATTTCGCGTCATTGAGACGTTCTTCCACTTTTGTCTACACTCTCTATGAGTTAGATACAGACAGTTTTCGTAACCATTTCCTTCGACTGGGGCACTTTTCTGACTTTTTGTACTCGCTCAAGAGGTAGGCTACATGTGCTGCCGGCTCAGCACCTTACCTTCGTGCATCACTGAACGAGAAACGGCCAGGCTCTCTCATCCGGGAATCCCTCATATCCCCCATCTGAGAGCCTTCGAACATGTATCAGACCTGAGCATGTAGCTTGCTTAGTATCTTGCCCCTATTTTTCGGTAGGTGGGTATCGGCCCGGCTCTCAGATCCGAGGGTTTGTGGCTGCCACAGCCCTCGACAGGGAGCCTTAAGAGTCTTGTCCGGACCAAGAACTTCTGCCTTCGTGCACCTGGTTTAAATTTTTGACTGCTATCCTCAGTCTAACCTGCAGAGCAGCAGGTTGTGTCTCTCTTAGTCTGGTCCCTATCCCATATTCTGTCCGATATGTAGTTTTTCATCCATCGGCAAGCAAATGGGGTCGATGGGACACGCAACCTCCCCCACCACGGCAAGGTGGAGACACATCGGGGGAGGTTTTGAGTGTTTTATTTTTGTCAGTCTTTATTTATTTTTTCTTATTTGTTTTGTAAGTAAAGATTCCTTTCACGTGCCATGAGATGTTTTCCGTATATTATGCTTAACCCATATGTTTTATAGATCGATCACGGCACTCGATGGGTTATGTGATCAGTGTCACAATCTACCTGTACTTTCCGGAAATTTCCGTGAACCCATTTTGAACTGGATCTACCTGGGTGCCCAGTCAATTTAATGTTTAAAATCCTTCTCAACAGAGATTCGATTACATGACCAGCGGGCTGGTAGGCAAGCGTTCTAGCCATTGCACCACCAGTCTTTATCAAGATCATAAATTCTGCTGTTTCCTTGACTGCTTTATTTCTCCTAGGCTTGTTTGGTTTACTTACTTAACAATGTTATTTCATTGATCGATTAGTCACACCTGGTGTAATAATCGATGAAGATGGTAATTGATTGCAGCGCTCCATTGTGTGCCATGATAGATGGGTGTCAGTGTGTAGCCAGTGAAGGCTTGTAACACATTCCGCTTGTTTGTATAGTTTATAATGCTGCTCCACTATTTTAAAAGGTTAATTTAAATTAACTGAATTCATTATGGTACCCATGACTTACAAAATAAAAACGCGTGGTGGATTAGTGGTTCGTGCTCTTGCTTATTCTATCAAGTAGCAGGCCTATGCCGCTCTCCGTGGCTAAGAGATTACGGACGCGATTCGTAAGCCCGCTTACCCACGTTCGAAACACAGCTGCGACTGATTAGCAGATCGCATTGCGCTGGGTTTTAACACATTGGTATGGGAGCCATGACAAACTAATGAACGTAAACTTGCCAAGACATCAACAACAGCAGTAAAATGCTGGTGTTGACATAGATGTCCTGTAAAAAGGATATGAAAAATAATGTCAAATATAAGAACCTACATCCTATAGAGTTAATTCAGTTAAAATGCTGAGGGTTGTTTAATTGCTAAATGCCAGAAAGCTATCATTTGAAGTCAGTGATTGGAAGCCAGTAGTCATAGCATGTAACTTTCATAAACTATTGTCTTTCTTTTTCCCCCTGGTTTCACATGTTTCACATGGTCCCTCTATAGCAGTGGTTCTCAACTGGTGGGGAATTCCCCCCTAGGGGGGAATTTTAGGGTTTCCAATGGGGAATTAAGATTATTTCAAGATGGCATTAATACAAGAACCGATTGCTTGATATTGTTTTTCCCTTCATACTATACGGTTCTGTACGTCTCACCCTTCTAAAGTTCAATTTATAAAGTACATAGACCCACAAATCATGTTTTTTTTGTTTGTTTTTTTAGTCGTTGGATCAACATCACGGCACACGGGTTTAACCCCATAAGTGCTCCGTTTTCCTCCTAACTCAAACCTGAGTCTGGAGAAACTCAGCTCAGTGCACGAACTCCGTAGCACACGGCGAGGATCCTGAAATACTTTGGGTAGATTTTTAACTTGAAATTTTGCCCGGGCAGCGCCGTTAGGCTACTCTTTTTCGATTTCCAACTGCCAAGGGATTATTTACGTGCGCAACAATACATACGGGCGTCCGATCTCACTACCCAGAGACCAGGGGAAATTTCTGGAAGTCCACGTGGATTTTTTAAATAAATCCCGGTCCTCACCGGGGCCTGAACCCGGGACTTCCAGCACTCGAGGCGGACACCATAAATCATGTTTTATGTGGACACCTAGACTTGTTTTAGTATGTGGTATTAAATTTAGCTTCCATTATTACGTATACTGTGTAGGGGCGGGGGAGGGATTTTTAGCTAGGAAATACGAAAGGGGGGAATGACGTTCTGAAAATATGGTGAAGAGGGGCACGGGCCAAAAAAGGTTGAGAACCACTGCTCTATAGCAATGTCTTCCACCAGTGTAATTTTGAACAAAACATCGTGGAAAAATCTAACTTTAGACTTTAGCTAACGATGGAAACTCTAAGATAAAGAAACCCCACTGCATCTAAAATTGGGAAGTCCCAACGCTCATTTAAGTGTTAAATTATTGCTTTCTATTGTGGGTAGTAGTTGCATGGGTAGGGTGATAAATGTTTAAGAAAACGTATACATAATGGCTTGGAATGACAACTGTTTATACAACATAAAGACAATGACTTAGAATGACAGCTATTGTGAACAACATAAATACAATGGGCCTAGGGTGGCAACTGTTTGGGACAATATATAAAGAACGATTTAGGACAAGAAATGTTTAAGACAAAATAAAGAGAATGGCATAGAATAACTGTTTTCAGACAAACTAAAGATAATAGCTTCGAGTGACAAATGTTAGGGACGCAATAACGAGAATGGCTTAGAGTGACACATGTTAGGGACACAATAAAAAGAATGGCTTAGAGTGACAAATGTTGGGGGTACAATAAAAAGAATGGCTTAGAGTGACAAATGTTGGGGACACAATAAAAAGAATGGCTTAGAGTGACAAATGTTGGGGATAGGGAAACTTTCTTTTTAGGGACTCATTCGGCATGCCACTATAGTATGTTGAGTGTAGGAGCTGTTTGGTCAATAGCTCTTATCCTATCCCTCTGTCCCTTGACTCCACAGAATATGGAAATGTGATCACTAGTAGCAATGGGTGGACCCCTTCGTACACATTCACCTCCTGGAGAGATTCCACGGGATTAGCACAATTCTGATTTATTTTCATCTGTGTTTTCATTAAATGAAAAGCACTGCATTATTTATTAAAGTCTGTGGTTCCGTACATAAAATTTCTATATGTATTTTTTTTTTCGGGTTCACTTTCCCTACCAGCCTTTAACTGTCCCCAATCTGCCTACAAGACAGCATGTTTTTATCTCTCGTCTTCTGGTTCCTATCGCTTGATCTGTCCGACAAAGGAGACACTAGGATTAGATGTGCTACTGTCGGTACAGTTCTTGGGGTAATTGGAACAGGCACGTCCATCTACCACTTCAGGGTAGAGACACAACAGAGGGGATCGCTGGACCTAAGGAATTCGTGCTTTGTGTGATGATCTAGAAGTGGTTTGCAATTATGTGGAGAGAGATCGATCCTGATGGTATAAATCCCAATGAAGTTGATAATTTAACCTTTAATTTCGGTAGATGCAATCGCTTTGCATGCCTCAGATGATTACTATACCAATGTATCGGACGTAGGAGTTAAATAATTCAGTCTTTCAGACGATTCACCAACCAACGAACAACGAGGGCTACATATTCACAAACGACTAAAGCCAAAATAGAAGTTATGAATAGTTTACTTCATGTTACAAGAAAAAAGCATTCAACATATACGCTGTAATTTTTAATAACGCAATGAAATCAATAAAAGCAATGTTCCTGTAGCTTTATGTGCAATAGGCAATCTAAGCATCAACATTTTACCATTGGAGTTATTTGTTAAACTACAAAAGAATACATTAAAGAAAAACATTTTCATATTCTTTACTTAAAAATATAGTTTCGCAATATATTCACTCATTCATTCATTCTCTCTCTCTCTCTCTCTCTCTCTCTCTCTCTCTCTCTCTCTCTCTCTCTCTCTCTCTCTCTCTCTCTCTCTCTCACACACACACACACACACACACACTCGCTCACTCATTCACTCACTCACCCACTCTCACACACACACAATCATCGCTTACAAATATACACAGTTGATATACAGATGGACGGGTAGACTCTGGCAGCGATGACAGACAGTCTGTCAGTATAAATACACATATTAGATGGTCGTCGAATACATTTCCCAGGCCACAGATTATCATCGGTCAACCGAGAGAAGCTAGGGCAGAAAGGCCGGCCATAAGACGGGCAGAAGAACAGACGGACGGCGAGAGGGGAGAGAGTGAGATGAATGAATGGATGGATGGGTTAGTGGAGCCCTGGGTGCGTGGATGGATGGATGAATTGACGGCTGGATTGATGGATGAATGGATGGATGGATTGATGGATGGGTGGATTGATGGATGGGTGGATGTATGTATGGATAGATGGATGGATGGATGGATGGATGGATGGATGGATGGATGGATGGGCCTATCAATCTATGACCGACAGTCAGACCGGACGGACTGACGAATGAGCAACAGAAAGAGAATGAGAGAGAGAGAGAGAGAGAGAGAGAGAGAGAGAGAGAGAGAGAGAGAGAGAGAGAGAGAGAGAACAATCGAACGAACGAACGAACGAACGAACGAACGAACGAAAATCTTTATTTTCAAAGGTTTAAGAATTGGGTACGCAGGCCCGTCTGACATTCTGCCCTTCTTCTCTATTTCCTCTCATACATTCTTTCATTCAACATCTCTTATGAAGCAATTCTTTGACAACAAAAGAACAATCAGCATTAAAACGCATGAAATATAATCTATAATACATGACTCGTGGAGTCAATGTTTAACATGGGCATCATGAATACCCAAGGTGGGTGTAACGTGCCATACACATGGGGATGTTTTTTTTTTTTTTTTGCTAGTTGTCGTTCGAGATAATTTACCATTATTATTGTCTTTGTTGCTGTTTTTTTTAAAGGGGGCATGTAGTCTGTCCTGAGGTAGTGTTCAAACAGGTTGCAACTGTATGTATAATGATTGGTGGTGTCTTTGATTTCTTGTGGAAGATTGTTCCACAACTGAGTGGCAGAGTATGCTAAGCTTGTTTTAAATAAGTCTATCCCAGGTTTCGGGACATGGAGTATATTTAGTCGTTCGCTATGTCTTGCATTATATTTAAACAATGGCCAAAGGTAGCTTGTCGCATTTTGAAATAGGATTTTGTGAATTAGTTTAGCCTTATTAAAAAGTAGGCGTTTGTGGAGTGGCAGTAACTGAAGACGTTCATGTAGGTTAGAATTGTCTGTAAGCTTATCACCATTGATTAGACGCACTTCTCTTTTCTGGAGTGAATAAAGGCGTTTTGTTATTGATTTGGATAATCCATCCCAGATTGTGGTGCAATAATCAATATGTGTTTGTATGTGGGAAGTATAGAATATCTTTCTTGTGTTTTCGTCGAGGAAATTTTTAATTTTGGCTAGTTGGTATACTTTTTCGGCTATTTGTTTAACTAGAGAATGAACATGGGAATTGAAGGATAGATTTTGATCTATGATAAGACCCAGTGTCTTGTGCTCGGTTACACTTTCTATAGGCGTGCTACCAATGTGCAGCTGAAGTGTTCTCTGCGAGTTTAGCGTGTGAAGTCTTTGCCTGGTTCCTATTAACATAGATTTTGTTTTAGAAATGTTAATTTGCATGCGGTTTGAATGACTCCAGTTAACTACACTATTTATTTCCTGTTGCAAGGATAATTCTAGAACATTACGATCAACACCGTTTGCATATACTGTGCAGTCGTCTGCAAATAGATCGCAGGACGATGACAGATATAAGGGAAGATCATTTATATAAATGGCAAATAACAGAGGGATATAAATGGTAAATAATAGAGGGCCACGTATAGACCCCTGTGGTACTCCAGTATTAATGGTAATGGCTCGGGATAGAGATTTATTGTGTAATACGACTTGTTTTCTGTCTAATAAAAATGAATTTATTAATGTCACTATATTAAAGCTTACTTTCATTGTTTCTAGATTTTTTAATTAGGATAGTATGATCTATCATATCGAATGCTTTTCTAAAGTCTATAAACATCGTTCCACATAGAGTATTGTTGTTATTATTTTGATGCCAGTTTTCTATCATGTTTGTTAGGGCCGTATGACAGGAATATTTTGGCCGAAATCCTGACTGACTGTCAGCTATTAGTTTGTGGCGAACTAAGTGCTCTAGTGTTGTTTTGTGGATGTGTTTTTCTAGCGGTTTGGATAGTGAGGATAATATGGAAATTGGCCTATAATTACTCATGATACAATCGTCTAATGAACCAGCTTTTAAATGAGGATCGCGAGAGAGATAAATAGATAGGTAAGTGGTTAGGCAGACATGCAATCAAACATTATTTAAACAGGGTATTCTCTCTAGCTCTTTCTGGATATTCTCTGTACAAATACTGAGCTGGCCTAGGCAACACTTTAGAACGTCACTGACTATCGAGAAAAATATATGCTATATGTTGTTGTTTGTCTATCGTTATTTTTTTTTCTAATTTATCCAGAAGCAATTTCCTGTTATGAGCCTGAGATATAACAGGACCATCACACTGTGTGAACCTGAATGCACGGAGGAATGTTCAGCCAATCTTTCCCTCACTTAGCTGATGTTGAGCCTAGGCATCGAGCCCTCGTCCGATCTTGCTCATGACATCAGCTTTGCTAACGCGCCTGATCCGTCGTTACTTAAGAGCGCAATCTCAGTTCATCATGTGCCACGCTATTAGGTGTTGGCGGTCAATGTTTCGCCATCTCACTCGACCACCAGAGTCGTGGATCTGCTATGTGTTCTTGTCTTGAACACACCTTGCGGCAAACCATCCAGGTATTTACTTCTCTGTCTTCCCCTCGAGTGCGCCTGTTGGCATCAAGTTCTCCAGTTTATTTCTTTTCATAACGTGTCCAAAACATTGTAAATGTCTACGTCTAATTTATCTAATCAGTTTACGGTTTTCATTTGTTTATTGTAGGACTTGGTCACTGGTTTTTCTGTCTTTCCATGGTATTCTTTTCATAGTCCTCGGAAACCACATTTCTACAGCCTTTTATATGTTTTTCAGCCTGTCTGCTCATTGTCCACGCTACACATTCAAGCAAAAGTACAAGTTATATGTAGCACTTTAATACTCTTTTTTCTCGTTGCAGTTGTCATCTTTTTATTGGCCAGTATTTTTTCAATCTTGCAAAAGGCTGCCTTCGCCATGGCGATTCTTATTCTAATCTTTTCAAGACACAACCCATCCGATGTTATGACTGTTCCAAGATACTTGTAACGACTCACTTGTTTAAGAATATTCCCATGTATCCGTTTATTAACATTAGATATGCAGATGATACAGTCTTGATTGCAGACAATGAACAGGACCTGCAAAATTTAGTAGATGCGGTTGTTACACACAGTGAACAACTAGGGTTAGAATTAAATTGTAAAAAGACACAGATTATGGTCGTTACTAGGAAGAACGAAATACCACAATGTAATATACAAGTAAATGGGCATGTTCTTAAACAAGTGAATAGGTACAATTATCTCGGAGCAGTAATAACATCTGATGGGAGATGCCTTGAAGAGATTAGAACAAGAATCGCCATGGCAAAAGTAGCCTTTAGCAAGATGAAAAACACACTGACCAATAAAAAGATGTCAATTGAAACGAGAAAAAGAGTGTTGAGATGCTACATAGAACCTGTACTTTTATATGGATGTGAAGCTTGGACAATGAGCAGTCAGGCTGAAAAACATCTGATGGCTGTAGAAATGTGGTTTCTGAGGAAAATGCAAAGAATACCATGGACAGCCAGAAAGACCAATGAACAAGTCCTTCAAGAAACAAATGAAGATCGTAAACTGATTAGAGACATTAGACGTAGACAGTCACAATTTTTTGGGCATGTTATGAGAAGAAATGATTTGGAGAACTTGGTGACAACTGGTAAGATCGAGGGGAACAGACCAAGGAGAAGACCTAGAAGCAAGTACCTGGATGGCTTGGCCTTGTGGCATGGTCGAGACAGAAACACGGAGCTGATCCACGAATCTGGTGATCGATTGAGATGGCAGAACATGACCGCCCACGCTTACCGGCATGGCACATGATGGATGGATGGATCCGTATATTACATTGTGGTATTTCTGTCTTCGTAGTGACGACCATAATCTGTCTTCTTACGAATTAATTATAACCATAGTTGTTAACTATGTGCAACAATCACGTCTACTAAATGTTGCAGATCTTGCTCATTGTCTGCAATCAATACTGTTTCATCCGCATATTTAATGTCATTGATGTTACGTCCCCCAATGGTGTTTCGTATCATATCTTCTAACTTTCTAAAAATATGTTCACTGCAGAGGGTAAAAAAAATCTGGAGACATTACACATCCCTGTCGCACGTCTCTCTTAATAGGCTTATACTGATCTAATCCACGACTCTGGTGATCGAGTGAGATGGCAGAACATGACCGCCCACGCTTACCGGCATGGCACATGATGGATGGATGGATGGATCTAATTCATTATCAGACTTTATTCCAGCCAGCTTCTTGTTTCTAATAATAATTTTACTAGTGTAAGGTCTTTCTGATCAGTTTCAACACAATATGATGGCTGTTTAGACGAATCTGAGTTCAAACATCTATGTTGCATTGAAGGCAAGAGAAATGAAATTAGTTAAGATGATAATATGACTGTGAGTGAGTTAGATTTAAGAGAAGGAAACTTGGTCAGCTTCAAATTCCATTTCTCCACTTGGTTCTATTTGATCCAGTCACAAGAAATGATCAACACGACTGGAATAGAAACCCATTAAGGGTTGCAGTCGCAATCCTCCGAATCTAGTTTTGCTTGCTTAGGTTAGATAGTTAGTTAGTTGCATTTCCTTTATAGGACGTCGCAGTCAACCCCAGCATTTTTGGCTGTTTGTGATTTCTTGGCAAGTTTACCTTCAGCAGTTTACCATTGCTTTCTGAACAACTGGCACGCATACCTTTGTATGGAAACCAACGTAAAATATTCTTCCAAAAAATTCTTCCAAATCTCCTGCATCTGTGTTTCGAACGCAGCATGCGGGAATCGTAACCACTTTGCCATAGAGCCTTAAGTAAGTATATATAATCCATCGGTTAACTCACTATGTGACGGATCTGTAATATCAACCGTTGCATGTTTACGTTCTCTGTGAAAATCTTCTATTTTCAACTAGATGATTTTGCTGTCCTTGATAGTCTATCTGTTTCTTTACAGTGTCTGTTTTCTAAGAAGATTGTTATCAATCAGCTTGAATGTTTTACTAGGTCCGCGAAACAAAACCCACTTTTTTAGCCCCAAGTAGTAGGCGTGGGAGCTGGGGGTCATAGCTGTAGTCTATTTGTCAGAACACAGAACGGATAATGAAGGCAAAAAGGTGGCCCGAAACTCCACAAAATGTGGTCCTGAAATTGGATGTAAGTATTGAAGATATCACAGTCTTACTGCGAACGTTTATAAGGCAAGAAAAATCCTTTACAGCAATAACGTAAAATAAGAAAAATATGAAATGTAGGCACTTTGGAATTTACCAGAACCTGTCACTCCAAAATTATACAACCACTTTAATCAGCTGCTTCAGTCTCATACAGTCATTTTGTCTGTTGCTTCAATGTGATGCGACCACTTTGATCTTAGCTCCAACATGATACAATCACTTTGATCTCACACTCCAACATGACTCAACCACTTTGATTTTACACTCCAACATGACACAACCACTTTGATATCACACTCCAACATTACACAACCACTTTGATCTTACACTCCAACATGACACAACCTCTTTGATCTTACACTCCAATATGACACAACCACTTTGATCTCACACTCCAGCATTACACACACTTTGATTTCACATTCCAACATGGCACAATCAATTTGATCTTACACTCCAACATGACTCAATCACTTTCATCTCACACTCCAACATGATATACCACTATGATTTTACACACCAACATGATACAATCACTTTGATCTTACACTTCAACATCACACAACCACTTTGATCTTACACTCCAACATGATACAACCACTTTGATTTTACACTCCAACATGATACAATCACTTTGATCTCACACTCCAACATGACTCAACCACTTTGATTTTACACTCCAACATGACACAACCACTTTGATATCACACTCCAACATTACACAACCACTTTTATCTTACACTCCAACATGACACAACCTCTTTGATCTTACACTCCAATATGACACAACCACTTTGATCTCACACTCCAGCATTACACACACTTTGATTTCACATTCCAACATGGCACAATCAATTTGATCTTACACTCCAACATGACTCAATCACTTTCATCTCACACTCCAACATGGCACAACCACTTTGATCTCACACTCCAACATGACACAACCGCTTTGATCTCACACTCCAACGTGGCACAACCACTTTGATCTCACACTCCAACATGATACAACCTCTTTAAGCTCACATTCCAAAATGGTACAACCTCTTTGATCTCACATTCCAACATGATACAACCACTTTGATCTCACATTCTAACATGATACAACCTCTTTGATCTCACATTCCAACATGCTACAACCTCTTTGATCTAACACTCCAGCATGTCACAGCACTTTGATCTCACACTCCAATATGATACAACCTCTTTGATCTCACATTCCAACATGATACAACCTCTTTGATCTCACATTCCAACATGATACAATCACTTTGATCTCACACTCTAATCTGACACAACCACTTTGATCTTACACTCCAAAATGGCATAACCACTTTGATCTCACACTCCAACATGATACAACCTCTTTGATCTCACATTCCAACAAGATGCAACCACTTTGATCTCACACTCTAATATGACACAACCACTTTGATCTCACACTCCAACATGGCACAACCACTTTTATCTCACACTCCAACAAGATACGACCTCTTTTATCTCACACTCCAACATGATACAACCTCTTTGATCTCACATCCCAACATGATACAACCACTTTGATCTTACAATCCAACATAACACAACCACTTTAATCTCATACTCTAACCTGATACAACATCTTTTATCTTACACTCCAACATAACACAACCACTTTGACCTCACACTCCAACATGATACAACCACTTTGATCTTACACTCCAACAATGGGAGAGGGGGTGGGGGTCTGGATTGCCAGGCATTGTTAGAAACTTTGGTGATAATGGCTGTCACGGCCTTTTCAGGACCCATTCCCCACTGATCCAAGGCTGACATCCAGCTCACGCCTGTGGCTTCTAGCAGCTGTCAGCATGCGACCACAGCCACCCCCGGACAACGGCTGTGACAAGCAGGCAAAACCAGGCGAATGTAAACCAATCGGTGAACTAGGATCAAAGCAGGATTCGGCAGACTGCGCAGGCATTGATGATTCAACTGGCAAGGCGGCGTTTACCTGCGAAGCATTGTGGAATGTAATAAGCACGGCAAGGCACGTAGAGTGCCCTGGTTATCCACTGCACCTGTATTCGTCTCCAGTCATCTTGACTTGTCTTGCCACATGATTCAGATGGACTCAAGCGAGAGAGTGTGGTCGACGAATTGAGCAGCTCCTCCACACTTTAATCCAATTCATCGCTGAAGTTATTCTTCATCCAACTTCATCTATTAAGGACTGAGGAAGATTATGGCGAAATATGGCTGTCCACGAAAGTGTGTCCAAATAGTGCAGCAATTTATTGATGGTATGCAGGCAAGAGTCCAGGAAAATGGCGAATTGTCTAAGCTAAATCATGTCCTGCCACTAATAGAGTGAAGCAACGCTGTGTTTTGGCAAAAACGCTGTTCAGCCTCATGTTTTCAGCTATGCTGACCAAAGCTTTCGACAACAACGACATTGGAATAGGCACAAACTAACTTATGGATAAACAGCTGTTCAATCTCAGAAGGCTGAATGTCAAAACCAAAACCACCCCAGACACCGTCAGAGAGCTCCTAGATGCTAACTCACTTGCGAAGCAAACAGGACTGCTAGAGCTGTGGAAAAAAGGACTGGACAAATAAAAACACGACAAGAGATCCTCCTCCTAGAACGTCAAGCATTCTTCGAACACATTGTCAAAGAACATTTCAAGCCAAAATAGGCATTGCCAGCCATTTTAGAACTCAAAGGTCCAAACTTTCAAGCTCATTGGATGAAACGAATGGTCGTCGTCATACTTGATGGACAAACACCACACTAGAACATGATACAAACACTTTGATCGTACATTCTAACAAGATATTACAACGTTGATCTTACAATCCAACATGATACAACCACTTTGATATTACGCTCTGTCGTGTTTCTAAAGTTACTGGTCAGAAGTTAGAATAGTCCTGAGTGAACTACACTAACCAGTAAGACAGGCAGAGAATGAGTTAACACACGGCGGACTGGACGATGACAATTCAGTAACACGTAAACAATTCTCAGGTTCACGGGACAGCTACGGTAGTTAGCGTCGCGAATACGGAAATAAGTGATTAAACATTGGGACAGCAGACAGAACATCGACTAGAACCAACTAGCTAACATCTACTGCAGTCAACTAACATCTACTAGACTCGACGAGAAACAACTAGAGTTGATTAGATATCTGCGACCGCTATTCTAAGGACGACGTTTCCAACTGACCATGCCATCAAACCTATTTGACACCGGACTGGTATTCACGGACAATATCATGGTATTCAGACAATGGTGAGCTTGTTCGGCGACCCAGTTCAACGACGTTATCGTAAGTTGGCCATTTAAGTTAGTAAAACGTTGATTGCGTTTACATTCACGAAGGGCTTGCAGTGACACTGACGCCAGTATTGATATGTGAATAGTCAGCTGAACATCGGACTGTCATTTGTGTAAGACGTACTTGCAGTGACACACAGGAAGTGGGGTCAGCGGTGAAGTACCGATGTGAGATGTTACTAAATAAAAGTATAAAGTTGCTACGTTGAGTTCTGCGAGTTATTCACTGAGTGTCAGCAGACATAAGCGCCATCCAATCGAGTATAGTTGCCATAGGTGTTGATAACCAACAATCATCCGAAACTACCTAAGTAGCATCATTACACGCTCCAACATGATGCATTTCTTTTTCTTCTTCTTCTTCTTCTTCTTCTTCTCTTCTTCTTCTTCTTCAGACTTCCAAGCCATTGAGGTTCTTTGCTGCAGATACAAGCCGTCTCCATTCATCTCTCTTGTTGATCTTCTCTTGCCAGTCGCTGATTCCAAGTGCTTGTAGGTCTGTATGTATATTATCTCTCCACCGTCTTCTTGGTCTACCTCGGGGTCTAAGGTCATTTACATAAACAAAGTACAATTATTTTGATCTTATGCTTCAACCTGATATCACACCTCTTTTCTTATACTTCGACGTGATACAATCACCTTGATTTTATGCTTCAACCGGATAAAGCCGCTTTGATCTTATGCTTCTACCTGACAAAACCACTTAGATCTTATTCCTCAACCTGATATGGTCACTTTGATCGTATGCTTTAATCTTGCAAAACCATCAATTAACTTTGATCTTATGCTTCTGCCTAATAAAACAGCTATCATCTTATGCTTCCACATGATACAATCACATTGATCTTATGCTTAAGCTTGATAAAACAACTCTTATCTTATGCTTCAGCCTGATAAAACCACTTTGATATTACGTCTACAACCTGGAAAAACTGCTTTGATCTTATGCTTCAACCTTATAAACCCGATTTGATTGTATGCTTCAGAGTGATGCAATCACTTTCATGTTAATACTTTGTAGGAACTAGGGACCTTGGAAAACATGTCATCATGAATGAATACATACACAAAATCATGATTCTTATATTCGTATTTAATTAAGGTCAGCTTCAAATAGGATCTGGTAACTTGTTTTTCAGCCATTAATAATGCATTTTACTGCATCAGTTTAATGATTTGTTTCTATTATTGTTGACCGTGCAAGAATGAGACGATGGAGGGACATATTTATATGTGTGTTATGTGCATCCATGTCAGGCAGCAATTGTCAATAGAATTCACTTAGAATTATCATCACGGAGACAAAGTCCCTAATCAGGAACCTTCTGTGGGTCTATGATATTCTGGGAACATCAAATGTTGTAGCTTGAATGCACGGAGGACACGGTGACCAGTCCTTCCCTCACTTAGCGAACGACGAAATCAGGTCTCGAATCCCACGTCCGACTGCGCTCATGACATTATCAGCGTGGCCTCCCAGTGATTACACTAGAAATCTGCTATTTTCACACAATATCAAATAACACAAAGCAATGCAATTTCCAGGACACAATTGCGGAAACCACAGGACGTTGCGGCCACTAGCCTTCTCATCAAAAAATACATACAACAAACACAACATGTAATCACGGAGAAGACCCTCCAGTGACTAAATTAAGGCATAAGAACCGGGTGAGAAGAATGAAAAGATAAAAGCAATGAGAACAATGAAAAGAAAATGAAAATTTGGGGGAAAATATGTTTGCTACTTATCTCAGAATCTCAATGTGATCAAAAATACTGAGCTACAAAGAGAAATTAACGCCTACGTTAGTTTTCATGGCACATGATGATGATAAATTTGATGATGGGCGTAAATAACTAAGCAAGCTTTTTTTTTAGGAATTAAGGCGATAAAGTAACGATAGAGATTGAATTAGATTTGTAAATCATTAGCCACATCATAGTAATCTGTGTAGAACTTTGTCCACTGGTATGGTATATCGACATTCAAGAAACAAACATAGTTTATTTACAAGATATGTCATATAGAAATATATAAACCCGACACCCCAAATTGCGCCAACGGTTTCGGGCGGTGGAGCGCAATTGGGAGGGTACAAGCCTTGCCCTAGTGGCCAGAAAATGCAACCTAAAGACTAAATGTCATGGCAGGTCAGACCAGGCCCTAAGCCTTGGTCGGCAACTGGTCTAGGGTAGAAGCTCCGACAGGCGGACGATTAGTTCACTGCTTTGCTGATCCAGCAGCTTCTGCAACGTGCCTTGTTCTAGGCATATTGGTATTAACTTTCTTCTGGAGTAAACTAGGCAGACCAAGAGAGGGGTCATGTTGCATAGGAATACTTGATCTATAAATTCAGCCTAGGCTTTGTGCTATGGAGAGTTATGTTACAAACCATCGTCTATCAATATGACAAGGTGCCAGTCATATAGAAATGCAATTCACACAAAAAACCTCGAGAAAGTTACGAGCTGATCCTGTATACAAATTCACAAGACATGTACGCTGTGATCTGCATTGCAACCTTGAAAAGTGCACACAAATTAAAAACATGTGTGATTATCAGCCAAGAAAACTGAGTAAACATATAATTTAAAAGTAGAACGTATGTTCCCAATAATTCAACAAACATATTCATTTTCCTTGAATTCAGATTCCTTGAATCCACTTACAAACTTTTGCTTATAGATGTATGTGGGAGTTTTCGTTATAAACTTATTTCATACGCTTTTATCATAACATACAAAGTAACACTGACCGGAATCTTTAATGTTTAAAAGTTTTCTGTCTCACTAAAATAAACCTTTCATGTCACTAATAACAAGTGTCTTCACATTATAGATTTTTTAACCGTGATCTATAATAACCGTTCAGAATTATAATTTTAACTTTGTTAAATACACCCCCAACGTCTTCATTATCGATGCCGATAATACGTCGGTGAGTATGACTATTATTTAAACATTGGATGTTCTCCACGACAGTCCTCGCAAACCCTACGGGCCTCCTATGGACAATTATTGCAAGATAAAATTATAGATGCTTTGCAATTAAACTATCAAAACATGTATGTTATAAGCATGTAATTCTTCACACACATATTTTTAAACTAGCTACGATGGTGCTTGTGTAAATTCCACAAATTATAATAGTGTTTCAACAGCAACCTAATATTTCAAAACAATGTTTTCCCGTAGTGAATTTGAATAACGAAGACACAAACAATAGATTGCACGATTTATTGCCTGGCATATTTCGCTGCATCTCGTCGGGTACATACTGCAGAAATCACACAACTTACGTGAAATTAACTAGATAAATCCTTCAAGTTGAAATATACACAATTTCGCACAGTAATGTCACTTATCTACCACGGTAATTTTAAGCTGACTAACATGTCTTTCTGTTTACACAATTCTGGCTTGCGTTGATAGATCATAATTGCTTCTGCAAATTTTAACAAGCGAGTATTTTGTGTTCTAAACAACACGCGAAATGCAGTGTCTCTGGACACAACGTGACCACTGGCGACAATGTGTCTGCCGATTGAAGACGCCGGGAGCTTCCGGTGTGTCGGCTCCTCGCGGCTAGCCACTCCTGTGTGTTGTATCTTGTTGACCCATTGAGGTATGTGTTCTGACACCCGTTTGTTAAGCTGTCTCTCCGTTCGACCAATGTAAACGGCCTGGCATCTACATGTGAATTGGTAAATACAATTGTTTGTGGCGTACAGAGGAACAGGCTCTTTGACTGTTGGTGTAGGAATGGGTACGGTTTTACATCTAATGACTGGAGTTGCCGCACAGAATGTTCGACCTACTGCTGTAGTAAGCCGGTCTTGTAGACGTTGCATTACGTCATCCCCTCGAAAGGTTAGCTGGATGAATACCTTGAGTTTAGGGACTGTAGTTACGTCTGCTTTGGGTTTGGGCTGTTGGCAATGGCGCTTTATAAATCCTGTGGAGTACCCATTCAGGTTTAAGACATTCTTCAGAGTTTCAAATTCCTCTGTCAGTGTGTCCTGGGTGCATATCTTTCTAGCACGGTCAAACAAGGTCCGTACTAAGCCCCGTTTGTACTGGACAGGTGTGAAGCTCTGAAAATTTAGATATTGGCCAGTCCATGTTTCTTTGCGATACACGGTTTTTGAATTGTGCCGTCTGCTCTACGTCTCATTAGAATATCTAGGAACGGTAACGCTTCGTTGTGTTCGTGTTCCATAGATAGAGAGATGTTTTTATGCGTCTTGTTCATTGTGGCCTGAAACGATGTTGCTTGTAGCTCGTCTGTGTCTGTCGACACAAAATACTCGCTTGTTAAAATTTGCAGAAGCAATTATGATCTATCAACGCAAGCCAGAATTGTGTAAACAGAAAGACATGTTAGTCAGCTTAAAATTACCGTGGTAGATAAGTGACATTACTGTGCGAAATTGTGTATATTTCAACTTGAAGGATTTATCTAGTTAATTTCACGTAAGTTGTGTGATTTCTGCAGTATGTACCTGACGAGATGCAGCGAAATATGCCAGGCAATAAATCGTGCAATCTATTGTTTGTGTCTTCGTTATTCAAACCTAATATTTAGTGTTAAATTGTGCACCTTTCTAATACTATTATAGGGATTGTACAGATAAGTATTATTATGAATATTTCGTGAGTTATTTGTGCTAGGAATATCATGAAGGTATGATGCTTCAAATCAATATCATACTGCAGGTACTGCAATATAGTAGGATATTTTATATAATTCTTTTATATCACGCCAACCTACTGTTCCCTCCATATTCAGCCTGTTGAGCTGTTTTACGATTTGAATATTAACAATATGCATAACTGTGTTCGAAATATATCGACGAATTATACTGATATAAACATCATTTTATGTTTTGTCAATCTGTTGCGAGCAGTGTTGCATTATTTAAATGTGTATGTTATATTGTGTCCCAAAACAGAGATGATTGTTATAAATATTATTGTGCCCCAAAGTAAAGATGATTCTTATTAAAATATGTGTGTTCGTTGGAAGTTAAATATAGCAAACATAAACGCATGAGTAACAGGTGTTAGTGACTTCATTTACAATATTTCTTAGGTGTGTTAGGTGATGAAGCTAGTTCCTTTTAATGTTGTTCTACCATTAAAAGATTGGAACCATACACTGTAAAATAACTATAATTTGATTGTTGAATGTATATTGTCTCACAGTATATACATATTTTTTTTTTAAATAAAGATTGCGTTAAATAATACTAATCCTTATTATTAGAATGGATAAAATAGTAAGCGATGAACAACGTAGAATAATCGAGATTGTCGACTTTGCAATTTTCGGCAGTTCCGTAAGTTTGTTTGGCATTGCAGCAAATGCAGTAAATATTATAGTATTCTATCAGCAAGGTTTCAACAACACTGTCAATATTGGTTTCTTTGGCCTGGCAATATCGGACCTGTTTTGCCTGCTATCTTTGGAATGGATTACGGTGTGTATGAATCCACTTACATCCTTGTCCGGTTTGCCTTGGGTTCGATCGGAAGTCATGTACTTGACAGGAGCGTGGTTGCATGTATGTTTTGGACGAATAACCAGCTACATAACTGTTTACATAACAGCCGAGAGATATCTGTGTATTGCCATTCCCCTTAAAGTGAAGCAGATCATTACACCAACGACAACTGCAGTGGCTTTATTCTGTATATACTTTGTTAATTTATTGACACTTGTCCCAGAATACTCCACGTCTTTCCTTGATTGGAAATTCATCGTGGAAGTCAACAGAACACTCATCGCGATGGTCTTCACCAGCAGGCGGTGGAGGGTAGAAGGGCTAATCAGTGTTCTACATGCAGTGACTGGCGTGACGTCTTTTCTGGGTGTCATCGTTTTCACGTCTGTCTTAGTGTACAAGCTAAGAAACGCCTCTAAATGGCGCAAAAGAGCAACGTTCAGTCAACAGAAAGATCTATCCATGTCCACCCGGGATCAGAAGACCGTGAAGATGGTTGTTCTTATAGCCAGTATTCTAATAGCTTGCTATACACCCGGTGCCATCATTGCCATGTCAACGTTTATTGTTGGCCCGGAGTTCGATATCAAGGGCAGATACGTCAACCTGTGCATGTCAACCTGGTCACTAGCTTGCCTGTGTCATGCCATAAACTCAAGCATCAACATTTTTTTCTACTACAATATGAGTTCCAAGTACAGAGACACCTTGAAAGAAATATTAGTCAACTGTTTTAGATGCAAAGAAAGTGGAAATTGTGGACATCAATTTGTTAATGTATTAACCATGGATTAAGCGGAGACGAGAATGGCCACAATATTGACGCACATATTAGCAACAGTGGTAGGGTATTCTTTATAGCAGAGAGAAATTTCGAAAGTCTGTTTTAGAGGCAATGTTCTGCACAGCTGCGGGCCAATTGGCAGCAGACCGCCCTGCTTTGGTTTTCATACAATGATATGTTTGCCGGTCGTTCAGAAAGCAGTAGCAAACTATTTAATGTAAACTTGCCAAGAAATCACTGTCGAAAACTGCTGGGGATGACTACGACGTACCGTAAAAGGATATACAACTAACAAGCCGCTGGATGGTAATGAGATTGTTTAACTTTTCTACTTCATTTACGTTTAACGAAACTGCAAGGCTGTTGGTGCCAGTAACGTGTTTCCATCTTTGCAAGTCTCAGTGATCTTACTGTAATATATATATATATATATCCTCATCCTCATTGGCACCTTGCCGTCTTGACAGACGATAGTTTGTGCTTTAAAAAGGCATAATAACTTTTAACTATGGCGGTAGCGAGTGTGACTGATAAGGCCAATTTGCGCTGTAAATGTCCGTTCACAGTGGGTGCATGTGAACACGTGGTCATTTCCACCATCATGCACCATCTTACGTAATATATATATATATATATATATATATATATATATATATATATATATATATATATATATATATATATATATATATATTCATATTCATATTCAACAATTTTAGATTATGTAATACGTAATACCTCTTGGAAGCTTCTATGCACCTTAAATTTGTGCAGAGCTTTTGTTGGAAAAACTTAATCTGTCGTATTTACAACACACATCATCTATGGGTGTCAACACAGTTGCAGTTGTTCATTGTGAACCTTCACTCAATGATGTTACCGACGTTGACCTGGGGAGAATATTCTCTTAATTATCCTGTGTTCAGTACTGTTTTGTCTGATTACGATTGTGACCTTTTACACTGCTGGTTTTAGTCCTGTGTCGTATTTAGTCATGTGGTGTACTGTTGGTATTATCTATTACTTATATTTGGCAACAAGCAAACGTAATATTCTTTCAATAACTTGCATAGGTTACTCGTGTTTGCATTGCCAATTACAAACATAAAACTAGACAAGTCAATTAAATTGAACGACTACTTGAAGCCTATGAAAACTACCTAAAACAGATAAATCGTTTAGACCTGCTATGAGTTCTATAGAACAGCGCTAATGAAATACTGGAAACAATACTTAACCCTCGCAACAGGATATCATATCGCATCCGACCAACAACACAAATTCTACAGAGCGTGGCAAAACAGCACCATCAGCGTGTACGCACAGCAAAATGGTCAGCTGTGATGTTATGAGTCACCTCACGCTTTTATCTGTAGAACAAGCACCGACTCCGTTGTCTGATAGCCTGACAGACAATGGGTCACAACAATGACAAAGACAACTGACAACGGAGCAGATATTTTATAACTGCTTGAAGTACGTATGTGTAGAGAATAATGTTTTCTATGTTGTTGTTTTTTTTTTTTTTTTCAAGTAGTATATTTCCTTTGCAAGGTATCGTTCTCATCACTGACAGATTCTCGATCTTTTGCAAGGTTCTCTGCCTCGTAATTTGTCATCTCTAAGGTGTCTTTAGTGTTCGAGTATTAGCAGTCTATGCTCAATATTGGCAGTCGCCATGACTCTCATTGCTGACAAACCTTTTTGAGCTTTCGTTATGACATAATCGACATGATCTCTGAAGGACAGGCTACGAACAAGCCTCACTCCAAGATATGTCATTGACTGGGTTCTACTCAAAATGCTCCCATCCATTCTTACTGCCGGCAGGTCTGTGTTCACAATATGGTTGTTTAGGGAGAACCATGTAACTGATGCCTTTGCAGGGTTGACAAGGGCACCGGTATCAGCACACCATGAGAAAATTCGATCTAGTTCGCCCTGCATATCATTGGCAACCGCCTGTCTATCTTGACCCTGTCGTTACACGAGATTGTCGTCAGCAAATGACAGAGTCCTACCGCTCCCGTCCAACTGTTGTTCAGTGATCGGCACCGTATACGCGTTGAATAGTACTGGTGACAGTGGTGAACCCTGCGGCAATCCTGGACATATCGTTATCGGATCAGAAGACCAACTCCCGCATCTTAGCACCACCTTCCCTTGGAGGGTGCACTTGTAGTCTGAGGAGGGTTTGCATCAAATGCTCGAAGGATACTCTATTGTATGCGTCCTCTAAGTCTATGGCGGCCGCACATGTCTCTTCTCTGACCTGACCTTCTCTGACATTGTGAGCAAAGACCGCCGCATTCAGCCATGACTCTTTGTTACGTCTGTATCCTCCAAGTGTGGGCGGGAAGCAGCCGAGTTGTTCCAAGTCACAAGCAAGTCTGTGTGCTACAATTTTCTCCAGTAGCTTGCCAGCAGTGTTCATCATCGTAATGATTCTGTAGCCGCTTATCTTGGAATAGTCTTTGTTCGGTTTTGGCAGCGGCAGCAAGTAGCTGTGTAGCCATTCCTCTTTGATCTGACCCCTCTGGATACTGGTGTTGAATTCTCTGGCCAGTTCTTCCATGTCATCATCTGACATCACCAGTAGGTCACCATATCGGATGCCGTCTGGGCCTGGGGCGGTGTTAGGTGATTTCTTGAGCATCGCACGTATTGTCTCAGCTGTGACTATGCATTCTTCGTCTGTCCCGACCCCCTCACACAACTGAGAGAGTGTCGTTGTGGTCCTCTGTCTGGCGGGCTCGTCTTTTTGGTCAGTCTGCTCTATGTAGCGTGCAAGAAGGGCCTTACCTAAATCCGCAACCGACTTTTTCCATGTGAGGTCTGTGCCTTGAAAGTCTGGAATACCCCTACGTTGTGCAGCACCGTTCATGCTCTTATGGAGGCGCCAGAATGTCGTAAGAGATCCCTCGGAGCACACCTTCCTGCAGAACGCGACCCATTTCTCGGCCTTGGCCTGTTTGGCGCAGGATTTGAATAAAGTCATCGTCCTATGGACCTCAGTCGTTAGGTTCGCCAACTCAACCTGTGGCATGTTAGCCTTTCTGGCTTGTTGCCAGTCTTTGACAGCCTGCCTCTTTCCCAGCCATGCCTTCTCAACCTCTCCATTCTACCATGGTGGCTGCAACCATCTTTATTGTCTCCTGCGGGAGGAAGTTAGTTTTCTTCTTCTGATCCTGCTTATGGCGTCTTGACCAGTGTTGTCGTACGGGAAGACATGTGTCTTGTTTCCTTGACTCCTGGCCCTGTCTTTCTCGATCAGGATGATACAAGGGTAGTGGTGACTGCCGTGGTATCCCAGTGTGGCCGCCGGCACCTTGATGCGATGGTGGGCGACACCAGAGCCAAGTCAATGACACTAAAGAACACAAAAGACACCTTAGACTAAAGACACTCTGTTCCAAGGACTGGTGATTTCACGCATCGAGTATGCCCTGGCCATCCTCACTGTCAGCCCTACACAGATTGGAAGACTTGAAAAAGTACAAAACGAAGCCATGCGCATTATTTTGGGCTGCACGAGAGACACCAGCTGTGTAGCAATGAGATACCTCCTTGACTTCCCAACAATGGAACACAAGATCAAGATCTGGAGAGCTCGTGCATACTTAAAAATAAGTGCAGACGAGCAGCACCCTCTGCATGACACTATATTCAGAGAAAAGGGTGACAGGCTAAAGAGGGGCAAATCATGGATGGGTCGGGCGGAAGATGTCGTCAGACAGGTCTGCAGTCTTACCAGTATCAACCCCGGCAAGGAATGGGTGCCGATGCCTCCAGCTTTTAAGTGCAATTTCTCCTGCATTATCACACTCGACAGACGATGCAGAGAGCAGAGTCCTGCCGCTGTCAATGCAGAGTTCAACGCGCTCATCTATGAACACTAAGATAGCCCCGAAGTGCTCATCTATACAGATGGATCTGTTGTAAAGCAGCAGAGAAGTGCGTGGGCATTTACAGCCCTATCAGCGGGCCGAACCGTTCAAGAATCCAGTGGTGCCCACTCTATGACCACGATGGAGGTGATGGCAGTTACACAGGCTTTCATATGGCTGGAATCACAGCATTATACCAACGTGTGAGTACTAAGTGATTCAATGAGCATGATTCAGAAGGTCGACGCTGAATCTGTACGTATAAACAGTGGACTGAGTCGCTACGGAAGTCTGTTGTCCGTAAAGTCACCTCCATCTTCGTCCCGGGACATGCGGGAGTCGAGGGAAATGAACGAGCTGATAAACTGGCTGGCTCTGCACCCTATGTAGATGGCCAGCCCATGGATCGTGCCGATGTTATTAACGTCCTTGAAGATATGGCGAGAACAGAGGACTTTGAAGTCAATGAATCCACATCGCTGTCCGGGATGAAAGACTTGGGAGTAAGAATCGGCACGGCCAGACGCGAGAGGTACATCGGGAAAACGAGGTGCCACGTCAACCAACACAGAACTGGCACTTTTAGCCACCGGAAGCTAATGCACATGCTGGGGGGAGAATCTGAGCACCTATGGACCTGTCCGGAGTGCAATGAAGATACCCCAACTGATATCTGATAACTGATAGTGTTCGGTGTTCGTCATCCTACTGGTCGACATTTGAATGTTGTTTCATGAACCGTCTCCCATTATTGTTCAGTGTAAACTACTGTGACGTGTAATATGACGATAGTATTTCAGTTTCGAGACATGTTGCTGTCTATGAGCCAGTTTTCTTCCATGTCCAGATCTCGTTGACTGTCGGTATTTTCCTTTTTCTAGAAACACGGCCGGACTCCGTGGCCATGGCGTTGCGGACGCGATTCCTAATGCCACTTACCTGCGTTCGAAACACAGCGGCGACCGATTTGGCAGCAGACCTTGTCGCGCTGGTTTTAACGTTTTGGTATGGGGGAGCCGGTCGTTCAGAAAGCAATGGAAAACTACTGAACGTAAAAAACTTGCCAAGACATCAACAACGGCAGTAAAATGCTGGTGTTGACTGCAATGTCCTGTATAGGATATACAACTTTAAAAAACAAAAAAGAAACTCGACATTCTAAGAATTGTCCCATAATATTTAAGTTCAAAATCCACGATTTTAATTTTAATTAATCTAAAAATTACCTGTTTGGTGAGAAAAGTTTAGAGCTAAAAGATGATAAGACTGTTTGTTCTCCATTATCCTTGATACTTTGCATGTTTGTCACTTTCAAACAAACAAACGAAAGTTAATATAGCTTACATAATACCTTTAAGAACAAGCGTTTTGACTGAGTTTTCTGGACATATTTATTCTATGAAATTATTGAACGCATCGATTTCCGCGTAAACAATCACAATCCACCAATTGCTTGCCATTGATTTGGAAAAGAATGAAAACTTGTTTTTAATTGTAAGAGTACAAAGATCTAGCGTCACTGTGAAATTTAAACTGCACAAAAATATGAGTAGGTAGACTGATATCAAAATAACCAGTTCAGTATTGCAGTGAAAAGATGTGCATTGTAAGGAGTATTGCATGAAGCACAAAAGCAAAAGTTATATGACAGACAACCATAAAATAGCATAAGAAAACGGTATACACTGAGAAAGGTTAGCAAATTTAATAAGAGAATAATCTAGAACACTACAAGTAGTAACTACACGAGTCACACATTAGTTATAAACACAACGTAGTATTACTTTACAGTTAAGTTTAGAGGTAGCTACGACGAATCTGTAACAAATAAAACACCCGATTTGCAGCGACATGGGATATACAAGTTAATGTAAAGAACTTCAGTGAAGTAACACATGAAAAGGAAAAATAAATGTACGTCTTTGTGCTATACGTTTGTCGCCTTGTGATAAAGTATGCTTTGATAACACCGGTACTACATACACGTCAAGGAAGAGCGTCTGCGCATAAGAATGTGTATGCGAATTAAAAAGCATGTTGAAACAGTTTCCATATTTCCGGATTCAAGTTAATGATAAACACGGCTGAAGTAATATATTCATGAGTGTTTAGGTGGCCGTGTATATGAATGTACTTGTTACTTCAACGAAGCGCTGGCGGCATTAGAAGGCGACAGGTTTGAATCCTGGTGTGGCCACGCTTTAGCTTCCAATTTTATATTGTCTAATATGTCCTCTAATTTTAACATCTTTCTTTTCTTTTTATGAGTGCAAATAAATACCTATAAATTTATTTCCCATAAAATTTCAGTTGTTTCAAGGGTTTCCCTGAGATTAATATTAACTTACTTTCGCCCCTTGTGCAACACGTCAGCAATATTTTGCCAATGGTTTGCAAAGAGACGTACGCTGTCAACAGAAAAACATGGGAATCACAATTGAAATATTAAGGATTTTACCGGGTGCTTGTAAAGTCTCATTTTGTATGTAGATCAAATTATGAAAATGAAGTGCATGATGTCATCAAAAATATGTGCTCCACAGTCCATCGCAAAACAATATGCAGCGATTGGCTATCGTCCGCTGGAGTAATTCTTTGCACACCAAACAAAATGGTGTTATCAACGGAATAAAGAATTTTTCAAATATTTTCTCCATACAAAATGTTGTGAGACTTTACTTTAAAAACACCATGACATGTTCTAACTATATATTAAGATTATATTGAAAAAAAATGTGACACCAAAGGACCATGATGTCAGGTTTAATAGTCATTAGATTATGAGAAATGTTATCAATATGAGTAATTATACCAGAACTTGTGTTTCACATATTTGTGTTGTTATACTTCACATAATACTGATGTCATGGCAACGTTTTAGTACGCGTTCAGATTTCGTTTTATTAAATAGTTGCTGATAGAACCATATACTGTACTCAAAGCGTGGCGATGAGACATTTTATTGTTTACTTATGTATACGAGACAGTATCTTTGAAGGAAGACGTGATGGACTTTCAAATACTTCTACAGGAAAGAAAGAAGTATGTAAACGAGATTTTATTTTGGCAACGACCAGTAGAAGTAATTGTATGGGACCAAACCATATGGGATGAAACACGGCGCAATAAAGTCAATAATTTCGCCTTAAACAGCTTTCTTTAGAAGTAATTGTATTAGAACGTTGACTAAGTACTCGAAGTTTTGGGTTCATGTGTAATATTGGTAGGACTGTGTAGTGACGTAAACACTAGTATGCTGCACATACAGAATTCACTGTTTTTCTCAGATTGGGGCCACCACTTTTGAGCGTTGCCAGCCGTTCCTCGTTTCACTCCATGCATTTATCACACAGTGGTCTCGGCTATGCTACCTCTACTTCTCTACGCTTCTCCCATTGTTCTCTCTTAGCTATGTTATGACCTCCCTCCCCCCTCTTTGTGCACTCGGAACTTCCAATGTCTCCTATTTCTTCAGTTCTAACCAACACTCTCTAACGCCCCCCCCCCCCCCCACCAACCTTCTCCCCCGCCCTTTTTTTCCAATTTTCACCGCAGTATATTCTATGACTGTTCTTTATTTTACCGTTATCTCACCTGGGTTACTCACCTCCCTCCCTCCCTCCCTCTCCCCACACCCCCCACTCTTCCAGTCGGTATTATCCTCTCGTGTTCTTATGGTAATCCATGGACTGATGGTGTTATTGACCTTTAGTCCCTTGACACCCGACTTCTTAAGTATATTTCCGGTTCAGTCGCTTTGTTGGAATCATACACGCGGATTGCATTAAACACATGCCCAGTCCACAACAGGGATACAGAAAATTAACTTGTATATTTATATTTGTATGCAGTGTTTTTCCTGTAGGCGTATTGGTGTGTGTTTGTCGTGTCTGTGCTGACGAACGTTTTGGCCACAACGTCCATTTTGTTACTTGTGTTCTAGTAAAGCTTACCGTCTACTTCTGGTTTTGTTTGTTATTCATTCATTCTGCTCTGTTTAATGTTATGATGATTTTGTGTGTGTGTGTGTGTGTGCATGTGTATGTGCGTGTGCATGTGTGTGTGTATTTGCGTGTGTGTGTTCGCTCATGCGTGCGAGAGTGTGTGCGTGCGTGCGTGCGTGTGTGTGTGCGTGCGTGCGTACGTGCATGTGTGTGTGTGTATGTGTGTGTGTGTGTGTTTGTGTGTGTGTGTGTGTGTGTGCTGCCTGTTGCATTTTTACATTATTGCGATAAATCTCTTTGTTTCTTTCACCAACACGGTGTCGAATTTCCTCTGCCTAGCTGTACATTTCTAAGAGTATGTAGGCTGTTTTATTTCTCATAGTCCCAATGTGCAGGAATACAACTGTAGTGTCACTGTTTTAACGGACAAAAAATTAAGATGTTCTATAGTGTTTTTGTTAATAAATAATCATAATCAGACTGCGTCTGTTACCTCTAGTGTTGGGACTCTTCGCTGGCTGTTGAAAATGACGAAGGAGCAAGTGTTGGAATGTCGCGAATTCTGTGATGTTGGTTCTTGACTTAACTCAACTCAACATGTGTTAATCAGCAGGCTGGCTGTTGAAATTGAAGTTGAAGGTGGCTGGTTAATTAAGACACTTGTCTTGTATTTTTTCCAGTGTCTACCTTATCTCTCAGACCTCTGACAGCTTGTCTATGTCTATTAGGCGACCTAAGCATCCTACTGATATTTACAACGAGCCAATTTCAAAGACTTGCTATATACTGTGACTTAGACTGTCGGTTTAAAGAGAGAAAGAGTCTGACAATATTCCACCTGCCAGCCTTCATTACGGAGTTGTCAGGGAAGGAACCGCCACAATATTACCAACTCAACGGAAAATAACAAGTGATAATCTTCAGACTACGGATAGGGCCCACATGCCGAAATACTACACGTTTAATAAATTAAAGGTAGGAGATATTGATAGATGTGACTGTATAACTGATAAAAGATGACAGTTAATTATTTATTGCAGAAGTGTCTTAAATATGGAGACAAGAGTAAAATAGTTAGACTACACTCGCTCCAACTGAGGACAAACTTTATGTCACCAAGCTTAAGTTGACTGCTGCGTTCCTTGAATTAATTCACACTGACGTCTAAAGATGGGCGAAGAAGATGCGGATAAATAGAGACATGGCATTTTATATAAAAGTTTCCATTTATTGGATAATGTATTTATCAGACAATTGCGATAAAATGTATATTATACATCTGTATCCTCAACTGAGGCTTGGAATGAAATAGTGGCATGGACGCATATTATTTAATAGATTTGGTCCAGCACGCCAAGGGATCTGTGATGAGACATTAATGTCTACGCCAATGCAAGGCACGTGATATTAACGATGATCTTCAACGGGCTTTATATTGTTGTAATATTAAAATTCATTTTGCTTTTTTTTTCAAATCAAAGGTATCCAAAGCCTATCAATTATGGGCACCTGTTGTATGCATTTGAAGCTGGTTATGATCTACTTCTGCTATAGTGTCACTGCTACTGCTCTGTCCAGGCAGTGTTCCGCACAAATTCAAATCAACAGCAGCAGAATTGTTGACTATGTATTCTATAATAATGCTACTGAAGGTTTGGATTCCGGGGATCAAACTACAAGTCTAAGCAATTCTGAAGACGGATTTGGTTTGCTGTTCCAGAGTAATGAGAAAGAGATGTCGGACATCCCTGTAAAGTTCAAAGCACCACTGCCAGTTTGGCTCAAGGGCACTTTTGTAAGTACATTTCATATCAATGTCGTAAAACCTAAATTAATTTGAATGAGCACATCTGCACAGTTACTGATTAACTCTTTATGTCTCGGACAGTTACGGTCTATTAGTATAGCAACACAATACATTGGAAAGCATTACAATAATAACCATCTGACACTGAAGGCCTAAAGAGGGCACAAGAACACAAACATTTAAAGCAACATCTAAGACCGTAAGAGTGGTTAAATCTAATAAATGCATGTGTCAAGAAAACCCAAAGAGCTTTGATCGTCATGAAGTTAGTCATTTACATGTCAATCAATTCCAGCATTAATTAGCTGTTTGCGATTTTCTAAGCCAGGCAATTTTAGGTTCAGTAGTTTGCCATTGCTTTCGGAAAGGCCGACGCTCATACCCTTGGTAAAATCAACGCTGAGAGATATGCTCCCAAACACATGTGGCAGACTTCAAGCCTGGACGGTCGGGTTTTTGTTTTTTGTTTCAGAGACGCTGACGAGCATCTTGACAGTGCACGTAAATAATGTCGGAGAATTATAGCTCTAGGACAGAGACGCTGACGAGCATCTTGACAGTGCACGTAAATAATGTCGGAGAATTATAGCTCTATGACAGAGACGCTGACGAGCATCTTGACAGTGCACGTAAATAATGTCGGAGAATTATAGCTCTAGGACAGAGACGCTGACGAGCATCTTGACAGTGCACGTAAATAATGTCGGAGAATTATAGCTCTAGGACAGAGACGCTGACGAGCATCTTGACAGTGCACGTAAATAATGTCGGAGAATTATAGCTCTAGGACAGAGACGCTGACGAGCATCTTGACAGTGCACGTAAATAATGTCGGAGAATTGTCCATGTCACAGTTGTAACATCAACAATAAATCCACAAGTATTGATCGACACTGACATAAGACATTGCAAAGACGTAGAAATGAAAAGACAACAGAAACCATTAAAAGTCATGCGTACACAGGGATTCGAAAATGTCGCCCCACCCCCTTTTTTTCTCCAAACGACGGTAACATCACGTTGAAGAAACAATTGTCGTTGACATACGGGATGAAGAACATCCGTTCCGTTCCAAACACTCGCCGTCCCACAGAACTGTGTGACTTACTTATTGACTCGCCCTCGTAACTTTTTCTACCCAGCTATGCACAGCTTTACGGGATAAACATTTGTCAGCATAAACACTGAAAATCCACCTTGGCGGGAGACATTTCGGGAATGACGTCGAAGTTGAATGTGGAGTCAAAACGTGTTTTAGAAAACAGAGCACGCAGTTCTATGCAGCCTGTTTGGGAGAACTGATAAAACGATGGGATAAGTACATCAATGTTGGTGGAAATTATGTTGAGAAATAAAGGGACAGTGTATCTATAAAAATATACTGGTTTCAAGTTATCATCTTTAATTATTTTTCTACAGCCATATGTGACTTACTTATTAACTTACCCTCGTAATAGTGAGTTCCACACAAGACATGCCAGGAATATCAGCTGGTGGCATAGTACAGACAACCTGCGTTATGCTAATGGCATGATTTAGTAGCTGAAAATGAAACACACTTACAAGAAATGATAGATATAATTACAACAGTCAAAACAAAGAACTTAGTCTGAATAACAGAAAAACAGATGAAATGTTTATTACAAAGACATATTGTATACTCAAATACAACATCAAAGTGAATGGAACAAAACTGAAGCAAGTCAATGAATTAAAGTGGGTGGGCACTTAAATAACAGAAGATGGAAAGTCTATAAAGGAAGTTTAATGTCGAATAGGCTAAGTAAAAGCAGCATTTCACAATATGTAGAATATTCTCTGCAATTTATCATTAACGCAAGCTAAAGTAGCATTTCATAAGATAAAGAATATCCTCAGCAATTTATCATTAACAATAAAGGTGAAGAAACGCTTTCTTTAGAGTTATCTTAAGCCAATCCGTGCTTACAGAAGTGAATCATTGACAATTAGCAGACAAGTGATGAATTATGTGGAAGTTGTGCAGATATGGTTTTATAGAGGAATGGTGAGAAAGCCGTGGACGGACGGAAAGAGCAAAGGTTATATCTTGAAAGAAGTTCACTCATAAACAGAACTGATTACTCACATCAGAAGAAGATATTTCACATTGTTTGAGCGTGTCGTGAGAGGGGAAGAGCAGGGGTATATCCTCACAATGGGAAAGTTGATGGGGAGGAGAGGCAGACCAAGTGAGAAGCTGCTTGGCAGTTAGACATCATTGCATGAACGAATATCAATATCAGAAATGACTGGCATCACACGAGAAAGAATGATGTGGAATAACATGATCACAAACGTCACACTGCGTGGACTGTAAAAAGGACGTGCCCAAAATATGTTGTCTGAGTACATTTAATTTCCCAAATCAATTTACGGTTTTCATTTGTTGGGAGTTACTAGAATAAAATATAAATATACTCAGGGGGCTGAGTGATCTCGAGGTATGGTGTCGGCCTCGAGTGCTGAAGGTCCGGGATTTGTTCACGTGGATTTCTAGTAACGAAATTCCCCCTGGTCTCTGGGTAGTGAGATCGGACGCCCGTGAGTATTGTTGCACACGTAAAATATCCCTTGGCAGTTGGACATCGAAAAAGAGTAGCCTAACGGCGCTGTCCGGGTAAAATTTCGAGTTAAAAATCTACTCAAAGTATTTTAGGATCCTCGCCGGTGCTACGGAGTTCGTACACTGAGCTGAGATTCTCCGGACTCAAGCTTGAGTTAGGAGTAGAACGGAGCACTTATGGGTTGTACCCGTGTGCCGTGATGTTGATCCGTCGACTAAACTAAACTAAACTAAACTAAATATAAATATATCAGAAATAAATGTATTTACTTATAAATATTGCCTTTGAACATGCTTGAACAATAAGAAGAAATATACATGCACGTACATTAATCAACTTGAGAGTATCTTTTAATCAGTTCATTAGTGGATTGTTTGGGCGTGGTTGTCACAGATATATCATGGCCTAATCACGCAATGGAGTTCACGTCTGGCTATCTGAGTTCTGTGGTATTAGTTCGTAAGAAAGCGGCTTTTCCCCTTCACTTGTCGATGGCATTAGCCTGCCAGTAATGATGTCCTGGCGGTATACAAAAATGCTGACAGAGGCGTGTTCTCAACCACACGGAGCGTGTAAAACGACATGTGTATTGTAAGGTGAAAATATTCTTCACCTGTTGCCTGGTAAGTGTGCCTAATAAATTCTCACTGTGACGCGTTGTTTTGTGTGCTCGCGAACGTGTTAGTTATTAGTTATTAGTTATCAGTTGGGGTATCTTCGTTGCACTCCGGACATGTCCATAGGTGCTCAGATCGCGAACGTGTGCGATACTTGACAAGACTTTCTAAATTAGAGGATCAAATACGAGAGATCGTTTCGTCCCCTTTTAGCCAGATTCTCGATAAGACGCGATTTTTTTGGTTACTTATTGCATCACCACTAGAGGCAAATTATTTGCCTTTAACTAATACAGTCTTAAGATAATAATGAAACCTTTATTGAAAACTTCATGTATCACAGTTTTCTGTAATCTTTCTGCTCTTAGTCCATATTACTTTAAAATATAAACGTTTCGGTGAGAAAAATCTTGGAGTCTACAAAGAAGCTTGGAAGTTAAGATACAGCTGTCTGAACTGATGGACGTTGCGATATAACTGGAACTGTTGCGATACATCACTGTCTGCGTTTGATGGACTACAAGATATAACTGTCTAAGACTGACACATGTATAAATACAGCTACCTGGAACTAATAGACGTTCAGATAAAATTAAAAGGCTCTGACTGCCGTTGCAATATATGTATGACTCATTGTAGGCTTCAGAAAAGAACGAGGAACTGTTGACATGATTTTCGCTGCAAGGCAGTTCCAAGAGAAATACCAGGAACAGAACTGCGAAATGTTCTCCACTTTCATTTACCTTACCAAGGCTTTTAATACAGTCAGCAGAGAAGGACTGTGGGACATTATGCAAAATATGGCTGTCCACGAAAGTTTGTCCACATAGTGCGGCTATTTCATGATGGTATGCAGGCAAGAGTACAGGAAAATGGTGAACTGTCTGAGCCCTTTCCTGTCACCAATGAGATGAAGCAAGGATGTGTCCTGGCACCAACACTGTTCAGCCCCATGTTTTCAGCTATGTTGACGAATGCCTTCGAGAACAACGACATTGGAATAGACATCAACTACCGCATGGATGGAAAGTTATTCAATCTCAGAAGGCTGAAAGCTAAAACCAAAATTGACAGCGACACCGTCAGAGAGCTCCTGTTTGCTGATGATTGCGCTCTATACGCCAACTCAGAGGCTGACATGCAACATAATGTTTCAGCTTTCTCACATGCCTGTGCCAACTTTGGGCTCAATATCAATTTGGAGAAGACTGTAGTTATGTACCAGCCAGCTCCCGGGAATAATCACACTGTGCTGAATATCAAAGTAAATGGTCATAGTCTATGTGTTGTGGACAAATTCACCTATCTTGGCAGCACTGTGTCACAAGCTGCCACAATTGATGACGAAGTGAATGCAAGAATCTCCAAGGCCAGCGCGGCTTTTGGCAGACTGTACAAGAATGTATGGGACAGAAATGGCATAAGCCTGCAAAGCTGAAAGTGTACAAGGCCGTTGTATTATCCATACTGCTATATGCTTGTGAAACCTGGACTGTTTATCAGCGACACGCTAGGAAATTAAACTACTTCCACACAGTCTGCCTAAGGAAGCTACTGAAGATTAAATGGCAAGACTAGATCCCTGACACCGAAGTCCTAGAAAGAGCATCCGTGCCCAGTATCCACACTCCACTAATGAAGAATCAGATTCGCACTTAACTCGCATGCCAGATCACAGGCTCCCTAAACGAATTTTTTACTGCGAGTTGCGTTGTGGTAAACGCTCTCAAGGCGGCCAGAGGAAACGCTTTAAAGACACTATGAAAATCTAACTGAATGCTTTTGGAATTCATCATGACACCTGGGAGACTGCAGCCAGAGACCAAATTCGTAGCGTGCATCATTACGCAAGGGAGCAGTCACGTGTGAGGCAACCAGGACTGCAAGAGCTGTGAAGAAAAGGCAGGACAATAAAACCACTGCAGGAAATCCTCCTCCAGAAACGTCAAGCATTTTTTGTCCACATTGTCAAAGAACATTTCGAGCCAAAATAGGCCTTATCAGCCATCTTAGAACTCACAGTTCCATACTTTCAACCCCACTGGTTGAAATGAATGGTCATCATCATTCTTGATGAACAAACAACATGACTCATGGACGATAAGATTCAATTGTCTGACAATGATGTAGTATGATATACAACTATCTGAAAATTATGGAGTATAAAACTACCTGACACTTAATGTATAACCTAATAGGTTAAGATACAACTGTCTTAGACTGCTGGGAATGATGAAGGTTATGTTATAACTATCGTAGACTGATGGAAGTAAATATATAACTGACTGATGATGAAGGAGGTTAAGATATAACTGCCTGAGCGTGATAGAGGTTAAGATATAACTGTCTGGGAATGATGGAAGTTACGATATAACTGTCTGAGAATGATGGATGTTAAACTATAACTATCTGAGATTGATGGAGGTAAAGATATAACTGACTGGGGATGACAGAAGTAAAGATATAACTGACTAGGGATGACAGAGGTTAATATATAACTGTCTGGGAATGATTTAGATTACGATATAAATGTCTGGGAGTCTCCGCGGTGAAGCGGTCAAGCCGTCTGCCTAGCGCTCCGTAGATTGTGGGTTCGATTAAAGGCTACGTCTTTCGGTTCACGAGTGTATTTTTCTCGGAGACTCCTGAGGGTCGTCGCTGGAGCTACAGAGTTCGTGTTTTGTGCGACGCTTTCGCCAAACCGCCCAACAGAAAAAGACCTAGCCATGTAGGATAAAATCTGGTGTAACGAACTCGACCCTCTCGACTTTTAAGACTTTTAAAGATAAGACTGTCTGGAAATGATGGGAGTTACAATATAACTGTCTGAGACTGATAGAGGTAAAGATATAACTGACTGGGGATGGTAGAGATTAAGATAAAACTGTCTGGGGCTGATGTAGAATAAGATATAACTGTCCGGGAATGATGACGGTTGCGATATAACTGTCTGAGTCTGATGAAGGTTAAGATATGAATGTCTGGGAATGATGAAGATTTAGATATAAATGTTTGGGAAAGTTGGGGATTAAGATACAATTGTCTGGGAATGGTGAAGGTTTGGATATAAATGTCTGGGAAATATGGGGATTAAGATATAACTGTCTGAGTCTGATGGGGGATAAAATTGAACTGTCTTGGATTGATGGACGTTAAGATACTTAATGAAGGTTAACATATAATTCTCTGGGACAGGTGGGCGTTTAGATACAACTGTCTGTGACAGGCTATGCAGAATTAATAACGAGGACAACATAGAGAAATATAACATAAATCTGAGATTTTTACAAAGTTACCGAATGAAAGAGGGAATTGTGGACTCAGCTTCTACCTGATAGAGTGTTAACAATTCCACCTAATATCACTTATTGCCATCACATCCTATCCAAGCTTCGACCTCACTTTGCAGAGACGTAACTATGGTTGATGATGCCTTTCTGATCCGTTCATTAAGCGTATCCGATTTCTTTATTGATAAATACACGGGTTAGTGGTTATACAAGAGTCGAGGTTCCAACTTGACGGCAACAGGTCATCTCCATCATGCTCCGTTCCTGTGCCAGTGAATATTACACAGATTGCTCATCACTGCCCTATGTGAAAAGTGGAACAGACAGGAGTCTCGGCAATCCAGCATCCCGCACAGGTACACTGTGCATAATGCCACCGCCAGAAAGCCAACACAAAAGTCATCCACGAAAATTACAGTTCATCGTCGACGGAATCGGCAGTCACCAGAAAGACTTCATTGACCCGGGATTTCTCACATGGCTCGGTCTCTTTCGCAGAGCGACCCGCCGAAAGCGTCACACACAGTACGAACTCCGTAGCTCCAGCGTCGACTTCCAGAGGTCTCCTGAAAAATGAACTCGTGAACCGAAGAGGCAAATCAGTCAACTCAGCAACAGCCGGTAGCCATTGTTCCGAACTGTACACTGTACAAACAAAAGTGGACAGATGTAAAAGCATTCCACATGAATTTCACAGCTCACAGAGTCGCGCCACGCACTCACTCAGTAGCAGGGCGACGGAATAATGGGAGTACAATAACAAGAGACGTAAGGGTATAGTAGTTAGTGTGCTTTCTGCCTAGACAATTATTCGGGTTTAGCAAAGCAGGAATGTTTTGTTTTGTTTTGTTTTGTTTTTTCGATGGATATGGTTCTGGCGTCGCGGGGCCTCCAATTAAAAAATAATGGTAACAATTTTCAGAATTATGGAATGTGTCTGGAAAGGAAAGGCACAAGATAGGGACATGGTCATTCCGGGTGGCCTAGAATATGTGGAAGTTTTAACACTTTACACACTAATGACCGGATCTGCCTTGGGAGAACCTCTTCTTTTGCACACTCAACCCTCCCGGACAACAGACGTTGATTATTGTATTGAGACAAGTTTGATGTATAGGGGAGCTAACTATAAAATAGCTTCAAACTCAATGATATGAACATCGGTGGCAAGGGGTGCCTAATGATTGCCCCTGATGTCTTCCAGGCACTGTCTGTCTGGGATTTATAAAGCACTCGTGTCACGCCATTAAGAGACAGGGTCAGAATGGCCTGTTTTCGTTGGGTGGTGTGGTTTGTAGTCTGCACTATCCTGTAAGTTAACGTAAAGTCCTTTTTACACGTCTTATGCACATTGGTCATGAGATGCCTTACACCAATATTTGTATAGACCGATCGGCACTCGGTGTGTGGTGTGGTCAGTAACTCGCCGGCCACCTTTACTTCCCAAGACATGTCCTAGTACCAAGTTTAGGCTGGGTTAAGCTGGGAGCCCAAGTCTATTTTGAATATTAAGTACGCCCCGATGACGATCGAACCCATAACTTCAGCGCGGCAGGTGAGCGTCTATTCACTACAGCACTATCCTGTACTATGTCTAATAGGATGTTGTGGTGATGTTACGTGAGCTGCCGGTTGCAGCATTTGTGTACTATATTTTGTTAAGTGTCTCTGCTTCTGTCAATGACATTCTGTAGAGAAATTCCTCTTTCTGACTGTCTCTTTCTACCAGTAAGTCGGATGTCTCATTTCCAATAATACCACAGTGTGCGTGAATCCACTGTAGTGTCACTTTGATATGACGGGCAGCTAATCCAGCAACTAATTCAGGATAATGCTCGCTCGGGTGATGTGATTATCTACACAGATGGATCGGTGTTGAGAGGTAGGAGAAGTGCCTGGGGGTTTTTAGCAAAAGCTAATGGTCGACGTTTGGTGCAGGAGAGCCTGGCATATTATACCACAACATCTAGCTTAAGAATGGAGGTGGAGGCGGTCAGTGCAGCTTTCCGCTGGATGGAGAATACGATACACACACACACACACACACACACACACACACACACACACACACATCGTGATTTTAACTGACTCAGAAAGTATGCTGAGGAAGGTGAGGACAGGCAAGCTTCGGGCAGAGTGGCTTGCTTCGCTTCGGAAGTCACGGGTGGCAAGCATCGCCTGGACCTTTTCTCCGGGGCATGCCGGTGTGCTGGGGAATGAACAGGCGGACAGATTGGCTGGCTCTGCAAAACTTGGTGTAGTATTGATGCATGACAAAGCAGACGTGGTTGCGGCCTTGTGTGAGCACGTTTACACCTCGGAGGAGCAAATGGATCACCATGGTCTGGCAAGAATGAGACAGCGAGGAGTGTCGAGGGGATCTGGCGGACGCTTGACATTCAGAGGAAAGGCGAGATGGACATATAATCAGAAGGCTACTGGCACTAATAATGTTGGAACTCTTCGCAGGCTGCTGAGGATGGGGACGGGGCGCTTTTTTTTGCTTGATTTTGTTAGAAGGGAGACTGGCGTCTAACTGCTGCATTTACTGCCGAGTGCATTCTGCATAGTTTACCCAAAGTTAAAATTATTTGTTGCACAAACTCCCAAACTGGTATCTATCTGTTGCATTTACTGCCCAGTGAATACTGTTTAGTTTATCGAAAGTTAAAATAGTTGTAGCACAAACTTCAAAACCAGTCGCTTGTGTGCCATGGGCTGTCCTTCCAGTACTGTTGACAAGATATTCTACAGGCAATCAAATCATATACTGGTATCTTGCCGTATTGAGAGACTCTAGTTTGTTACATTCTTCTTCAAGGTTTAGTTTAGTTTATTTTAGTCGACGGATCAACATCACGGCAAACGGGTACAACCCATTAGTGCTCCGTTCTACTCCTAGCTCAAGCCTGAGTCCGGAGAATCTAAGCTCAGTGCACGAACTCCGAAGCACAGGTGAGGATCCTGAAATACTTTGGGTAGATTTTTAACTCGAAATTTTGCTCGGGCAGCGCCGCTAGGCTACTCTTTTTCGATTTCCAACAGCCAAGGGATTTTTTACGTGCCAAACAGTACACGCGGGCGTCCGATCTCACAACCCAGAGACCAGGAGAAATTTGTGTACTAGAAGTCAACGTGAAAAAGTCCCTCACCGGGGCTTGAACCTAGGACCTCCAGCACTCGAGGCGGACACCATACCTCGAGACCACTCAGCTCCCTATTTTCTGCTTCAAAGATAGCACAAAGCCTGGGCTGAATTATAAAGACCATGTGTTGCCCATGCATCATGATCCCTCTCTCGGTCTGCCTAGTTTACTCCAGAGGAAAGGTAACACCAATACATTTGGAACAAGATATGCTGCAGAAGCTGCCGGATCAGCAAAGCAATGTTCTAACTTTCCGCCTGTCGGAGGTTCGTTCCTAGACCAGTTGTCAACCAAGACTTAAGTCTGCCTTGCCACGACATTTATTAGTCTTTAGGTTGCATTTCTTCGCACCGTGATAAAGCTTAAACCCTCCCAATTGCGCTCCTCAGCCCGAAGTCTCTGGCACAGTGTGGGTTGTCGGGTTTGGTAAGCGCCATCCAACATTCGGCACTAACAGAAAGCAGGTAGTACCGTCTACTGTCATACAGTAGCTCAGTCATATCTGACTCAGACCTGACACATAATCATATAGACAGGCAATCGTATAATACTAATATATTAAATATATATATAATAATATTTCACCTGTAATAATATTCAGCTGGAGTCGCGGTAGAGCAGTGGCTAGCATACTTGCTTTATGGCCCGGTGGCCATTAGTTTGAATTCGCATCCAGTCAGATGTTTACAAAATACCCGGACTCCCGTGTCACCCCAGCCAAAAATGAGTACCATAAAATGTCTTAAAAATAATGGCGACCGGTGTTATATTAACCACATCACAAATCTTGTGTTGATCTGTCTATAAAAATATGGGGTTGCAAACATAGGTCCAAAACGCCCTAAGACGTGCAAACTCAGTACCCATTACTTACAATGTTCATCTTCCGCGTAAACACACGAAGCTCGCAGTGCAGCGAAAGCAGTGATATGTATGTTTTATTATTTAATATGTACACATCAAGAAATAAGTAAGACATGATGATCTACGGCAGGAATATAATAATGCTACAGGGAGAACATGGGCAGCTATAACATATAGAGACATAGTATTACACAGGAAAGTTTCACATTAAGTGATGGCTTGTTTATTAGAAATGTTACTCTAATAATTTATATTATGCATATGTATCTTCAAGTGAGATTTGAACTAAGACGGTGACATGGACGAATATGATCAGCAGAGTGTGGCAAACCCAGCTCTGGACACTAAGTGTCTATCGGGATAAGTAGACAACCCTACAGCTGAGCAAAGCAGGACATCACTTGTCCTGACAGTCGGAAATGGATGGCTGTCTAAGGTAAAATATTCTTGGGTGGATGTGAAGGACAATGGGAAACTTCTTGCATTTCCATAAATCAAAGTCAGAGGACGACATTAATGACTGTCTTAGGACAACCACGTCAGGTACAGACCCTTACGAGCCACAGGTGACTCCAGATAGTCATCAGGCTACTGATGGCAATACTAAATCATTAGCAGAGTTGAATCAGAACACTAAAAGACCTAGATCAGTCGAGAGACATGAGCGTCTTCGCCAGTTGCAGGGTACATGATGATGATAATTATCTTATATATGCTTCTAAATCACAACTTATATCTTAACATAGCAAAAACAAAGATAATACACACAGATAATACTACTATGGAGAAAAATATATGTTAATGAGGAAAGATTGGAGGTGGTGGAAAATTTCTAATATCTTGGGTCATTGATTAACAACAATGGTGACACAATGAAAAATATTAAATGACGACTATCAATTGCTCTTCAAAGACTAAAACAACTGGATAAATTATGGAGAGGGACAGATAGAACTACAAAACTTAGATTTTTAAGAGCATGCATCTTTCCCATTGCAACATAGGCATGTGGCACTGGACACTTACTAAACAAGCTGAACATTGCATATATACCTTTGAATATAACTGTTATAGACGGGATCTAAGAATATCTTGAGTAAAGAAAAGAACAAATGCATCCATACTTCATGAGTTGAATATTCAAGAGGGCTGGCTATTACATACGATAATACAAAGAAAATTGAAACATTTTGGTCACTTGAAACGTCATGAGAGTTTGGAGAAAACAATAATGGAGAGATATATGCCTGGGAAGAGAGGAAGAGGAAGGCTAAAGAGAAGATGGGTGCAGGTTTGGTTGATGATCTCCAGATGGGTGTATCGGACGCGGGACATCTTGCTTGTGATCGAGAAGTTTTCCGGAAGGTTGTTACGGGAGCGAGGTTCTGTAAAGGACATGCTACTGAATTGATTGATTGATTGATTGATTGATTGATTGATTGATTGATTGATTGATTAATACTTCTTATTACTGTACTATTAAAATTTATTTCTCACATCACAGGAATCCAACCTGATCAATTATGGGCATCTGTTTTATGCGGTTTACGTTAGCACTGGTCTACTTCTGCTGTAATTCCACTGGAAACGTTCTGTCTCAGCGTCACCCTGCAAGCATTCAAATCAACGGCAGCAGAATTGTGGACCATGTAATCTACCATAATGCGACTGAAGGTTCGGATTCCGAGGATCAGACTGCAAGTCTAAGCAGTTCTGAAGACGGATTTGGTTTGTTTTTCCAGAGTAATGAAAAAGAAATGTCGAACATCCTAGTAACGTTCGAAGCTCCACTGCCAGTTTGGCTCAAGGGCACTTTTGTACGTATATTTCATATCAATGTCTTTGAAACTTAAATTAATTTACGCAATTAAATAATTCCTCGTACTACTGTTTAACTCTGTATGTCTCATACAGTTACTTTATTTTCACCACAGCAACACACTAGATTAGAAAGTGAAAGAGTTACAATATTAATCATCTTGGACTGAACACGTTAATGTAGCCACTGTAACAGAAACATTAAAAGCGACAACAAGATCAATTAGAGTGGGTAATTCTAATATATTTATGTGACTGATTGAATCAAGAAATCCGACATCATAAAAGTGCACGGAAGTAATGTTGTTTTGAGACGATTGTATTAATATCAGGAATACATTCACACGTATTTATCGAAACTCACGGAAGACGATGAAAAGAAGTAGAAATTAGAAGACACAGTTGACAACAGAATACATTACAAGTCGTGTGTAAATTAGGATTCGAACAAACGACGATATCCTCAAACAACAAAGTCCCTTTTGACGAAACATTTGTTCTTGAGCTGCGCTTCGGAAGACACATGTTCCGGCAGAGAGGCGCTGTCGTCGATTGTAGTATTATGTGTTCCGGTGTGTTTTGAATCATTTATGATGTCCAGTGTGCTTTTTAATTTCTACTTGTTTCTTATATCTTCTATGGGAGCCGATCAATACCTATTTATTTTAGGTTGTGAACAATGTAACTGATCAACGTATTATGTGTTGTTCCTTGGTGCATCATGAGCTGGCGGTTAGATAATTATAAGCATGTCAATAAAATTCTAAACAATACTAGTAAACTTCGCTTGATTCATTAGAATTATATTATTACTATTTGACCACAACTGTTATGTAGAGTAGCATACACCTAACTTATATTACAAATACTTACTAATGTTACTTACAAATACTAACTTATGTTAAACAAATAGCCAAAAAAGTATACCAACTTGCCAAAATTAAAAATTTCCTTGACGAAAACACAAGAAAGATATTCTATACTTCTCATATACAAACACATATTGATTACTGCTCCACAGTCTGGGATGGATGCTCCAAATCAATAACAAAACGCCTATATTCACTCCAAAAAAGGGCAGTGCGTTTAATTAATGGTGAAAAGCTTACCGACAATTCTAACCTATATAAACGTCTCCGGTTACTGCCACTCCACAAGCGCCTGCTTTTTAATAAAACCAAACTAATTCACAAAATCCTATTTCAAAATGCTCCAAGCTACCTTTGGCCATTGTTTAAATATAACGCTAGACATAGCGAACGACTAAATATACTTCATGTCCCTAAACCTAGGATAGACTTATATAAAACAAGCTTAGCATACTCTGCCGCTCAGTTGTGGAACAATCTTCCACAAGAAATCAAAGACACCACCAATCATGATACATACATTCGCAACCTGTTTGAACACTACCTTAGTACAGACTACATACCCCCATAACAAACAACACAAAAAAGACAATAATGGTAACTTATCTCAAACGACAACTAGCCAAAAAACATTCCCTTATGTATGGCACGTTACACCCTCCTTAGGTATTTATAATGCCCATGTTAAACACTGCTTCAGTGAGACATTTGTTATTGATTATTTTTCATGCGTTGTAATGTTCTTTTGTTGTCAAAAGTTGCTTTATAAGTGATGTTGAATGAAAGAATGTATGAGAGGAAATAGAGAAGAAGGGCAGAATGTCAGACGGGCCTGCGTGCCCAATTCTTAACCCTTTGAAAATAAAGACTTATTATTATTATTATTATTATTATTATTATTATTATTATTATTATTACATCTTTAATGGTATTTAATGGTCGCAGTAGCATAATGACTAGACGCTTGCCTGTTAGGTAGGTTTAAATCAGCATCGAGGCTGGACTCTCAGGCAGATTCAACCTAAAATTAGTACCTTTATATGTCTTGAGAAGAAAGAACCATCGGTGTGACACTTACTACACCACCCAACGAATGGCGAATTATCTATGAAAATATAGGTCGAGCATAATATGCTTAATGCTCCCTAAGACAAGTAAATAGGTCATGATTTTCTTCATCACTTTATTACACATTGTCGAATGTCCTGAACCTGTGTGCCACAAGGCAGGTGCCCGTTACACGCTAGACAGAGATTAGAAGGAGAATTCCTGACTATGTGGAATTTGCAAGACAGTCACATCTATTAGTTAGCAAATAAATTAGTTTCTCGTGCCGCCGAGAAGGGCCTAATTCTTATATTGCACCAACCTTGATAGCTAATCCTGCCTTTTCCCTACCGACATTTAATAACCTTCATTTCCCTTCTGTTCTTCCAGATCGTCTTCTCTGTCGTTCACATCCGAATCTGTCGTCTAGCGTTTTCCCGTCTTTACAAATTCATGGCGCTATCCAGATATGTCATAATCTTTCCATATCCTTGAATGATTCTACTGCCAGCCTTCTATCTCTTCAGTAGCCGCCTTCGTTCTTCTCCAACTTGGAACCGCCACCTCTCCATTCGAAAGTCACACAGCGTATCCTATGTTTACCTTCCGTCGTCACGTTGTCATTCCCGTGACGCATTCCCGCATCTCTTGGATTCAGTGCATAGTCGGGAATTCTCCTTCTAATCTCTGTCTAGCGTGTAACGGACACCTGCCTTGTGGCACTGTGATTCTAACAAAGTCATTAAGCTCGACGAGACATTCTTTCCATAAGCACGAACAAAATCTTGCATTGCTATAAACACAAGAGAACAGATTGGCACAAACTGCAAAACGGACTTTAATAACAAAACATACCTCACTTCCCGTGCTCGGCCACTGTTTTGGCGCATGCAGAGCGTAACTGCTTCTTTACTGTTTTCGAGATAATATAGAAGCGTTATTTCGCCTACCAGAATTTACCGTTCTCCCATAGCGTCCTCACAATGACAAGTACGATGGTAGGTCAGAAAGTTATGCACCACAATTATTATCTCTTTAGATGTTAAAACCATACAAATGAAATTTAGTCACAATGTGTATGCACATGTGCAGCAAACATTTCTACTTCTCAACAATATTCCCCATCAACTTTAACGGCTTTACGCTTTACGCCATCTTGAAATAAGAGCATGTTTCTCAAATAGGTATCATATTTTTTTCTGTTCTCGTAGCCATTTCTTCACTGCATTAATCACTCCCTCGTTGTCAAACTTTGTCGCGCAGATAGCATTCTTAATGGGACCGAAAAGATGGAAATCAGATGGTGCCAGGTCTGGACTGTAAGATGGGTGTGGTTGTACATTCCAACACATTTGTCGATTGCCTCCCTTGTGTCGTGTCTTCCTTTAAAGTGTCGTCCCTGGAGTGAGGGGAGTCAACACCCACATTATAATTTTTTTTCTCTATCAATGTCCTGGAGAATCCACCAGCTTCCGTCCACCACACTCCTTCAGTTCATGGACACCTTTTCCTCTCTCTATCACTGTCGTACTATGCCCCCTCTCATTCTTCCCCACGCAAGATATTCAACAACTCTTGCTTCTAAAAATAAATAAAGATTAATTTATTAAAAGACATGTGTAATGTACGTGAGACGTATATGCGAAGAAAATGTGTGATGTGTTCTATAATATGTGTAGGATCGGACCCTCAGATAATAGCATAGTCAGTTCATCCTTGCAAGGACACACCACAGCACGTTAAGTCAGAACAAGTCCATCTCACCCAGTACTGTATCTCTCCTACCGGACACCGACTGTCATCTGTAGCTACCTGGTAATCCATCTTCCTGATCATCCGAAATAGATACTGTTTGTAAATTACAGCTGATCATGGACCGGTTGCACACTACACATTATAAGTTCCTATCGGCCCTAAAAACTGTACGAATCCTTTGTTGTGTGTACTTAGGTATCACTGTTATTGTTAATATACTTGATCTTAACTAGTGTCTATAAAGTCTCAAGTATGATGTCTTTTGTAATATTTTACTGGAATCTATCACACGATGTGACTTACATTTTAATGTTCTCGTTCCTTTAACAATGTTTGTATGATGTGTGACATATCAACAATCACCACCCATCCTAGGTGAACCTTAACACACAGGAGTCGTTATGTTGGCTGGCTCTTCTGAGCCATGTTATGGTGAACCCTCCTGATTATGAGTCCAGCGTAAACATTATACCCCCTTTCGTCTCGGGTGTTATTCGTTTTCCGTAAGGAAGCATTTGAGTGGCCAACTGGTGTTCTTCTAATTGGAGTTGCACTTCTTCAAAACCAGTGTTGAACTTCCTCGTAACTGGCAGGGAACCTGTTAGAGAAACAACACATCTGGTGATAGCACTAGTCACTGATCCTACCGGCTGAGTGTAAGCCTATTGCCTTGTTCTGTTATTTCTCAGCTAACTAAACTCTGTCGTAGAGCCTAATAGCTCCTCACCTACGTCCGAATCAGGCTATGACAAGGAAAGACCCATAAACAGAGTGCAAAACTTCAGTGGGTAAACCACTGAAAGATCCCCCCCCCCAACCCATTGGATACTTTCCCCATCTCCCAACCCATCTTAAATCTCTCCAAATATCACCCCGCTATCCTATTCATCCTAGCAGAGCCAATTATCACTTCACTACTCTAACTAGTTTCAACCATGCTACTGCCTAAATTAATCAGGACTAATTATACTATATAAACTACCTTAAGCAACACCGCAGTTCGATCAAATCACATCTACATTTGCCATGACAGGCGCGTGTAAAATTAAATTAACTTAATTCGCACACGGTAGACATATTTCCACTCAGAACTGCAGTGCCAAAGCACGTCCGCCTAAATCAACTGTTTGAGTTACACTGTCTCCCCCAATCATGGTTTTTCAAACAGCCTTGAATTGTTCACGTGACGTTGATGTCCTGCAGGTGTCCCAATGTTTCCAATAATAAACCCACAACTTTCAGTCAGGTGGTGACAAGCAAAACCGCCATTCCGTTTGATGTCGGGAAATTCTAAATGACAGACGGACTGTTTTCTCCCGAGCCGGGCACTTCCGCTTGAATCCGACCTGTTTGTGAACTGTCAAGGGCGGCGTATTGATTCATCTCACTCACTCCCTTCCCAGTAAACATCTGCAGCTGTTACTTTTGACCGTCCTGGAATTTATGACATCCGATTTGTTTTTTTCTGTTAGTTAAAATAGTTGTGGCTGTGAAAACATCCCGTTAATCAGAATGCCTTTATTATCATCAACTGGTTAATCACGGTGTTTTTTCGTGACACCTTGTTTGCAAACTTGTGTGAGGACGCGTGTTGTCGTGAAGGAGAAGCAGTTGCTGCCAAGTAGCGTCGGAGGCAAGAGTCAATGATTTAGAATCAGATACGAAAATTGTGGCAGACGGAACAAAGAGAGTTAACTGAGTAGCGGATTAATATACAAGTTGCTACATGACGTCACGGCGGACTACGTCACCATAGTCAGTCAAGTTTTGAAACATCATGGAGACGGGCGGACTTGATCACAACACCGACGTATCAACAACAATATCTAACCGAATGACGTTATGGACATGATATATGATATTATTATTACCGCAACATCAGGAAACAACAGCACAGTCTGGATTGCGAGCAACGATCGGGGGTGAACGCATGGCGCAGAAGAAATGAAGAGAATAGTTTGCATCACAACTTGCCGATCGATCAACAGTTATAGGTCATAGCGTCAGCACAGACATAGATCAACGTAAGTCAGACGGTAGAATGAAGAACGTAATGTAAGTACAGCGCGATGGACCACATGCAATTTAAATAAGATGGAATCGGAATCGGCAGCTGACATTGTATATTTATCAATAATTATTTGTTATATTTTGACCGGCCTTCCCATCAACATGGGAACGGTCATATATTAGCCTGTGCGACCGATTACCATTAATAAACTTTGATTTGACGTGGAATCCCATCGTTGCTGCCATCATTATCGTTGACATTAATATTTGGTTCCCGTTATCTGCTACATTGTTTGTTTGGACGGCGAGCGTAATTATATAAGACACATTACAAGAGAGAAATATTCTAGCAGACATGTGAGCTCGAAGTACGGGAGCCATATCTACTAGAGGAAGACGCCATTAATCATAGTAATTCAATTACTCAAGGACGTGCCACATGCCAATTGTCATTTTATTATAATTACTAAAGCAACATCAACAACTACCATCACTGGCCTTACATCAAAGATCATCTGCGACGAGACCACGAGGACGTCCAAGAAGAAAATGGATTGACGACATCAGAGACATTGTACAACCTCACGGAATGACACTATCCAGTGCCGTCCACCGGGCGCTGGAACGCAAATTATTCCTCCCCACGACGCTTGACGGCAGAAGTGGAAGATGATGATGATGATGATGATGATGACTAAAGGACGTGTCAGATACCATTGGGAATACTATGTCACCTTATTGTCAGTATGGAAACACCCCGTCTCCAAGATTTTACGACATCTTCTACCTAAAACATTGACCACGTTTATTCGTCTATTCGTCATGTTGTGGTAATATCATATATCATGTCCATAACGTCTTTCGGTTAGATGTTGTTGTTGATACCTGGGTGTTGTGATCAAGTCTGCCCGTCTCCATGATGTTTCAAAACTTGACTGCCTATGGTGACGTAGTCCGCCATGACATCATGTAGCAACTTGTGTATTCATCCGCTACTCAGTTACCTCTCTTTGTTCCGTCTGCCACTATTTTCGTATCTTATTCTAAATCATTGACTCTTGCCACCGACACTACATGGCAGTTGCTCTCGATTGTTTTGAGGCCTAACCCTGCACTAACGACGATTGAGTTGTGTGAGTGTTTGATGTAAATTTACAAATTGATGGTTCCACCTTTTAGCAGCACATCCACGAGAATAACCCCATCAATGTCCCAAAAACAGTGAGCTTGATTTTACGTCTGCTTGTAATGTGCGTAATTTATATCTGCCGTTTCACCGGTTTTGTGTCGCAGTTAGAATTGGTTTACAGAGGTGCAATATGGTATACAACTTCAAGATATTTTAAACTTAAATTGGTGCAAATTTAATGATTCTATCTTTATATTATCTGAGGTAATAATTGTAGTACATAACTTGCTGACCTACCCTGGTACATGCATGATAGTTTCTCTCACAAGCTGACCTTCACGCGTCTTTCTCACTAGCATTCAGTAAAAATGCTGTCCTAAAGTATGATACCAATTTACTTGACAATGTAACCGAAATTAACACAGAAAAATCTAATACAGACTTGCACGATTGGTCCAATGCTTACAAACATTAACACGCGCATTATACTGTTCAGAACTACTAGTTAACTAAACGTTGAAGGTAAACACCTTGCTCTCTAATCGGTAATCGATAATAACATCTATTAAATATAAAAATGATATCTATAAGTATCACTATATGTCACTGACTAACCGTTTAAAATCTAGACTATTCCTGTGATTGTAAACTATCCTAAGGCCACATAAAACCCAAACTCCATTTTAGTGTATTTTCACTGATTACACAGCCCTACATATACACACACAAATTTTGGTGTATAAAATGTTACACATGATTTTGTATAAACGGGGTCTGCTGAATCAAATTATCACATTTATTTGCCTGTGGCAGCTCTGTTTTTTTTTTTTTTTTTTTTTTTTTTTTGTTTTTTTTTTTGTTTTTTTTTAATACATACAGGCATTTGTGTATTTAAGTAATATTATTACAGCATTTTCTGTATGGGCTCTGTACAAACAATAAAAATTATTACTATCTAGTCCCTTACAAAATGAAACTTCGTGTTCACTTACAGAGAGCCCAAAAACCACTATAATGACTGTTATTTCAATATTAAGGAAATTAATGAAAATAATCACAAAAAATGGAAATATCCAGATTTCGATTCTGCTGGACGAAGAGATGACATACCAATTCCAACTTTCGGTCAGATTTCAGATTCCCTGCTAGAAGATGAGATATGCAGTGGGGTTGTGGAACGACAAGTGACAGTGGTAGTGATTTCGAAGTTAATTTTCCAGATGCCCAATGCTTCGACCAGCGTTAACTGAATGATCACATCCGAGATCTATATCTCTTCAAGGAATCTTCAGAACTTTTGGCTTCAAGATTGAAATAAAAAACATTACTGACTGCAAAACCAAAGGTTACATTTTATCGCATCGGAGAACAAGGTTTTCTTCCATTCTTTCGTAAATAAAACAACCTTTTGCTTTGCATACGGTGTATATTTAATGACTGTGCAGTGTTTAAAAATATTTCCGGTCCAAGTTTTGTATTCACCCTCTGTAAAGTTCATGCAACATAATTGGTGAATACAAAACTTGGACCGGCAATGATTTCAAAACACTGCACAGTCATTAAAAATACACCCTGTACTAGCGTAGGAGGTTTTGTAAACGAAATGGGTTTTAGTTATACACCTGATGAGTGGCGACTTGTCATTGACAGCTCTAAAATTGACAGCTCATCTCCAATTGCTCATTCTACTACAGGGTGTATTTTTAATGACTGTGCAATGTTTAAAAATATTGTCGGTCCAAGTTTTGTATTTACCTATTATGTTGCATGAACTTTACATAAGGTGAATACAAAACTTGGACCGGCAATTTTGGACCACTGTCGAGTAAATTTCATGTTTTCAAATAGTATCAGATTGAATCTTATGTAATTTTCTAAATGAATAGTTTGCTAACTTTGCAGTAACATTATGCATCTTTATCTTCAGGTGCGCAACGGTCTTGGAATGTTCGAAAAAGGACCTAGATCATTCCTCCATGCATTTGACGGGTTCGCCAAACTTGCTAGCTGGAAGTTTCTGGGCAACGAGAGCGCTCTTTTTTCCACAAGATTTATCAGATCGATGTTCTATAAATCATCAATGGAGGCCAATACTATAACTCCGTATCTGCTGTTTCAATCAGTGGACCCTCCATTTGGATACATTGAACAACTCCAGTGTTTGCTGAGAGGGATTGACAACATGAACGTAAACATCTATGCTTTTCAGAATCCCAAGAACAAGAAAATAGAATACGCTGCGATGAGCGATTTTTGGATCGTTTATAAAGTAACCATAAACAAACTGTCTACAAAACATAGGGTGGTCCCGAAAATTACCAAAAGTCGTAATATCGATGGTGCAGATTTAGACAGCACAGGGTTTCTCAACCTACTATCGTCTTCTCATCCTCTCCCTGAACCTGGTACTAACAACCACTTGAACTTTCTGTCCAGTGTAGCTGTCTTACCTTGGGCAAGCAGTATGATGAATCTGTTGCGGATAAAATCTCTGAAACGCCGCAGTATTGTAGCTCAGTGGTCGGTTGATCGTGTTCCTTACATGCACTCTTTCTCTGTAACAGAAACAAAGGCTATTCTTCTGGCTAGTCCTTTCTATGTTAATGTTATGTGCATGGCCAGGAAAGCGGAACCTTTCTCTTGTTTGGACTGGTATCCTAATGAGCCTGCTACTCTGTATATCGTGGATCTGAAGTCTGGAAATGTTACAACAATCACTGTGAACACTATATTCGCCATGCATCATGTTAACGCATACGACGTGAGCAATAATAGCATCATTATGGATGTTTCATCATACCCATCACCTGATTTCGTTAATCATCTACAACTTCACGTGTTGAGAGATCCAGTTAAAAGAAACTCGTTCGCTGCTCATGCACAACTAAAACGTATATTCATTGACATGATAAAACATGAAGCTTACGAGATTCCACTGGATTCAACTCCGACCCCACGTCTCGCCTCGCTTTTGGACATGCCAGTGATAAATGAGGCGTACAGATCCAAACACTACTGCTTCGTTTATGGACTAGTCCTTAAAACGGACAATAAAACCCTCAGTAAGATTGCTATAGTTAAAAAAGATATGTGTCATGATGGACAAGGGGACAGAATTTGGCAATTGGACGGATATTTTCCAGTGGAGCCATGGTTTGTTGCTCATCCTCAAGGCGTTGATGAAGATGATGGTCTAATATTGGTTCCTGTTCTTCACGGAGCAAGGAAACAGACATATATGATTATACTGGACGCTAGAACTCTTAAATTAATCAATAAAGCTGTGATGCCTACTAATATACCTTATTCTCTTCACGGGCGATTCTTTCCTGGAGTTTGAAATCTACTAATATATCCTATTCTCTACATGGACATTTTTTCTCAGAGTTTGATATTTACTAATAAGCCCCGTTCTTTACACGGATGACTTTTTCCCGGAGTTTGCTATCTGCCAATGTTTCCTATTTTCTAACAAGGACGGCTTTTTCCCGGAGAGTCTACTCTTCACATGAGCTATTCTTCCTAAGGCTTCCATGCCTGCTAATGAGGACTCATTATGGACGATGCATTTCTGCAGTGTGATAAATCAGTCAAAGAAATATTGTCTTTTTCTTTGTAAAAAATGTAAACAGGAAACACTATCTTTCAGCAACATTCCTGACACGGGAAAGTCCAGGAAACAATTTTCATAATTAAAAATCATTAAATACTCATATTCAATAGATTTCAAAATAGATTGCTGTCATTAAAAATAAGACCAGGAGCAGATTGCAAAGTGACCCTCAATAGTGATTGGAAAATTAGAATAAAACTGAAGAAATTAAAGAGGGCTCCAAGAAATTTCAAGTTAGATTTGGCTATATTTGAATCAAATTAGGAAATGAGTGGTAAATATGTCATTAGTGTGCATAGTAGATATAATACTGTAGGAAAAATAGATAGTGTAGACGAACAATGACACATGCTAAATGAGTCAATACAAGAGACATCAAAGTAAATAATACCAGAAATAAATAAGACTACGAAGAAGAAATTGATGACAGAGGAATCTTACAACTGGTGGTTAGTAGAATGAAAAGTACACAAAATCAAGAGGAATATAAAAGAATACATAGAGAAATAGTATGAAAATGTAAAACAGCGAACGAAGTCCAGCTAAATGGTCCGTGCAGGGACACTATAGAACAATAAGAAGTCACAAAATCTGAATACAGAAAGATACAGGAGTTATAGAACATTAGAAAGAATCGAGCAAGTAGTTTTTGAAAACAAAGGAAGGTAAAATTTTAATCGACAAAGAAAAGAAAATTGAAAGATGGACATGATAAATAAAGAGGTGTATGATGAAAGTGGTAGATTAGTTAGTGCATGTCGCAGTCACACCCAGCATTTTTTTTATTTTTGGCTGTTTGTGATCTCATGGCAAGTTTACGTTCAGTAGTTTGCCATTGCTTTCTGAACGACCAGCACTCATACCATTTCATGAAAAAGAAACACATGGCGGTCTGCTGCCAAATCGCCCGTAACTGTCTTTCGAACTCGGTACGCGGGATTACGAACTGCGTCCGTAACTCCTTCGCCACGGAGCGGGAGGTGGTAGATTAGAAACAAGCAATCACTATAAACGTGAAGGGACAACACTGGAAGCAGAAGTTGGGGATGCTATAGAACATACGAGGAAAGTTCATACCCAGGGTTAGATGACAGCACTGTTAAAGACATTAAAGCTGTTGATGAACTGGTATAGAAGTGATAACAAAACTCTTCAGTGATATCTATAACAGTGGATATATACCTGATGTTCTCTTGAAATCTATTGTCATAGCTCTGCCACAGAAATATGTGGCAACAGATTGTTTAAAATATAGCACAGTATGTTCGTACAATTCCCGTCTTGTTCTTGTGGTTTTGACGAGTGATCTTGTAATTTCTGCAGCTGTCACTTTCTCAGCGTTTATTTTCTTCTCTGGCATTGATATTCTCAACATTTTTCTGGAAAAAACAACCATGTCAAGTGCCAACAATTTCCGAATATTTCACATTAGTCATTCTCCAGCATTCGCACCCATTTGGGTTATCTAATATGTAGTCTTTGTTATTTTCGATTTTCTTAATAAAAACAGCGTATTTTGTGTATTATCTAATCATATCTCTGAAACAAAACTTGTAACTTCTTCATACCTGTTGATATTCATATGAATGTATGATTGCTAACAAGTTTATATTCATGTTTACTACCACACGTTTCTGTTTATGCAATGTGCTTGAATACGTGTATTTAAAATTTGGTTTATTTTAAGCCTTTATGACTTGTTGAAAATTTTACTGGTTTTCTAGTTGAAGTTTATGATCAGGTATTTACGTAGTTTATGGTTGGTTGGTTGGTTGGTTGGTTGGCTGGCTGGCTGGCTGGTTGGTTGGTTGGTTGGTTGGTTGGTTGGTTGGTTGGTTGATTGTCTGGTTGGTTGGTTGGTTGGTTCGTTGGTTGGTTGGTTGGTTGGTTGGTTGGTTGGTTGGCTGGCTGGCTGGCTGGTTGATTGGTTGATTGGTTGGTTGGCTGGCTTGTTGATTGATTGGCTGGCTGGCTGGTTGGTTGGTTAGTTGGTAGGTTGGTGGGTAGGTAGGTAGGTTGGTTCGTTGGTTGATTGACTGGCTGGTCAGTTGGTTGGTTGGTTGTTTGGTTGGCTGGCTGGTTGGTTGATTGGCTGGCGGGTTGGTTGGTTGGTTGGTTGGTTGGTTGGTTGGTTGGTTGGTTGGTTGGCTGGCTGGCTAGTTGGTTAATTGGCTGGCTGGTTGGCTGGTTGACTGATTGATTGGCTGGCTGGTTGGTTGGCTGGCTTACTAGCTGGCTGGTCGGTTGGTTGGTTGGTTGATTGGTTGGTTGGTTGGCTGGTTGGTCAGTTAGTTGGTTGGTTGGCGTGCGTGCGTGTGTGTGTGTGTGTACGCGCGTGGGTGTGTGTTTGTGTGTGTGTGTGTGTGTGTGTGTGTGTGTGTGTGTGTGTGCGTGTGTGTGTGTGTTTAGACAGCCAGCCAGATTGTTTATTGACTAATGTACGAAAGGCACAGTAATAAGTCAAGAATGCATGCGACATCTTCAATGTCTCATGGATCTAGAATGACCACAACGCTCCTTCTAGTTTTGTCATGAAGGAAGATAGAGAATCCCATTTGAGTATCTCCCTGGAATTCTGGGAATAAATGTGTCTTGCCCGTGCTGTCATTGCCAAATGGCACTCGATGAACCATGTCGTCCACATTTCATCGGTTTCTTACCTTTCAGAAAATTCTTATTATCCATTTCATTAAGCTGGACAAAACATAGAAGCAGCGGTGGTAAAGTGGTTAGTATATTTGCCAGCCAAGACAGTGGTCAGAGTTCAATTCCCAGAAGAGGTAGGATTATTGTGCCCGGCTCTTAGGTCGTCCTTGTTGGATAAATATAGATACCAGGGCACAACTACAGAACCTCTGTATAGTTACCTACCTACCAAACTACGCAACCTGTATCATAGCTAATGAAATCAGCTTGAAGACTAGTTTTATATCATTCAGTTTTAGTTTAATGTCAACACACATTGTTATACAATTGAAGTCCTTTACATATAATTCGTAACCACTGACAACTCTGCAATTTCACCTCCACCTGTCATACACTGTCTGCGAAGGTAGTTCAAAAAACTCAACATCGTCAATTCTTTCTCCATCTATAACAACTTTCCTGTAGGTCACATATACCGAATTGGTGCCGTTCATAGATTCCAGCAACAGAAATATTGAAACGGACAGTAGTGATGCTAGAAGAACCACCATGAACAGATTCAGAAGTCTCTCTAGTTTATTTTGTGTCTTCTTGCCATATGAGGATATATCATGTTTTGCTTTATGAGACTGAATTTCCAATAGCATCCTTGGTGAGCTCTTCGGTTCACTAATAGGTAAGCAGCTTGTGCATTAATATGTGAAGTCCACTGAGCAATCTGGGAAAATAAGAAATAATAAAGGTGAAATGAAATGGTATATTGGAGCTCTGAAGATATTCCGTGTCGATTTATCACTTCACATAGCAATATAATGGGGTGCCGGGGCAGGTGAGTAGTGGAGAGACACTGACCTGTCGGCCCGGGGGTCATGGGTTTGATCCTCATCGGGTTGAATTCAGCCTAAAGTGGGCACCACCAGCAAATGTCTCGAGGCGTAAGGATGGCCGGTGTGATATCGACTACATGATCCACCCATGGGTCTAGCACCACATGCGCAATAAACTTATAGCGTACAAAGGATCCGTTACGTTTACTAGCAGTATAATGAGTGTGTGTGTCAAAATATAGAACGACGGAAGAACTCAAAAGATCAAACAAATCTTCAGTGAAATCCACTGTAGTCTTTTGCCATTAAATTCTTAAAGAATAGATACTGCGTACGATTCCTTTGGGGTGTATCATAGATATATTATATAATTATGAATCATCCTTGAACTCCTTGAAGACTACAAGATATAAGGACTATTGCCAGAAAACATTATAGCCATGTACCACTCGAGCCAGAGTGTAGTAAGAACATAAGGTATACCAGATATGTTCACAGTCAATACAAGGGTGAGACAGAGATGTGCTCTCTCTCTCTCTCTCTCTCTCTCTCTCTCTCTCTCTCTCTCTCTCTCTCTCTCTCTCTCTCTCTCTCTCTCTCTCTCTCTCTCCTGCTATTTAATATCTACAGAGACATAAGATCCAAAGAAGTAAGCCTTGACAGAACAGATTCAGAAAAGTCGAGATCTTTACTTCAGAACAAACAACAGATTCACCCGCAATAAATGATATTTTATTTACAGACGATCAATGCCAGTTTCATAGCGACGAGGGCATACTGCAAAATGGTATTAATAAGTTTAGTTCAACATGCAGCAAATACAATATGAATATATATACAGCCAAAACTTAAGTAGTATCATCCTTGTCATCCTTACAGGGCCATAAATTTCCTAATTATACAGTTATGAAGTATATAAAAAATAGATCACACTTTATGCTATAAATTAATTTAATCAACTGTTTTTAAATTAAACCCTGCAACAAAGATGAAATCAGATTAAATGGATAGTGTTCATTAATTCTAGACATTGCCTGGTTATCCTCCGTAAATGAGCAATATCTCCACATACAAACATTAGTCCAGTGTACTAGAAGTAGTAGCACTTGTATAGACTACACTTGCCTTCAAAGCTAGCGAGTGAAGAGAAAATAACTTGGGAGTTCAGAACATGTTAGCCACATCCAAAGCACTTTGCACTTCGCAAAATGCTTACAAATGCAGGCGTGATCGAGGCAGAAACAAAATTAAAGGGCTCTTGTCCACTTTTTAGGGGTATTGAGCATATGGTTTAGCCCCAATCGATGGCAAGCATGAGAACTAGCCACTGAGCTATCGCGATAAATAGGTTAAAAAGGCATGTAGTATTTCGTGGCGATGGCGTTGCGGACGCGATACGTAGTGCCGCTTACCCGCGTTCGAAACACAGCGATGACAGGTTTCGCAGCAGACCGTGCCTCACTGGTTTTAATTTTAAAGTGTTGGTATGGGAGTCGGTCCTTCAGAAAGCAATGGCAGACTACTGAACGTAAAACTTGCCAAGATATCAACAACGGCAGTAGAAAGCTAGTGTTGACTGCAACGTCCTGCAAAGGATATACAACTTTTACATTTAAACAACAAATGTATGTTTTATAGTATATGCATACTTAAGCATATATAAGCATACATAGTTGACTTAACATTCTCTGACGAAGAATAATAAACGGGTATTTTATCAAGCTGGGTAACAGATGTTTAATATCTTTATGATGTCGGTGTTTGAACAAGCAAACGATCTCGTGCAACACTCCACGCGGAAATTAATGATTTTTTTTTTAACCGGTAAGTTGTTTCGTTCTATTTCGTTACATTTTAGATCATATCTAGGGACGCAGAGATGTTTCCAGGGCACCAGGGCTGGGTTCTATACTGACCAAGACCTATTGACGCGTCCTCGCCGAGCGTCCTGGGCAACAGGTCCCTTTGGGGTCCTGTCTAAAGTCAGTAGGATAGTTGATTCCTCCGAAGTCGGAGAGTGTCTGCCTGCACGGTGAGATGCCACCAGTCTGCAAACCAATAAGCCAAACATGGGACAACGGATACCCACGCAAACCTCAGGTCCGGTATGACATTACATTGATGTTGGACAACAGGATGTATTCATCTGACATACAGGACTTCACACTGGAGTTCATAGCGAGCGAACGCAAGCAAGCAAGCAAGCAGATCGTATCTAGCCTGTTTGATTTTTAGCCACGATTGATTTGTTGATTTGTCCACCCAGCTTCAAACGGGTATTGGGTAAATAGTCTGGGCTTTAAAGGTGTGAAATTGACCACATTAAACAGAGACTGCTGTTTGGTCAAAAGATTTGGGGTTAGCACCATATAACTAATACGACAATTGTGGCAAGAAAATGGGTTTATATATATATATATATATATATATATATATATATATATATATATATATATATATATATATATATATATATATATATATATATATATATACTAGCTGACCCGGCACGGCTTCGCCCAGTCCTTGGTGGGGAGCATCTCATTTAATTCATAATTCATTTAAGTTCCCGTTCCCGTTACCGACTGTCTGTCTGTCTGTCTATCTATCTATCTATCTATCTATCTATCTATCTATCTATCTATCTATCTATCTATCTATCTGTCTGTCTGTCTGTCTGTCTGTCTGTCTGTCTGTCTGTCTATCTGTCTATCTATCTGTCTATCTATCTATCTATCTATCTATCTATCTATCTGTCTGTCTGTCTGTCTGTCTGTCTGTCTGTCTATCTATCTATCTATCTATCTATCTGTCTGTCTGTCTGTCTGTCTGTCTGTCTGTCTGTCTGTCTGTCTGTCTGTCTGCCTGACCCGGCCCGGGTTCGCCCAGTCCCTGGTGTGGAGCATTTCATTTAATTCTGAGTAGGTAAGAATCCGCTCTGCCTTCAAAATGTTGACGTGAAGATTTTCTTCCTGCAGCTGCTTCTGTATTTGTTGATCAGTAAGCTCCATTTTTAGCCGCTTGACCACCCATCTGACTGTGTTTGAATCAGTGTTTCTGATTCTGGTGTCTTGGTCCTCCTTCCTCTCACAAGTTTTTGTGTTCGTCTGTGGGTAGTCGTCGCTCTTCTTATTGGTAGTTTCATTGACTGTAGGTTCAGATACTTTATTACAGCTTGCATGCAGACTCTCCAAAGGCAGGTTCGTCTTCTTGATAGTCTGGTCGGTTTTCTCACTATGCATCTTGGAAGCTGCTTGTTTCTTTGTGCTATTACGACGTGCCATTTTCCCCCCGTATCAGACTGCTTGAAATGTGTAAGGCGTCTTGGCTTGATAGCGCTGAGAAGTGCTGTCAAGCGAATCGTGTCGATATGATGGCGGAAAACACTAAAGATGCGATGATATTGTTCAACATCTTTTAGATAACTTCTTAAGTATAGAAAGATGAGTTACAATGTTATGCATTATGCATTATTTTTATGTAAACTTTGAAAATGTCTAAAAGATTGTATCATTATTTATTATAACTCATATGCCGGTACATAACTATAGACAAAGAGTTTATAAATCATTGAAAACGATACAACAATATGACTATAAGTTATACAACAATGTTATTAAAAGTTATGCCCCTTGAAATAACTTTTTTCTAGAGTTAAGTCCCTTAGCTAATGTGTAGTCACGTCATTTTCTTCCCTTTCCCTAGCGTTTTGGTTCGGGGATTCTTTCATCATCATCATCATATATTTACGTACGTATTTTGGGAGGGGGAGGAGGGAGGAGGAGGAAGAAGGAAAAAAAACTATGACAGTTGACAGCTCTGGAATGAAAGTAAGGCGTGTAGAAAATTTCATCTCAATCGGATGGGCCGTTAGCGAAAAAATAAAGGACATACATATTTACATACATACATATTTACATACATACACTTTGATTTATATATATATATATATATATATATATATATATATATATATATATATATATATATATATATATATATATATATATATATATATATATATATATATATATATATGATATTCCACAATGCCACCGTCTCAGTCCCCCATGATCAGCTCTCTCGGTCTGCCTCTGCTTCTTTTCCTACTAATCTTTCCAATCGTCGCGATATTTGTCAATGCCTCTCTTCTCATCAAATTACTAAAGAATGATGTTTGTTTCCTTCTTAAAGCTGTAAATAATGTTCTACTTCCATTAGACTCTTCCAAGCAATCGGCGTTAGTTATTTTTGGCATTCCAAGGTACTCGGAGCACTTGTCTCAGGAACTACATATCAAATGCTATTAAGAAGCTCTGCCTAATTTGTTCACGTTCCATGATTCACTGCCATACAGGAATATATCTTCTTATATATAAAAAAGGATGTGTGTGTGTATGTCCTTTATGCGTTCGCGAACGGCATATCCGATTGAGATGAAATTTTCTACACGCCTTCCTTTCATTCCAGCGCAGCCAACTGTGATATTTTTTTAGTGTGAAATCGGCTGCTTACTTAATATTATTTAATTTTTCATTTTACATTGTAATTTATATACAGCGAGGGGACTTAACTCTAGAAAAGTTATTTCAAGGGGCATAACTTTTAATAACATTGCTATATACCTTATAGTCATATTGTTGCATCGTTTTCAAAGACTTATAAACTCTTTGTCTGTAGTTATGTACCGGCATATGAGTTATAATAAATAATGATATAATCTTTAAGGCATTTTCAAATTTTTCATAAAAATAATGCATAATGCATAACATTGTAACTCATCTTTTTATGCTTAAAAAAATAATGCATAAAGCATAACATTGTAACTCATATTTTTATGCTTAAAGAAGTTATCTACAGTCATGTAGGTGATTAAAAACAGTTTTCATTAAAAATAATGGATGGTGTATGGAAGGACATTCTTTTAAGTAACTTTTTTTTTTGTTGTATGAATTTAATGAGACGCTCCCCGCCAGGAGCTGGGCGAAACCACGCCGGGTCAGATAGATAGACAGACCCACCTTTTCGCTGCAGTTATCTACAGGCATATGCGTTATAATCACCCTCCTCCTCTCCCCTCCTCCTCTTCATACCCACTTCCTCTTCCCCTCCCCCTCCTCCCTCTCCCTCCTCCATCCTCCTCCTCCCTCTTCCTCCTCCTCCTCCCTCCTCCTCCCTCTTCCTCCTCCTTCCTCCTCCTCCTTCCTCCTCCTCCTCCCTCCTCCTCCCTCTTCCTCCTCCTCCTACCTCCTCGCCCTCCTCCCTCCTCCTAATCACCCCTCTTCCTTTCTCCTCCCTTCTCCTCCTCTCTCCTCCTCCCTCCCCCTCTTCCATCCTCCTCCTCCATCCTCCCCCTCCTCCATCCTCCTCCTTCTTCCTCCCTCCTCCCCCTCCTCCCTCTCCTCCTCCCTCCTCCTAATCCCTCCTCCTCCCTTCTTATCCTCCTCCTCTCTCCTCTTCCCTCCTCCCTCCGCCCTCTACCTCCTCCCTCCTCCTCCCTCCTCCTCCTCCCTCCACATCCCTCCTCCTCCTCCCTCTTCCTCCTCCTCCCTCTTCCTCCTCCTCCATCCTCATCCTCCCTCTTCCTCCTCCTCCCTCCTCCTTCTCCCTCCTCCTCCCTCCTCCTCCTCCTCCTCCATCCTCCCCCTCCTCCCTCCTTCTTCCTCCTCCTCCTCCTTCCTCCTCCTCCTCCCTCCTCCTCCCCCTCCTCCCTCCTCCTCCCTCTTCCACCCCCTCCTCCTCCCCTCCTCCTCCTCCTTCCTCCTCCTCCTCTCTCCTTCTCCTCCCTCATCCTCCTTCCTCCTCCCTCCTCCTCCCTCTTCCTCCTCCTTCCTCCTCCTCCTTCCTCCTCCTCCCTCCTCCTCCCTCTTCCTCCTCCTCCTACCTCCTCGCCCTCCTCCCTCCTCCTAATCACTCCTCTTCCTTCCTCCTCCCTTCTCCTCCTCTCTCCTCCTCCTCCCTCCTCCTCCTCCATCCTCCCCCTCCTCCCACCTCCTCCCTCTTTCTCCTTCTCCTCCCTCTTCCTCCCTCCTCCTCCTCCCTTCTCCCCCTCCTCCTCCCTCTCCTCCTCCCTCCTCCTAATCCCGCCTCCTCACTTCTCATCCTCCTCCTCTCTCCTCTTCCCTCCTCCCTCCTCCTTCTACCTCCTCCCTCCTCCTCCTCCCTCCACATCCCTCCTCCTCCTCCCTACTCATTCTCCCTCTTCCTCCTCCTCCCTCCTCCTCCTCCTGCCCTCCTTCTCCTCCCTCCTCCTTCTCCCTCCTCCTCCCTCCGCCTCCCTCCTCCTCCTCCCTCCTCCTCCCTCTCCCTCCTCCTCCCTCTACTCCACCCTCCTCCTCCTCCCTCCTTTTCCTCCTCCATCCTCCCCCTCCTCCCTCCTTCCTCTTCCTTCCTCCTCCTCCTCCTCCCTCCTCCCTCTTCCTCCTCCCTCCTCCCTCCTCCTCCCTCTTCCTCCTCCTCCTCCCCTCCCCCTTCTCCCTTCTCCCCCTCCTCCTCCCTCCTCCTCCTCTCTCCTCCTCGTCCCTCATCCTCCTTCCTCCTCCCTCCTCCTCCCTCATCTCTCTTCCTCCCTCTTCCTCCTCCCTCCTCCTCCTAATCCCTCCTCCTCCCTCCTATTCCTCCCTACTCCTCCTCCCTCCTCTTCCCTCCTCCTCCTCTCTCCGCCTATCTCTTCCTCCCTCCGCCTCCTCCCTCCTCCACCTCCCTCTTCCTCCTCCCTCCTCCACCTCCCTCTTCCTCCTCCCAACATAACATCAATCAACAATGAATAACAATTACTGGCCTTTTTCCGGCTCCCTTGTACATAGATAACCGAGTAGAGTTCCTGTCGTTCAAAAAAATTTTTGACATAGAATTGTGTCGATCAGTTCATTAAGAAATTGATCCGTGGTCACCACTCGAGTATTGGTATGTTTGTTGATTTATACCCAAGAAGCTGTGTCCACAATAGACTGTTGCTCCTGGATTGAACGATAGTACAATTAACTTGTACTTTCACCCTGGACTCATGAAGTCCGTAACCAACCCATAACACGTAGTTGGCTGTAGTGTAACGACGACGTTTGAATTTTTCTGCAGCCTTATTGTGATACGTTTAGGCTGCTGTAGGTATCCGAATGAATGATGCCCACAGTGAAATCAGTAGATCTGCTTGCATCCGGTTCTGGTACCTAAGTCCAATGTGTGAACGATTCGACTGTGTCTGGTATCACGATGAAAAAAATTGTAATTGTCAATCCGTGTTATAGTGTACGTATGTCCTGGCGTCAGAGTCTTGAGGAACATGTAACGTCTCGATGCGTTTCAGGTGCAGTGTCCAGTAGTATCTTGATGTGTATAATGTCCTTTAATGTCCCGATATAATAAATATAACTGTCCCAATGTGAATCGTTATCGATTAAATACCTTGAACAATTGGGTACTATGTGACATTAAAGTCTATCTGTATGCTTCGACTTCAAATCAAGTGAGTGTACACGTGTTAGATTTTCTGCATGCTGAGGTGTAATGATAACGTGTCTCTATGTATTCTGTCAGATATCCCGTTGTAACTCGTAAATATATATTGAAGTTTCCCGTGAAGAGTAAAGTTCAAAGTAATGAAGTTGTACTGTGTCAACTTAATCTTCATATGTGTCCTCCTATTCTTGATACTCGTATGTTAAATGTGTGGGTACTGGCAATATCGTACCATCCTTGTGTGTAGTTATATCAGTGTCATAAGCGTGAAAGTAAGTGTTCTTTCTCCTATTATAAGTTTGACTCACTGCTTTGTTAACAGAGTGGAAATGTCGTGTAGGAAGCTAACGCCTCCTTCTTCTGTACCAACAACACATTATAAGTCGAGTGTGGACTCAAACGATCCGTAAACCAAATATATCAGTTGTGTTTACTTCTCCATTACTGTATTGTGCTTCACTTTCCCAAACTTGGACAATATTATGATCGTATTTAACTGTTTACTATTGTCTCAAACGATAGTATATAATTTGCTGTTATTAAATACACGTAATGTTCATTATCTGTTTCTGCTCGTGCGCACCATGTATGTAGACCAGTTAATATAGTATAGTGTAATCTTTATTCCTTTCTTTCCACTGATAAACTTCTCAAACTGTGGCACTTATGAAGGACTAGTTTAATTAAATTATTTAGTCACTTTACTTTGTGTGCAAACGATAATGTGCAATGCACAATGTATCGTTTTTCTCTGGCAGCGTAATAAAGCTTACATTAACTCAGCCGCCATGTTGTCGCATTCTGTGTACTCCTGATGTCTTATCGTGCAAAGGAATTTATCATCGTGGCGCGCATTCATTGTATCTTTACTTCTGATATATCGGGAATCAATCGTCGCTTGTTTGCATTACACCATTGTTTCCTCGGATCGAAGTCCCCACGTGTCTCAACATGCTTTCAACCGCCAAAGCGTTAGAACTCGAACTAGAGAACAATATGTAATAAAGTCGCTCACCTTGAAGACACTGTTTTCAATTCGAGATAAATCCTTTTAATTTCAGATTTCTCTTCCAGAAAATAGATACAACACTGTTGTACAATGTAACGTGCCCCTGAAACGGGGACGGGACGTTACAATTTAATACAACCTCCGCGGGTCATAATCTTCTGTAATTGCTCAGTCTCTCAGTGACTATCGCGAATCATTACCAAAACTCGTCGTCTATAATTTATGCATGTCCCTGTCCACGGTGTTATGAATGCTATATAAACAGGCGATCTCTTCTGTCAGTAAATATGAATGGCCTAAATGATCAAACCTTTTATCACGAAACTCCACAGAAAACACAGCTGACTTTATCCTTTCTCGAAGCGACCTCTGTTCCTGTCTTGACGATGCTTACGTCGTCCTTAGTTTTCCCTAGTGGTCAAGTCATTCTATTGTTAGACTGGGAATCTCCTAGTTCCCATAATGTGGTGCGTGTGAGCGTGACCACTATGTGGCACGTATGATGACTCTCAGTCGCTACTCGAGCTGGTAAACGTCCAGTATAAGTAACTTCTGTCCGCCATGTTAGTAGCCGTGATTTCATTGTCAGACATTAGAGTTTAACTACTGGTTATACTAGGCCGGCACTAAGCATTTCACGTTATTTGTTCTGAATGGCGCGAAATGCTTAGTGCCGGGATCTCAGTTTCTGCAGTGTTTCGCAGTAACGCTCAGCATTCACAGTTGGTGTTAATTTGAAATAACCGTCCTTTAAATTGTTGTAAAAGTCTCGTTGTTTTAACACATATGTACATTGTATAAATATCAGTGATATATAAATGGTATGCAAATTCAATTGGTAATTTTTATTAATTTCAGTTTAAGAAGCATTATTTTCCAGAAAAATTTGTCAAATGAAAAAGTATGTTTTTTTTTCGGTGAGGTAAATGTGCCCCGTATCACATCCAGACAAAAGTGCACTTCAACAGTCAAATAAGAAAATATGTTAGCCAAATGGAATAATATAGGTCAAACTTATAAATATCTCCACCAAATTTATGAAAAGTAGGAAAAGTTGTTACCCAAAAGGAAAAATTGTGGCCACATTTCAAAAAACCTTATGAAAAGTAAGGAAATTGTCAGCCAAATGGGAAACGGTAAGACCAAACTTATAAATATCTCAACCAAATTTATGAAAACTAGGAAACTTTGTTAGCCAAAAGGGAAAAAACCTAGGTCAAGTAGGAAAATGTGCCAGCTAAATGTGAAAAAAATGTCGGCCAAATACAGAAATATCTCGTCCACACTTATGCAAACTAGAAAAAAATTGTTAGCGAAATAGGAAAGATATTGGCAAAGTAGACAAATTTGATAGGGAAATGTGAAACAAAATAGCAGCCAGAGAGAGAAATGTCTCCTCCGGACTTACAAAAAGTAAGAAAATATGTCAACCAAAGAGAGAAAATGTCGGCCAAATACAGAAATATCTCAACTAAACTTATGAAAAGTAGGAAACTTTGTTAACCACAATGTGAAAAAAAAATATCAGCCAAATACAGAAATACCTCGTCCAAATTTATGAAAACTAGGGAAATTTGTTAGATAAATAGGAAAATGTTAGGCCAAATACAGAAATATCTCACCCAAACTTATGAAAAGTAGGAAACTTTATTAGCCAAAGGGGGGGGGGGGAACCTAGGTCAAGTAGGAACATCTGTAAGCCAAGTGTGAAAAATGTCGGCCAAATACAGAAAAAAGCTTGTCCACACTTATAGAAACTAGGAAAATTTGTTAGCCAAATAGGAAAAATATTGGCCAAGTAGGAAAATGTGATAGCCAAATGTTAAAAAATATCAGCCAAAGAGAGAAATACCTCGTCCAGACTTATAAATAGTAGGAAAATTTGTCAATCAATTTCGAGAAATGTCGGCCAAATACAGAAATATCTCAACCAAACATATAAAAAATAGGGAAATTGTTAACCAAATGGGAAAGATATTGACCAAGTAGGAAAATGTGTTAACCAAAGAGGAAAAATATTGACCAAGTAACGAAATACATCGCTCAAACTTATGAAAAGTAGGAGACTTCGTTAACCAAATGTGAAAACAAAATATCATCCAAAGAGTGAAATATCTCATCCAAATTTATAAAAAGAAGGAAAAGTGTCAACCTAATGGAGGAAAGTTAGACCAAATACAGAAACACCTCAACCAAACTTATGAAAAGTAGGAAACTTTGTTAACCAAAGGGAAAAACCCTTGGCCAACTAGGAAAATCTGTTACCCAAATGTGAAAAATGTCGGCGAAATACAGAAATAGCTCGTCCACACTTATGAAAACTATGACAATTTCTTAGCCAAATAGGAAAACTGTAGTCCAAGTAGGAAGAGTTGAAAGACAAATGTGAATAAATATCACCCAAAGAAAGAAATATCTCGTCCAGACTTATAAGACGTATGAAAATATGTCAACCAAATTAGAGAAATGTTGGCCAAATACATAAATATCTCAACCAAACGTATAAACATTAGGAAAATTGTTAACCAAACGGGAAAGATATTGACCAAGTAGGAAAATGTGTTAGTCAAAGAGGAAAATTATTGACCAAGTAACGAAATACATCGCTCAAACTTATGAAAAGTAGGAACCTTAGTTAACCAAATTTGAAAAAATATCAGTCAAAGAGAGAAATATCTCATCCAATATAAAAAGAAGAAAAATTTGTCGACCAAATGGGAACAACTTAGACCAAATACAGAAACATCTCAACCAAATTTATTAAAAGGAGGGGAAAAGGTCGACCAAATACCGAAATAACTTATAACTCAACCCAATTTATAAATATGGCAACCGAGCTTATGAATCGTAGGAACATGTGTTAACCAAATGGGGAAAAAATATCGATCAAATAGGAAAACTTGTTAGCCAAATGAGAAAATATTGACCAAATAACGAAATATCTCATCCAAATTTATAAAAAATAGGAAAATTTGTTAACCACAGGGGAAAAATATCCACTAAGTAGGAAAACTTGTTAGCCAAAAGGGAAAAATATTGACCAAATAACGAAATAGCTCATCCAAATTTATTTTAAAAAATAGGAAAATTTGTTAACCACATGGGGAAAATATCGACTAAGTAGGAAAACTTGTTAGCCAAAAGGGAAAAATATTGACCAGATAACGAAATAGCTCATCCAAATTTATGAAAACTAGGAACATTTGTTATCCAAATGGAAAAAAATCTAGGTCAAGTAGGAAAATGTGTTAACCAAAGGGGGAAACTATAGTACACGTAACGAAATATCTCATCCAAACTTATAAAAAGAGGGAAAATATGTCATCCAAAGGGGAACAATGTAAGCCAAATACAGAAATTTCTCAACCAAACTCAAGAAAATAGCCAAATAGGAAAAATATTGGTCAAGTGATGAAATAGCGCGGCCAAATTTATAAAAAGTAGGAACATTTGTTAACCAAATGGGGAATATCTTGGTCAAGTAGGAAAATTTGTTAGCCAAGTGGGGAAAATATTGACCAATTAACGAAAAACAGCTTTCAAACTTACGAAAAGTATGAAACTTTGTTAACCAAACGAGAAGAAGTGTCGCCCAAAGAAAGACATATTTCAACTACATTTATTTAAAAAATAGGAAAATCTTGTCAGCCAAATGGGAAACACTTCGCCCACATACAGAAATATTTCAACCAAACTTATAAAAACGAGGAAAAACATGTTGGTCAAATACAAAAAGATCTCGATCAAATTTATAAAATATAGGAAAATTTGTTAGCCGAAAGGGGACAATATTGATCTAACTCAGAAACATGTCGACTGAAGTAGGAAACAACGTTAACCAACGGTGAAACATTGTGACCAAAGTTCAAACAAACTTATAAATATCTTACAAAAGTTATGAAAACTATGAAAATTTGTTAACAAATGTGAAAAGTTTGACCAAATTTCAACCAAACTTATGTAAAGTAGGAAAATTGTTTAACCAAATATGAAAAGTTTGGCCAAATTTCAACCAAAACTTATAAAATGTAGGAAAATTTTTAAACCAAATGTGAAAAGATTAGCCAATTTTCAACCAAACTTATAAAAAGTAGGAAACTTTGTTAACCAAATGTGAAAATCTTTGGTCAAGTAAAGAAATATTTCATCCAAACTTATGACAAGTAGGAAATGTTGTTAACAAAACGTGAAAAATTTTGGCCAAATTTCAGTCAAACTTATAAAAAGTAGGAAAATTCCTTAACCCAATGGGGAAAATATTGCACGTTGTCATTTTACATCCCCAACCAACATTTGGTTAAAACAGTTTCCTACTTTTTATAAGTTTGGTTGAAAATTGGCCAATCTTTTCACATTTGGTTTACAAAGTTTCCTACATTTTATAAGTTTTGGTTGAAATTTGGCCAAACTTTTCACATTTGGTTAAACAATTTTCCTACTTTACATAAGGTTGGTTTAAATTTTGTCAAACTTTTCACATTTGGTTAACAAATTTTCATACTTTTCATACGTTTTGTAAGATATTTATAAGTTTGGTTGAACTTTGGTCACAATGTTTCACCGTTTGTTAATGTTTTTTCCTACTACGGTCGACATATTTCTTAGTTAGATCAATATTTTTCCCTTTCGGCTAACAAATTTTCCTATATTTTATAAATTTGATCGAGATCTTTCTGTATTTTAACAACATGTTTTCCTCGTTTTTTATAAGTTTGGTTGAGATATTTCTGTATTTGGACGAAGTTTTTCCTATTTGGCTGACAAAATTTTCCTATTTTTTAAAAATTTAGTTGAAATATTTCTCTCTTTGGGCGACATTTATTCACATTTTTTAACAAAGTTTCATACTTTTCATAAGTTTGAACGCTGTATTTAGTTACTTGGTCAATATTTTCCCCATTTGGCTAACAAATTTTCCTACTTGACCAAGATATTTCCCATTGGGTTAACAAATGTTCCTACTTTTTATAAATTTGGCCGCGCTATTTCTTTACTTGACCAATAATTTTCCTATTTGGCTAACAAATTTTCCTATTTTTCATGAGTTTGGTTGAGAAATTTCTGTATTTGGTCGACACTGTTCCCCTTTGGATGAAAAATTTTCCCAATTTTATAAGTTTGGATGAGATATTTCGTTACGTGTACCATATCTTTCCCCTTTGGTTAACACATTTTCCTACTTGACCTAGATTTTTTCTCATTTGGGTAACAAATGTTCCTAGTTTTCATAAATTTGGATGACCTATTTCGTTATTTGGTCAATATTTTTCCCTTTTGGCTAACAAGTTTTCATATTTGATCGATATTTTATCTCATTTGGTTAACATATTTTCCTACGATTCATAAGTTCAGTTGCCATATTTATAAATTGGGTTGAGTTATTTCTGTATTTGGTCGACCTTTTTACCTCCTTTTAATATGTTTGGTTGAGATGTTTCTGTATTTGGTCTAAGTTGTTCCCATTTGGTCGACAAATTAATCTTCTTTTTATATTGGATGAGATATTTCTCTCTTTGACTGATATTTTTGCAAATTTGGTTAACTAAGGTTCCTACTTTTCATAAGTTTGAGCGATGTATTTCGTTACTTGGTCAATAATTTTCCTCTTTGACTAACACATTTTCCTACTTGGTCAATATCTTTCCCGTTTGGTTACAATTTTCCTAATGTTTATACGTTTGGTTGAGATATTTATGTATTTGGCCAACATTTCTCTAATTTGGTTGACATATTTTCATACGTCTTATAAGTCTGGACGAGATATTTCTTTCTTTGGGTGATATTTATTCACATTTGTCTTTCAACTCTTCCTACTTGGACTACAGTTTTCCTATTTGGCTAAGAAATTGTCATAGTTTTCATAAGTGTGGACGAGCTATTTCTGTATTTCGCCGACATTTTTCACATTTGGGTAACAGATTTTCCTAGTTGGCCAAGGGTTTTTCCCTTTGGTTAACAAAGTTTCCTACTTTTCATAAGTTTGGTTGAGGTGTTTCTGTATTTGGTCTAACTTTCCTCCATTAGGTTGACACTTTTCCTTCTTTTTATAAATTTGGATGAGATATTTCACTCTTTGGATGATATTTTGTTTTCACATTTGGTTAACGAAGTCTCCTACTTTTCATAAGTTTGAGCGATGTATTTCGTTACTTGGTCAATATTTTTCCTCTTTGGTTAACACATTTTCCTACTTGGTCAATATCTTTCCCATTTGGTTAACAATTTCCCTATTTTTTATATGTTTGGTTGAGATATTTCTGTATTTGGCCGACATTTCTCGAAATTGATTGACAAATTTTCCTACTATTTATAAGTCTGGACGAGGTATTTCTCTCTTTGGCTGATATTTTTTAACATTTGGCTATCACATTTTCCTACTTGGCCAATATTTTTCCTATTTGGCTAACAAATTTTCCTAGTTTCTATAAGTGTGGACAAGCTTTTTTCTGTATTTGGCCGACATTTTTCACACTTGGCTTACAGATGTTCCTACTTGACCTAGGTTTCCCCCCCCCCCCCCTTTGGCTAATAAAGTTTCCTACTTTTCATAAGTTTGGGTGAGATATTTCTGTATTTGGCCTAACATTTTCCTATTTATCTAACAAATTTCCCTAGTTTTCATAAATTTGGACTAGGTATTTCTGTATTTGGCTGATATTTTTTTTTCACATTGTGGTTAACAAAGTTTCCTACTTTTCATAAGTTTAGTTGAGATATTTCTGTATTTGGCCGACATTTTCTCTCTTTGGTTGACATATTTTCTTACTTTTTGTAAGTCCGGAGGAGACATTTCTCTCTCTGGCTGCTATTTTGTTTCACATTTCCCTATCAAATTTGTCTACTTTGCCAATATCTTTCCTATTTCGCTAACAATTTTTTCTAGTTTGCATAAGTGTGGACGAGATATTTCTGTATTTGGCCGACATTTTTTCACATTTAGCTGGCACATTTTCCTACTTGACCTAGGTTTTTTCCCTTTTGGCTAACAAAGTTTCCTAGTTTTCATAAATTTGGTTGAGATATTTATAAGTTTGGTCTTACCGTTTCCCATTTGGCTGACAATTTCCTTACTTTTCATAAGGTTTTTTGAAATGTGGCCACAATTTTTCCTTTTGGGTAACAACTTTTCCTACTTTTCATAAATTTGGTGGAGATATTTATAAGTTTGACCTATATTATTCCATTTGGCTAACATATTTTCTTATTTGACTGTTGAAGTGCACTTTTGTCTGGATGTGATACGGGGCACATTTACCTCACCGAAAAAAAACATACTTTTTCATTTGACAAATTTTTCTGGAAAATAATGCTTCTTAAACTGAAATTAATAAAAATTACCAATTGAATTTGCATACCATTTATATATCACTGATATTTATACAATGTACATATGTGTTAAAACAACGAGACTTTTACAACAATTTAAAGGACGGTTATTTCAAATTAACACCAACTGTGAATGCTGAGCGTTACTGCGAAACACTGCAGAAAATGAGATCCCGGCACTAAGCATTTCGCGCCATTCAGAACAAATAACGTGAAATGCTTAGTGCCGGCCTAGTATAACCAGTAGTTAAACTCTAATGTCTGACAATGAAATCACGGCTTTGTCTTTCAACTCTTCCTACTTGGACTACAGTTTTCCTATTTGGCTAACAAATTTCCCTAGTTTTCATAAGTGTGGACGCGGTATTTCTGTATTTGGCCGACATTTTTCACATTTGACTAACAGATTTTCTTACCTGACCAAGGTTTTTTCCCTTTGGGTAACAAAGTTTCCTACTTTTCATAAGTTTGGATGGGCTGTTTCTGTATTTTGTCTATCTTTTTCCCATTTGGTTGACAAATTTTCCTTCTTTTTATAAGTTTGGAGGAGATATTTCTCTCTTTGGCTGATATTTTATTCACATTTGGTTAACAAAGTCTCCTACTTTTCATAGGTTTGAGCGATGTATTTCGTTACTTGTTCAATATTTTTTCTCTTTGACTAACACATTTTCCTACTTGGTCAATATCTTTACCATTTGGTTAACAATTGTCCTATTGTTTATATGTTTGGTTGAGATAGTTCTGTATTTGGCTGACATTTCTCCAAATTGGTTGACAAATGCTACTACTTTTTATAAGTCTGGACGAGATATTTCTCTTCACATTTAATTGCTCCTAGATTTTTTCCTAGAGCAATAAATACAGATTTCAGCCGGCTCCCTGGCTGAGAGGTTAGCAGCTTTCTCCGTTAACCCCGAATACTCTCGTGGTTGACGTGAGCGCAAGAGAATTAGAAGTGGTTCGAGTCGCACCAGTGACATATGAGAGTATGGAGCCGGTCGCTCAGAAAGTCGTTGGGTGCTGATGAGCGTAATCTAGCCTAGGAATCAACATACAGCTGAAAGATTCTGGTGTCGACCGCAATATCCTGAAACAGGATGGAAACGCGGGAAAAAAATAAATAAATAAATACAGATTTCAGCATATCACTAGGTATATATATATGTTGTTGCAAATACCATTCATCATGTCAGTTAATAGTTCTACTCCCAATACTTCTAATTCTTCTATCATTTTTATTTTCTTTCTTCTTCTGATCACTGTAATTCTGAGTAGAAGATTAGCGGTATGGCTCATGAGGTTGATTGTACTAAAATCTTCACATTCAATTGCTCCTAGATTTTTCATAAAGCAATAAATACAGATTTCAGCATATCACCAGGTATATATCTGTTATTGCAAATACCATTCAACATGTCAGTTAATAGTTCTACTCCCAATACTTCTAATTCTTCTATCGTGATTCCATCTGGCCAAGCTGTTTTTCCTGTCTTCATATATTTGATAGCGTCGGTGACTTCTTCAATTATAATTGACGGACTTTAAAAGTCCTCTGTTAATTCTGCTTTTTCTACATCGTACAACCCTCACATATACTATTATTTCTTTATTTATCGTACCATATTCTAGTTTAGTATTATTATTTTTAGTTTAGCTTTCTTTTCAACCTCATCTTTGAGATTTTTGCAGTCATCCATTTAATCGTGGCTTATTGTCGTCTCTCCGGTAATTTCTCTTTGCTTGTTTGATGATACGTTGGTGATAATGATTTGTGTGTGTGTGAATGTGTGCGCTCGAGCGTGTGTGTGTTGGGGGGGGGGGGTATATTTTAATCATAGATCACTAACATGTACTTGCAGTTTTTCTTCTTCTTTTTTCGTTAGCTTGAAATATGTCTATAACTGCAATGTTGTCTCTTGTATGAATGTAACTGTCTTTTTTAGTTCACTCAGCGGCCCATAGAGTTTATCTTCCACTGTCGTCTCGCTGGGCCAGAAGGTTTGCCTAGAAATGTTATATTTTGGGTAATCTTGGAATATGTACTCTGCTGTCTGCGACGCCAATCCACATGTGCACATGGCTGATTCATCAATCTTGAATTTTGTATACACGTGGTTGCGTAAACTATTGTGTCCTGTTCTGAGGCGCAGAATAATGACTTATTCTGGTCTGTCCATAATGCTGTAGTCGTCTTGAGCTTGTTTTGGTGGCTTTCTGAATGATTTGATCATTCTTTTCTTTTGGTGGTATGTAACGGGCACATCAGGCTGTTCATTTGCTCCTTCCTTAGCCAATCGATCATCTCTGTCGTTTCCGGATATTCCACAGTGGGATGGATCCATTGTATGGTGACCCTATGCTGACTGCGAAGTTCAGAAAGTAATGTCCTTAGTACTGTCAATTTCCCAGACAGGAGCCACAGGTTGTGTACCATGACTGGTTTTTCATAATTTCTCTGTTTTTGATTGCCTCAATTTCAGCATCATAATTATGGCAGTACTTTCCTGTTGGTATTCTGGCTGTGTCCCTAGTATTATTTGGGTATTCCATGTATACTCCCGCTCCTCCATTTCGAACATCATTTTGTGCTGACCCATCTGTGTAGACTCGGATCCAGAGGTCCTGTGGGTATTCTTCACCAAGGAAGCTGAGAGTGGCTATTATGCGCTATACACTGTTCTGTTATTCCTTGTCAAATATTCCTCTCACATTTGTCTGGATTTGTAGTGATAGTCTTTGTCCATCTTTTCATGGAGTTCGCTCTGGAATAGTTGTCAGGGTATACCAACTGTGGGCAGATCGGTGGTTTCTTTGCAGAGTCGTTTGACCTGATGGATAAAACTGCTTCTTTTCAACCGCCCCATAGCTAAGTTTTCAAATCGGTTCTTCATAGGGTGGCCTGGCAAGCTGAGGAACTTTTCTGCTTGTATTAGCGTTTTCGTATCTCTGCGCTCTCTCAGTGCTTGTGTCCGCCCCATCTTCTCCATCTCCAATATAGGGGTTGATCTCATCCCTTCTGTGGTGATTCTAAGTGCTTGATTTTGCACCTTGTCCAGCAAGTAGTAGTGTCCTTTTTAATGCTGAACACCACGTAGTTGACCCGTGTTCCAGGTGTGGTCGTATGCTCTGTTGATAAACTTTGCTAAGTATTTTCCCACTGGCTCCCCGTGTGGTTCCACTTAATTATCTCAGGATGGTCATTTTCCTTCTGGCTTTTGCTACTACTTTGTTGATGTGCTTTCTCCATGTCAGCCTGTCATCAAATGTTACCCCAAGGTATGTTGGTTCTTTATCTTCTCTAATGGGTATTCCATTTATCTGGATAATCCCTGCCTTTTGTTTTGGAGATTGGGTAAATAGAGTGGTGCTGCACTTGTCAGTGTTTATGCTGACACACCATCTATTTGCCCATGCAACAAATTTATCTACAGCTCTTTGTGGTGATATGGTGGCCACTGATGCATGTTCATTTGTGCTCCATAGAACCAGGTCATCAGCGTACATTGCCGCTTTAACTCCATGCGGTAGATTAGCAACAAGTTCATTGGTGAAGATTAGAAAAAGTGTGGGGGACAAGACTTCGCCCTGTGGAAACCCGTGACGCAGTAGCACTTTCTTGCTCTTGAGTCCGTCTGTCTGTACTTGGGCTCTTCAGCTGTGCAAGTATGCTTTTACCCATTTGTACATTCTTCCATTGACTTTACAGTTTCTCGGTTTCTTCATCAGACCTTCTTTCCAGACTTTGTCAACCGCTTTTTTCAGATCTATCCATGCAGCAAGCACCAGCTTCTTCTCTTGGAATGCATCTTCAATTTCTTGAGAGAGGTAGGTTGTCTGATCTTCCGTAGAGTAGCACTGCCTAAAGCCAGCTTGCTGTGGCACAAGGATGTTTTCACTTTCAATGGACCACTTCGATTGATGATGCGCTCCAATGTTTTGCAGAGACAGCTGGTGAGACTAATTGGTCAGTAGCTGGAGGCAATGGAACTATCTTTCCCTAATTTTAGGAGGGGTATCATGATTGCTTCTCTCCAGGCTTGTGGAACACTGCCTAAGGTCCAGCTGTTATTGAGAATCTGCAACAGCTTTGCTTTAGCCTCTGTTCCTAGGTTCTTGACCATTTCATTGGAAATAGCATCAGCTCCTGGTGACTTTCTCATTTTCAGTTTTGGTATGGCTAGCTTCATTTCACTGACTGTGATAGGTGCCTCCAGAACCTCATGTACTGTTTCATTCTGTCCGGTATGTTGCCATTTCTCTCGAATCTCTTGTTTCTCTGGACTAATTTCTATATTGTTATCTCGTGCAAATGAGTCCGCAAAATGGTCAGCTGCTTGCTATCCTGTTAAGATGTTTCTGTCTTTATGTAGTGCAATTTTTGAGTTTCTCCCTGTGCCCTCATCATTAAGTTGTTTTATTAGCTTCCACAACTTCGTTGTGTATCTTTCAAAGTTCAGTGACCTGTTTTCTCCTGCCAGCTTTTCCGTCTAGCCTGCAGCTTGGCCCTTTGAAAGTTGGCTTTTGCGTGCTGGTATTTATCATGGTTGTCTTGGCTGGGTTTGGCCTCTGCTTGCTTTCTACACACTTCCACATCATTATGCAACTGTTCCAGTTCACTACTCCAGTAAGGTTTATAATGTTTACGGGCTCCTCTTGGTACTGTTTCTCGTGCTGCCTGTAGTATGTATTTCCCAAACTCTTCAACTAATTTATTGATTTCTTGTAGTTCCACCTCGAGAGGGTGCTGCTTTCACTTACAAGCTCATTTTCTACAGTTAGAAAGACTGGCCGATGGTCACTGCCACCAAGTTGTTTCCCAAAACTTCGTTTAATGTTAGACTCCAGATTTGGTGAATGAAAAGCCAGGCCAGGTGTAGTTGTGTTGTGCCATGATCTCGAATAGAAAGTGTGTGAGTCAGACGGTTTGTTAATCAAGATGAATCTATTCTCATCATGCCAGTCTTCCAGTCTCTCTCCTCTCTGGTCCATGTGATCATAGCCCCAGCTCTGCGAGTGGTTGTTGAAGTCGCCACTCACAATTTTTTTTTTCTTTTAATGGTAGTGTGCCCAGTGCCGGTGGGCGGTCACTTGGACAGTAGTAATTGATCAGATGAAGGTATGTATTGCCTTTCTTAAGTTTAAGTGTCTGATACTCAGCCCCTTCCATGTAAACTTCAATTTGAGAAGCAGTGATGTTATTTTTTACAAGGGTCAGTATCCCACCCTTTCGCCTGTCCTTTCGGTTAGATCGGTAACATTGGTAGCCTCTGATTTTGAAGGCTATATTTTCATTGAGGTGAGTTTCTTGCAAGCAACATACGCTTACTTTTCTTGGTCCAAGATGTTTTCTAGTTGTATGTTTTTTGTTTTTTTTTTGGTTGACTCCCTTCGCATTCTAGTTAATTATTTTCTCTTTGTTTGATATGGCCAGATGCTCTATTCTGCGACACACGGTTAGCATACATTTGTAACAAATCAGCCGAAATGCACACATGCGCCTTTGAATATTAGCGTTACAGGTTTGTGATAAACTTCATTGCACAATAGTGAGAACACACATCTGCCAACAAGAACTTAAAATTGAATAAGCATGGTAAGAATTAAGGTTTACCGCAAAATACACTACAAAACAAGAACAGATCCCGATGTTGCTGATTAAATACCATCAACTCTGAAATTGTTTTCTTGTCTTCACTTTAACAACGAAATCAACATAAAAATGATCTTACAATGAAACGAATATTATATCCCTTTTAGCACATCTAAAAGTAGATTCATGTGTGTCAGGGCGAAAGCTTACCTGAAGATACTGAAGCATAAGTTATCATCCCAGCTGTTGCTCTTCTATAATCACATCTCTAGTATGTTGTCTTTGTTGTTGTAGGAGAGTGTGTAAGTTATTCATGTGGGAAACTTAGTCCATTGTAAACACGAAGCTGCAGTAAACGCCGTTATGGTCAGAAGCATAAATTAGCAGCAACACCTGTTGTTCTTATGCGTGTATCAATGTATTAATCTGTGTTCTTGGTTGTTTTCAGTGGAGATTCTCAAACTTTTTCAACGTATCGCCCCCTTGCTTCCCGAATTGCAATTCTACCCTTCTTATTCACACAAAGACACATAAATACACACGCAAGCGTACACATACACACACGCACGCACGCACGTACACACACACGCACACACACTTACAGACAAATACTGATCAATTGTTCACTATTAACTCTTAAAGAACTTTAGCTCAATATGTGGGGTTGACATTTCAAGCCACATAAAGATAGATTAGTATTAATAGCCTGTAATTATAGCCAAAATGCTTCCAAAATTATGTTTTATTTTATTTGAATAGCGAATGGGCATAATGTGAACAACCTGCTTTCCGCATATGATATGATAGGTATAAATGCAACAGAAAGTTAAAACAAATGACTGTCTAAATAACAGAAAAACGGAAGTAATGGTAATTACTTAGACAACTGGTTTTCCCAAAATGCAACATCAAAATGAGTGGAACCAGTCTGAAATAAGTCAGTGTATTTAAGTATGTGAGATGTGCTTGCTTGCTTGCTTGCGTTCGCAGGCTGTGAACTCCAGCGTGATGTCGTGTATGTCGGATGAATACATCCTGTTGTCCAACATCAATGTGATGTCATACCGGACTGAGGTTAGCGTGAGTATCCGTTGTCCCATGTCTGGCTTATTGGTGTGCAGACTGGTGGGTCTCACCGTGCAGGCAGATACTCTCCGACTTCGGAAGAATCAGCGATCCTACTACGTTAGCCAGGACCCTGAAGGGACCTGTTGCCTAGGACGCACGACTAGGACGTGTTAGTACAGTGTTTCCCAAAGTGGGGCCCATGCCCCACAGGGGAGGCAATTTGTGGCAAATCTGTTGAGTCTTCGTGGCGAAGTGGTCAAGCCATTTAACTCGGGCTCCGAAGGTTGTGGGTTCGATTCCGGGCCGCGTGTTTCGGTTCACGAGTTAAATTTTTCGGAGACTCCTGTGGGTCGTCGCTAGAGCTACGGAGATCGTGCTTTGTGCGACGCTTTCCGCGCTGTGGAAAGAGACCGAGCCAAATGGGATAAAACCGGGTGCCATGAAGTCGACCCTGTCGACTTTTAAGCGACATTTTAAGGGGTGCAATTTGACTGTTAAGGGGAGCAATTCGAAAATGGACTCGTCCAGAATTTAAGCTAACCGTATGATGACTCTCAGTCGCTACTCGAGCTGGTAAACGTCCAGTATAAGTAACTTCTGTCCGCCATGTTAGTAGCCGTGATTTCATTGTCAGACATTAGAGTTTAACTACTGGTTATACTAGGCCGGCACTAAGCATTTCACGTTATTTGTTCTGAATGGCGCGAAATGCTTTGTGCCGGGATCGCAGTTTCTGCAGTGTTTCTCAGTAACGCTCAGCATTCACAGTTGGTGTTAATTTGAAATAAGCGTCCTTTAAATTGTTGTAAAAGTCTCGTTGTTTTAACAAATATGTACATTGTATAAATATCAGTGATATATAAATGGTATGCAAATTCAATTGGTAATTTTTATTAATTTCAGTTTAAGAAGCATTATTTTCCAGAAAAATTTGTCAAATGAAAAATTATGTTGTTTTTTTTCGGTGAGGTAAATGTGCCCCGTATCACATCCAGACAAAAGTGCACTTCAATAGTCAAATAAGAAAATATGTTAGCCAAATGGAATAATATAGGTCAAACTTATAAATATCTCCACCAAATTTATGAAAAGTAGGAAAAGTTGTTACCCAAAAGGAAAAATTGTGGCCACATTTCAAACAACCTTATTAAAAGTAGGGAAATTGTCAGCCAAATGGGAAACGGTTAGACCAAACTTATAAATATCTCAACCAAATTTATGAAAACTAGGAAACTTTGTTAGCCAAAAGGGAAAAAACCTAGGTCAAGTAGAAAAATGTGCCAGCTAAATGTGAAAAAAATGTCGGCCAAATACAGAAATATCTCGTCCACACTTATGCAAACTAGAAAAAATTGTTAGCGAAATAGGAAAGATATTGGCAAAGTAGACAAATTTGATAGGGAAATGTGAAACAAAATAGCAGCCAGAGAGAGAAATGTCTCGTCAGGACTTACAAACAGTAGGAAAATATGTCAGCCAAAGAGAGAAAATGTCAGCCAAATACAGAAATATCTCAACTAAACTTATGAAAAGTAGGAAACTTTGTTAACCAAAATGTGAAAAAAAAATATCAGCCAAATACAGAAATACCTCGTCCAAATTTATGAAAACTAGGGAAATTTGTTAGCCAAATAGGAAAATGTTAGGCCAAATACAGAAATATCTCACCCAAACTTATGAAAAGTAGGAAACTTTATTAGCCAAAAGGGGGGAAAATACCTAGGTCAAGTAGGAACATCTGTAAGCCAAGTGTGACAAATGTCGGCCAAATACAGAAAAAGCTTGTCCACACTTATAGAAACTAGGAAAATTTGTTAGCCAAATAGGAAAAATATTGGCCAAGTAGGAAAATGTGATAGCCAAATGTTAAAAAATATCAGCCAAAGAGAGAAATACCTCGTCCAGACTTATAAATAGTAGGAACATTTGTCAACCAATTTGGAGAAATGTCGGCCAAATACAGAAATATCTCACCCAAACATATAAAAAATAGGGAAATTGTTAACCAAATGGGAAAGATATTGACCAAGTAACGAAATACATCGCTCAAACTTATGAAAAGTGGGAGACTTCGTTAACCAAATGTGAAAATAAAATATCATCCAAAGAGAGAAATATCTCATCCAAACTTATAAAAAGAAGGAAAATTGTCAACCTAATGGAGGAAAGTTAGACCAAATACAGAAACACCTCAACCAAACTTATGAAAAGTAGGAAACTTTGTTAACCAAAGGGAAAAACCCTTGGCCAACTAGGAAAATCTGTTACCCAAGTGGGAAAAATGTCGGCGAAATACAGAAATAGCTCGTCCACACTTATGAAAACTATGAAAATTTCTTAGCCAAATAGGAAAAATGTAGTCCAAGTAGGAAAAGTTGAAAGACAAATGTGAATAAATATCACCCAAAGAAAGAAATATCTCGTCCAGACTTATAAGACGTAGGAAAATATGTCAACCAAATTAGAGAAATGTTGGCCAAATACATAAATATCTCAACCAAACGTATAAACATTAGGACAATTGTTAACCAAACGGGAAAGATATTGACCAAGTAGGAAAATGTGTTAGTCAAAGAGGAAAATTATTGACCAAGTAACGAAATACATCGCTCAAACTTATGAAAAGTAGGAAACTTAGTTAACCAAATTTGAAAAAATATCAGTCAAAGAGAGAAATATCTCATCCAATATAAAAAGAAGAAAAATTTGTCAACCAAATGGGAACAACTTAGACCAAATACAGAAACATCTCAACCAAATTTATTAAAACGAGGGAAAATGGTCGACCAAATACCGAAATAACTTATAACTCAACCCAATTTATAAATATGGCAACCGAGCTTATGAATCGTAGGAACATGTGTTAACCAAATGGGAAAAAATATCGATCAAATAGGAAAACTTGTTAGCCAAATGAGAAAATATTGACCAAATAACGAAATATCTCATCCAAATTTATAAAAAATAGGAAAATTTGTTAACCACAGGGGAAAAATATCCAACAAGTAGGAAAACTTGTTAGCCAAAAGGGAAAAATATTTACCAAATAACGAAATAGCTCATCCAAATTTATTTTAAAAAATAGGAAAATTTGTTAACCACAGTGGGAAAATATCGACTAAGTAGGAAAACTTGTTAGCCAAAAGGGAAAAATATTGACCAAATAACGAAATAGCTCATCCAAATTTATGAAAACTAGGAACATTTGTTATCCAAATGAACAAAAAATCTAGGTCAAGTAGGAAAATGTGTTAACCAAAGGGGAAAGATATCGTACACGTAACGAAATATCTCATCCAAACTTATAAAAAGTGGGAAAATATGTCATCCAAAGGGGAACAATGTAAGCCAAATACAGAAATTTCTCAACCAAACTCATGAAAATAGCCAAATAGGAAAAATATTGGTCAAGTAAAGAAATAGCGCGGCCAAATTTATAAAATGTAGGAACATTTGTTAACCAAATGGGAAATATCTTGGTCAAGTAGGAAAATTTGTTAGCCAAGTGGGGAAAATATTGACCAATTAACGAAAAACAGCGTTCAAACTTACGAAAAGTATGAAACTTTGTTAACCAAACGTGAAGAAGTGTCGCCCAAAGAGAGACATATTTCAACTACATTTATTTAAAAAATAGGAAAATGTTGTCAGCCAAATGGGAAACACTTCGCCCACATACAGAAATATCTCAACCAAACTTATAAAAACGAGGAAAACATGTTGGTCAAATACAGAAAGATCTCGATCAAATTTATAAAATATAGGAAAATTTGTTAGCCGAAAGGGAACAATATTGATCTAACTCAGAAACATGTCGACTGAAGTAGGAAACAACGTTAACCAACGGTGAAACATTGTGACCAAAGTTCAAACAAACTTATAAATATCTTACAAAACGTATGAAAACTATGAAAATTTGTTAACAAATGTGAAAAGTTTGACCAAATTTCAACCAAACTTATGTAAAGTAGGAAAATTGTTTAACCAAATATGAAAAGTTTGGCCAAATTTCAACCAAAACTTATAAAATTTAGGAAACTTTTTAAACCAAATGTGAAAAGATTAGCCAATTTTCAACCAAACTTATAAAAAGTAGGAAACTTTGTTAACCAAATGTGAAAATCTTTGGTCAAGTAAAGAAGTATTTCATCCAAACTTATGACAAGTAGGAAATGTTGTTAACAAAACGTGAAAAATGTTGGCCAAATTTCAGTCAAACTTATAAAAAGTAGGAAAATTCCTTAACCCAATGGGGAAAATATTGCACGTTGTCATTTTACATCCCCAACCTACTAGAGATATTCTTCTTATATAATAAGTCACCATGGTTGAATGAAAAATTAAAATTTCAACAATAACATTGTACAATAATTAACAATTAAATTTCTACATGAAACATTCAATTTGGAAACAATAAAGAGAAATTTAATTGTTAATTTTTGTACAATTTTATTGTTGAAATTTTAATTTTTCATTGAACCATTGTGACTTATTACATAAGATGCATTTCATTTTAAGAAATACAGCTGTTGTTTGTATAGGGGAGAGACAAATATCTCTAGTAGGTTGGGGATGTAAAATGACACCGTGCGATATTTTTCCCATTTGGTTCAGGAATTTTCCTACTTTTTATAAGTTTGGCTGAAATTTGGCCAACATTTTTCACATTTTGTTAACAAAATTTCCCACTTTTCATAAGTTTGGATGAAATATTTCTTTACTTGGCGAAAGATTTTCACATTTGGTTAACAAAATTTCCTATTTTTTATAAGTTTGGTTGAAAATTGGCCAATCTTGTCACATTTGGTTTACAAAGTTTCATACATTTTATAAGTTTTGGTTGAAATTTGGCCAAACTTTTCACATTTGGTTAAACAATTTTCCTACTTTACATACGTTTGGTTTAAATTTTGTCAAACTTTTCACATTTGGTTAACAAATTTTCATACTTTTCATACGTTTTGTAAGATATTTATAAGTTTGGTTGAACTTTGGTCACAATGTTTCACCGTTTATTAATGTTTTTTCCTACTACGGTCGACATATTTCTTAGTTAGATCAATATTTTTCCCTTTCGGCTAACAAATTTTCCTATATTTTATAAATTTGATCGAGATCTTTCTGTATTTTAACAACATGTTTTCCTCGGTTTTATAAGTTTGGTTGAGATATTTCTGTATTTGGACGAAGTTTTTCCTATTTGGCTGACAAAATTTTCCTATTTTTTTTAAATTTAGTTGAAATATTTCTCTCTTTGGGCGACATTTATTCACATTTTGTTAACAAAGTTTCATAAGTTTGAACGCTGTATTTAGTTACTTGGTCAATATTTTCCCCATTTGGCTAACAAATTTTCCTACTTGACCAAGATATTTCCCATTTGATTAACAAATGTTCCTACTTTTTATAAATTTGGCCGCGCTATTTTTTTACTGAACCAATAATTTTCCTATTTGGCTAACAAATTTTCCTATTTTTCATGAGTTTGGTTGAGAAATTTCTGTATTTGGTCGACACTGTTCCCCTTTGGATGACATATTTTCCCATTTTTTATAAGTTTGGATGAGATATTTCGTTACGTGTACGATATCTTTCCCCTTTGGTTAACACATTTTCCTACTTGACCTAGATTTTTTCTCATTTGGGTAACAAATGTTCCCAGTTTTCATAAATTTGGATGACCTATTTCGTTATCTGGTCAATATTTTTCCCTTTTGGCTAACAAGTTTTCATATTTGATCGATATTTTATCTCATTTGGTTAACATATTTTCCTACGATTCATAAGTTCAGTTGCCATATTTATAAATTGGGTTGAGTTATTTCTGTATTTGGTCGACCTTTTTTCCTCCTTTTAATATGTTTGGTTGAGATGTTTCTGTATTTGGTCTAAGTTGTTCCCATTTGGTTGACAAATTTTCCTTCTTTTTATAAACTTGGATGAGATATTTCTCTCTTTGACTGATATTTTTTTCACATTTGGTTAACTAAATTTCCAACTTTTCATAAGTTTGAGCGGTGTATTTCGTTACTTGGTCAATATTTTTCCTCTTTGACTAACACATTTTAATACTTGGTCAATATCTTTCCCATTTGGTTAACAATTTTCCTATTTTTTATATGTTTGGATGAGATATTTCTGTATTTGGCCGACATTTCTCCAAATTTGTTGAAAAATGTTCCTACTTTTTATAAGTCTGGACGAGGTATTCCTCTCATTGGCTGATATTTTTTACATTTGGCTATCGAATTTTCCTACTTGGCCAATATTTTTCCTATTTGGCTAACAAATTTCCCTAGTTTTCATAAGTGTGGACGCGATATTTCTGTATTTGGCCGACATTTTTCACATTTGACTAACAGATTTTCTTACCTCACCAAGGTTTTTTCCCTTTGGGTAACAAAGTTTCCTACTTTTCATAAGTTTGGATGAGCTGTTTCTGTATTTTGTCTAACTTTTTCCCATTTGGTTGACAAATTTTCCTTCTTTTTATAAGTTTGGAGGAGATATTTCTCTCTTTGGCTGATATTTTATTCACATTTGGTTAACAAAGTCTCCTACTTTTCATAGGTTTGAGAGATGTATTTCGTTACTTGTTCAATATTTTTTCTCTTTGACTAACACATTTTCCTACTTGGTCAATATCTTTACCATTTAGTTAACAATTGTCCTATTGTTTATATGTTTGGTTGAGATAGTTCTGTATTTGGCCGACATTTCTCCAAATTGGTTGACAAATGCTACTACTTTTTATAAGTCTGGACGAGATATTTCTCTCATTGGCTGATATTTTTTTCACATTTGGATCTCAAATTTTCCTACTTGGCCAATATTTTTCCTGTTTGGCTAAAACAATTTCCTAGTTTGTATAAGTGTGGACGAGCTATTTCTGTATTTGGCCGACATTTTTCCCCTTTGGTTGACATATTTTCCTACTTTTTTATAAGTCTGGACGATCTCTCTCTCTCTCTCTCTCTCTCTCTCTCTCTCTCTCTCTCTCTCTCTCTCTCTCTCTCTCTCTCTCTGGCTGCTATTTTGTTTCACATTTCGCTATCAAATTTTCCTACTTGGCCAATATTTTTCCTATTTCGCTAACAAATTGTTCTAGTTTGCATAAGTGTGGACGAGATATTTCTGTATTTGGTCGACATTTTTTCACATTTAGCTAGCACATTTTCATACTTGACCTAGGTTTTTTCCCCTTTTGGCTAACAAAGTTTCCTAGTTATCATAAGTTTGGTTGAGATGTTTATAAGTGTGGTCTAACATTTTTCCCATTTTGCTGACAATTTTCCTACTTTTCATAAATTTGGTGGAGATATTTATAATTTTGACCTATATTTTTCCATTTGGCTAATATATTTTCTTATTTGACTGTTGAAGTGCACTTTTGTCTGGATGTGCTACGGGGCAATGAGCAGCCTCGCTGAAGAAGATATACTGACTTTGGAAATGTGTTTATATGGAAAGATGCAAAGTCCCGAATAGACACATAGAGAGGTAGTGAACGTGTAAAATGCTTGCTCTGAGTCATGTGCTACCGTCGCTGGTTAGGACAGTGGAACGTGACAAGCCATGTTACAGGCGGTTGAGTCGGGATAGTTTGTTGTGTTCGTGTGTAATATTATATAGCTGACAGATTCCGCTAGCCATTCGTCGCTATATGTCCCTCTAGTTGTTAGGTAAAATGCATGTCTTCCTCGACTGACGTCGGTGATCACATCTCTGCATTGTGACTATGAGAAAAGCTTAGTCGGCCAGTGTGATGACTTGGTTATAGTTGTGTACACTACATTCACAGTGTCTTATGTTTATTGAAGGTGGGATGTTCTTTGGTGTTACTCGGTAGACCACCCTAACGGATATAGAATAGAGAGAGAAGGGCGACTGTTTTAGCCTTCAGATGCCATGTTGATGATGTAGTGGAATCACTCCCATACAAGGTGATCATCATGAGTTAGGTCCCCTGGTTCGACAATCGACAGTTTTTCTGTAGTATCCCTCTTAACCATGTGTCTTGGGTGTGTTTTTATGGATACGTGCGGATGCAGCACCATCTTTGACCGGTTTTAGCCACTTGATTCGGTTGTATCGCATTAGACACGTGACCGGATGCAGCGCCATCTTTGAATAGGTTTAGCCACGTGTTTCAGTTGTATCGCATTAGACACGTGACCGGATGCAGCGCCATATTTGATCGGATGAGTCAATAGCAAAGTCTTGAGCCCGCCTTTGCGGTCCTTTATGCAGACTGTGCGACTGATGCAACATAGAAAATATGTCTAAATATGTTCAATCAGGTTTACTGCGGTCAGTACACTCTGAATCATCCTCCGGCTTTCCCCAAAGGCATATCTGAACATGTTCACACCCACCAACAAAGCCCCGTGATGAGTCACCCAGGAAGTCACCCTTAGCTCAGCCAACTATGAGTTCAATCTTTAGACTTTAATATGAGACTCAACCTCCGGATCTTATCAAGGAATGGACGTATTTATCTAGCCACTCCACCACTCGCTCACCCCTTAATAACGAGCAGATGCACTTATCTATCTACTCCTCCACTTACCCACCCCTTATCAACGAATTTCCCTAAGCCATACTCGGTACAGTCGATAATGCCGGCCATCTTTACATTTTTAAGTTTTCATTTGTATCTCGTATGATGGTAGTGTTCAGAAGCACTTATCTAACTACTACTCCACTCACCAACCCCTTAAAAATGAATGACACTTAGTCATACTGACTAAACCCAATAATATTGGCCATCTTTACTTTTTAAGGTTTTCATTTGTAACCTGCGTGATGATAGTGTATAGGTCACTACGACATTCTAAAGATCATTAATAACCACTACCCACCTCTTAATAACGAATTTCACTAAGCGATACCTGCTACAATCAATAATATCGACCATCTTTACTTTTTAAGGTTTTCATTTGTAACCCGTATGATGATAGTGTTTACACCACTACGACCCTCTATAGATCACTAATAACCACTACCCACCCCTTACTAACGAATTTCACTAAGCCACACCCGGTAAAGTCGATAATATCGGTCATTTTTACATTTTAAGGATTTCATTTGTAACACTATGATGATAGTGTATAGGTCACTACGACACTCTACAGATCACTAATACCCGCTAACAACCTCTTATCACCGAGTCTCACTAAGCTATACCCGCTACAATCAATAATGCCGACCATCTTCACTTTTTAAAGTTTACATTTGTAACCCGTGTGATGATAGTGTTTACACTACGACCCTCTGCATGTCATATAGCCGCCATATTTACATTATTACTTATAAGTTTTTTTCATATGACACCTGTCATGGCTCGAGGTTCGAATCCCCTCGCCCCATCCCACACCCCGACACCCACGTTCCACCCCTGAGCTCCCACCCCTACACCCGCCCGTCCCCTAGACTACCCCAAGAAAATGCACTGTAACCCTATCCCTTACACATCACCAATGGAATGATGATAGTGTTTATTCCCAATACAGATAAAGAAAGAAGACGAGAAGAAAAGAAGGAAGAATCCGAGGAAGAGCACTGTACCCTAACACAGCATCTCTAGTATGATGATAGTTTTTTTAAGCCCCGCTCCGCTAAAATTAATAATAATAGTAATTATTAAATTTTTAAAGACATAAAATTCTCAACAAAAAAGGGAAGTAACAGTGCAACAATACCTTCGATTATTTATTCATGGGTTGCATCCCTTGAAAATATAGATCCAGTTGTTTACGTCATCACGATGGATCATGACTTTTTATATAGTAAAATACTACGTCACCAGGCGGATCTGGATCCATATTTAAGGTGTAAATTTCACATTGTATACTAGTAAGGTGTCGTAATTCTGTTATGTAAAGCTGCATTACTTTGTGTTATTTTATATTGTTTATAGAACAATTCTAGACGTCTACATAAAACATGATTTGCGGATCTGCTTACGTTATAAAACGAATTTCAGAATGTTGAGAAGTACAGAACTGTAAAGTGTGGAGAGGAAAAACAATATCAAGTAATCGGTTCTTGTATTGACGCAATCTTGACATAATCTTAATCCCCCCCCCCCTTTTTTTTGGAAACTAAAATTCCCCCCCCCCAACCCCATTTTCCACAGGGGGGGGGGGGGGAATTCCCCACCGGTTGAGAACCACTGGTCTAACACTTCACACTCCAAAGGCAATATCTCCTATGGAATTGCATTTACCTTTATAATATTACATTTTCGCTGTATGTAGAAAATATTCAAGCGAAAGAGAGGCAGAGACCTTTGTGACTTTAACATGACGTATGTTTGTTTTACTAATTTCTCTGTGCCTTTCTTCTTTTAAATCACAAACTCATTTCTTAAAATTACACTTTTTAAGCACTTGTAAAATCAATGCAAGCGGCTTGCCCATTGGCTGTACTCATAACCTTCTCCAATCAAAAATCGTCTCTCTTCTCACATTACTGGCTAGTGGTTTAGCAGTAAAAATAAATATATGTTTTCTTTGTTGACAATAACGTACGTCACGTACCGACTGTGCAAGATTGTACACATTCACAGAGTCCAGATATAGTTGTCTGCATAATAATGTTTATTTACATTGTTTTTGAAGCATTTTAATACTCTGGTGTTGTCTAATTATTTGTAAAATCACCGAATCATTCGATTTTAATTTTAATAAGAAACTTCTTTTTTTTTAATTTTAGTCTTTATAATAATAATATTTAATAACACTTAGCACACACTGCTGTGACCGAACCGAAATGCTTCTCTACACACTACACTAGTGTCAGTGGGCTAATTTTGCTTACTTTGCACTTACATAACTGACACAGATGAATGAGAGTATTGTCATACAATTCAACTTAACTGATTTCTTCTTCATATGATAAAATATCGATAATTCATTTAATATAGTTAGCGGCTTGTGTTTTAATTTGTTGGGTTGACCATTGAAGTGAAGAAGCATTATATTATTATAATCGTGGTTGCCGTCAGAAGAGGAGAAAAACACCTACCAGTGAAGAGGTAAGCAAGTTCAAGTAGCTACAGAAATACCAATTACTAACCAATTACCATTATGATTATTAATAATATTAAGGGAGGCTCTATTCGCAATGGAATTGCGAATAGAGACAAATTATATTCGCAATCGATTTGTGGGAAGTAACAAACATGTCACAGCGTCTGCTCACTAGTCAATTTTAGTATAGGAATGTTGACTGTTGCGAGTTTAATTCTGCCAAATTCTCCGTATTTTTTAAATGAATCACTCTTCTTCTTACTTCTGTCCGTTCTTTTGGCATCCTGTTTTATTTTTACATTACGTTAATCCTGTTTAAATATCAAGAATAATTTTTCAGAACAGGTATCCCCAATACAAATAACGAACCCTACAAATAATTCTGTCCCCAGGCGAGTTCAAGAATTGTTAACTGTCGTTTCTGTACACTTACTGTTACCAGGCATCCATGTTTGTTTACGTTACCGTCCTACTATTTATGTCCTGATAATATCGCAGCAGTGATGATTCTCTTAATTTGACACTATCTATGGCCTCCAGTAATATGCTTTGCTCAGAGAGACATGATTAAGCAATTCAAACACCAGGCTTTCGGAAAAGAGAGAGGAGAAAGATAGATAACGAAGATAGTGTGAGAGACACAGATATGAGAAAGATGTATTGAAAGACATTAAAGAATGGTAAAGACAAGAAAGAGAGAGGTGGGAGATCGAGACTTAGAGAGAGAGAGAGAGAAGAACTCATGTTCGGATGGCTAAACGCCTTTCCCAAGACAACAAAATCCGTAGAAAACATATGCCTAAAGTGAAATCATCAGACTAGCATTGTCATTGGTGTCATCTAATTCCTGAAAATGAAACAAAAAATTGTTGCCTCCCGGCGGGGAATCGATCCTCGAGCTCCCGTGTACCAGGCGGAGACACTAACCACTATGCTACTGAAGACACGTTAATAGATCAACAAAATATTGTAATATGGAAACACGCATAGGAATAATGACCTACTTCCATTACGAATATAATTTTTTCCTATTCGCAATGGAATTGCGAATAGTCACTCCGTAATATTAATTGTTTGCTAACTCTTTCAGTAATGAATTATTTGAAGATGCAGGTGAAATTACCTTTTGAGGCTTTGGACTGAAAAATTATGCCAGTATCTTTGACATAATTATTAATGTTCATATCCCAATTGAAATACTACCATTTCGAGAGAATGCAAATCCTTAGGTTGGTAAGTCTTTTAAGGAAGGGTTTATGTGAATGCAGAATACACTGAAAGTTACAAATATTCATTAACTGGTGCCTATGCAGAATGAAAGATGGTATGACAGAATCACTAGTGCACAGCTTACAGAGAGAACTAGATCGCTTACAGCAAATCAAGAGGTGAGGAAAAGATGTTCACGCTGAACACTGTCACAAAATAAAACCGTGTGTTTAACAGGTTGATTATTATAGAGGATTTTCGGATTAAGCGGACGATCTGCCAGCGACAACTATTTGTACTAACAGAGTAAACACAGCTGCACAGGTTACATCGTGTCAGCCCATAAACACATTTGGCGGTGAGTGAGAAGGAATGGATACACCGCGTTGGCAGTTTATAAACATTTAGAATCACATAGCCTTGCCCGGCTCAGTACATGGAACAGCCTTGTCTGTCAGTTATAGTTCCGAACATCAGACGGAAATGGCTGCTGGGATTGTCACCACGGAACAGAAGAGTGACAAGTTTGTCAACATTTGAATGCAGATGGAAGCCGTGAGATCACAGGGGCAGATGTAAAACGGAAGTACCTAGTACGGAAAACAGTGCATCTGTCAATTCTTGGTTTCCGGAACATCAAGATGATTGGCAGCGTGTTGGGAAAAACTCTTTGTTGGAACTGTACAGTAACTCTCTAGATTGTTTTGAGAATCTGGACAAGTAATGACAACTTTGACAGGGACTAAAGCCATGAAAATAGATTCTTGACAATGGCTGATATGTCCAAATAACACCTGTGTGGACAGGAAGAATACAGTCACGTGACCAATTAGAGGTTTTGCCATAAACCATGATTGGAGATGGGGAGTTGACAAAAACCGTGGATTATGATGGACGTGTTTGTGGGAGAGCTCTACAGTGCTAGATAAATTTAAGATTAACTAGCATGTGCCGTTATGGCAAAGTGTAGTAGCCATCCCGGGAATGAGGCGGTTGTGCATAAGGTAGTCAATATAGTCAATTAGTTCTAATTAATATAGGCTGTAGGCTTGTTAAAACTATAGTGAGATGATTAGCACTGTTAGTGGAAAACTAACTAGAGTAGGGAAGTAATACTTGGCTCTGTTAGTTGAAAATAGATTAGTGAAGTGTTTATAAGCTTTACTAGTTGAGAATTGAGTAATGAAGGATAATTGGGATCTTCCCGTAGGTGTCCCTGGTGGGCGGGGGTCCGCATTCTGTTTGCTGATTTTTTTTGTCTTGGCCTGATGATAACCTATGTGGTCAGTTCATCTGTCCCTGATGGGTACATTATATTTTCTGAGCGAGGCCGATGCCACGATCATCTAATAGAGATCAGTGAAGGGGAGGCTATCACCAGTTGTATGATTTATTTTACAGGTTCCTCTGGTTGGAATGAAGAACCCGGAACAACTAAAAAATCCGATCCCGGATAAAGTATGATGTGGAGAGATGGGCCAGCAACTTTCGCAACGGAAGAAGTTAAGACACATTGCTCGGTGGAGTCTAATGGTATATGTATCCTACATGAGTGAATACCAATCGTTAACACACCTGAAGTGATGGAGGTTCAGCCCACGTGGAACTAGATCAGTAGGAACTGATGTTCACCTTAGATGAAACCAAACATTGAAGTGTAGTTGTGCCACGTATCAAGGAAATCAGAACTTTCAGACTATATCTAGTGAATAAAGCAAGCCATTTTATTCTAGATACAATAACTGTTTAATAGTGAGAACTAGTGAACATTTATCAAGAGACAAAAAGTCTTGTTCATAGGACAGTGTTCCATGTTTGTTTCACCGCGCCGGAATTATGAAGCCGGAGTTTCTATAAACTGTTAGGAACAGTTGTGTTAGGAACACTAACAGTTTTTTTCCACGGATTATATATTTACATTGGATTCAGATCTCATGGTCATCAGAGTTCCTGGAGGAGGACATGTCTGGAGAGAAGGATACGACTTCGGTGAGGTTTTTCGTACTGACTCGAATGATGTCGTGTGATCCTTGCCATGATGTGTACACTATGATCCTGAACTTTGAAGGCTGACATACACATTTAGGTTATAATACACGACACACTTTTTTTCTTCGCATACACGTCTCATATACGTTACACTTTTCTTTTAATAAATTAGTCTTTATTAATTTTTAGAAGCAATAGTTGTTGAGTATGTTGCGTTGGGGAAGTATGAGAAGGGGGGCATAGTACGACAGTGAGAGAGTGACAGGAAAAGGTGTCCATAGGCTGATGGAGTGTGTTGGACGGAAGCTGATGGATTCTCCAGAATATTGAGAGGAAAAAAAAATATTATAATGTGGGTGTCGACTCTCTTCACTCCAGGGACGACACTTTAAAGGAGGACACGACATTATTGGGGGCTCGATAACGGGATCTTTGGACAGCGGGATCTCTCGTAAACGGAATCTTTGGACAGCGGGATCGCCCGTAAACGGAATCCTTTGACAGCGAGATCTCCTGCAAGCAGGAACGTTTGACAGGAGGATCTTCTGACGACGGGGTCTTTTGACACAGGATCCTTAGTTATAAAAGGGAGATATCATTTTGGAGAATCCAGCTAGAGTGAATGTGGATAGGGGTTAGGACTAATATCTTACCTGTTCACACTTCACACGTCTGCATAGGTCTGTGGTCCTGATTCTACTCTTGTCACTGAGTGAATGTGCTGTGTGTAGTAATATCTAGATTTATAGTACTTGTTCATATATCTGTATAGTAATTTGCAGTTATATTGTACTAGACCTGCTAGCTTACCTCTCTGTATAATGGCCACCCCTAAACTTAGCACGTTAGAATTAAAGGCAAGGGGGGAAGAAATGGGATTGGCGGGGTCTGCTCTAACGGATTACATACAGGAAGTGGAGAGAGAGTATCGTCAAGCAGAAAGGGATGATCGAAAGGCCGAGCTGGAATTGAGAAGGATGGAGTTGGAACAAGCAGCTAAGAAATTGGAAGCTGAGCAAGCAGCTAAGAAATTGGAAGCTGAGCAAGCAGCTAGGAAATTGGAAGCTGAGCAAGCAGCTAGGAAATTTGAAGCTGAACAAGCAGCTAGGAAATTAGAAGCTGAACAAGAAGCACAGAAGAGGGAGCACGAGTACCGGATGCGGGAACTCGAGCTCAAGAGTCAATCTAATGGAGAAACTGAGGGAGCAGTTGGAGGTTCCTCCATCCCAGGCGCAACACCAGTAGGTGGACATGGGTACCATGCTATGAAGTTTCCTTTAGCGGTCTACGAGGAGGACAAAGAGAAGATTGACCAGTATCTTCAACGCTTCGAGGCTATGTCAGTTGCTATGGGTCTGGAGCGTAACAAATGGAATCTTAAGCTATCCCAGGGATTACGCGGGACCGGTTACGAGGTTTATTCTCGCCTGCCACCAGGACATGAGAACAATTATGACGAGTTAAAGACGGCTCTGCTGAAACGATTCGAGGTTACGTCACATACCTACCGGAAAAAATTTCGAGCAGCGAAACGAGAACCGGGGGAGTTGTTTGCCGCCTACAGTTTGCGTCTTAAATCTTATCTCCATAAGTGGATGGATTTGGCTGGGTTCGCACATGACTATGAGAGTCTGGAAGAGCTCATGGTGGTCGACCAGTTGAAGAAGCAAATGTCTAAACCTCTTAGGACGTTCCTGGGAGAACAAGGAGCGGAACGTATGGACCTCGTAACTAAATTAGCAGAACGGTTCGTCGAGGTACATGGGGAGGCAGGGGAAAACCTTTCCACCAACTCCAAAAGTCAAGAGAAACACGACAAGAAGAAAACTAAAAACTCAGGAACAAAAAAGTGGGAACCTTATGTGCAAAAATCAGAGGATAGTTCAGAGAAGAAGAAGGAGGGAAGCAAGAGCACTTAAGCTCTACACCAAAACGACCGTGGTCGGAGAAGTGGTGTTCAATTTGTAAGGCACCCTCTCACAATACGAGGGACTGCAAATCGAAGGCTAAGAACCCTCACTTCGCAGCATGTCAAGTGACTTCCAAGGAGGTTGTCACGGAAAATGCCAAGGTCAACAAGGAAGCTCGCCACCAGGAGAGCTCACTCAAGTCTGGCAATAGAAAATCTAGGACAGGGAAATGGTGCAACCAATGCCAGTCGAATACGCACAATGCTATTGACTGCAGGGAAAAGTCAGGAGACACTCAATTCGTCGTGTGCTCAGGAAAACCTAAGGTGGAGCCCACCGAACAGGTCGAGGCCGAGGAAGAGACTCCAGACCAGGAAAAACCACCTGTAGTGGAATTGGTAGAGGTTAACGGTCGTCAAGTGGAGTGTTTATACGACACAGGACTGGACGGGGAGGCCGTGATTTCTGCGGATCTGGTACATCCAGAACAATTCACAGGTGAAACATTGGACATACAGCCTGCACAGAAGAGTGCTGTAACCATGAAGTTGCCCATTGCTAATGTGGAGATTCGGTCAAGGTACGTCACCGGCACCATCAAGGCCGCTGTATTGACCGATCCCATTTTTCCAGTCATCCTAGGTTGCCGGTATGTCTTTCTGGGAATGCCCAGGGAGCCAGTCCATATGGGAGCAATGCAGACTCGCTCTCAGACGAAAACGGAAGAGGCAGACGCAATTGTGACTAACCCAATGCCGGGGGAGCTACGAACTGCCCAGAGTGAGGATGATACTTTACGTCCTTGCTACAAAAAGCTGCAGAAAAGTGCTGATCCACCAGGACGGGGGCAGTACTACATGAAGAATAGGATACTCTACAGGAGAGCAGGAAGGGGAGACAACCTGTACGGTCAGTTGGTCGTCCCGAAAGCTCACCGGTCCCAGATTCTTCATATGGGGCATACCATCTCCTTTAGTGGACACATGGGTATTGCCGCCACCATGCAGCGGATTTCCTGCCACTACTATTGGCCGGGAATGACAGATGATGTGCGTCGGTATGTGAAGTCTTGCCCTGAGTGCCAGAGGGTGGCACCGAAACACTGGACAGCACCGGTGGTGTTGGGTGAGATGCCTATCATGAACTCTCCTTTCGAGAGGGTAGCCATCGATATCGTGGGTCCACTTCCCAGGACTAGGAAGAGGAACATGTATATACTCACAATGGTGGATTGCTGTACAATGTGGGGTGAGGCTATACCGTTGACCACGATTGACTCGAAAAGAGTGGCGGACGCCCTGATGGAGGCCTTTACCAGATTAGGCTTTCCGGATCAAATTCTGACGGATAATGGATCTCAGTTTTGTGGAAAACTCATGGAGGAGGTATTTAGGGTGTTTCACTCTAACCACATACATACCAGCCCTTACCACCCTCAAGCCAATGGACAAGTAGAGCGTTTCAACGGCACGTTGATGACAATGCTCAGGAAACTAGCGCAGGAAAAACCTGATAGGTGGGATGAATATATCCCAGCAGCACTCTTTGCCTATCGGGAGGTTCCTCATGGCTCAACAGGACTACCACCCGCTACGTTGCTGTTTGGTCGTCCAATCAAAGGACCGTTGGAAGCCATGTTGAGGAGTTGGACTGAAGAGGGGACGTCAGAAGAAGTGATCTCATCCTATAAATACGTGGAGGAACTGAAAGAAAAACTCCACAAGGGATGGACTCTGGCAAATCAAAACTTGAAAAAGGCCAGGAAAAGACATGCGGCTTACTACAACCGTAGGTCTAAAGAAAGATCTCTAGAGGTGGGAGATAAAGTCTTGTTGCTACTCCCAACGGGAAACAACAAACTGGAGATAGGTTGGCAAGGACCATTTCCCGTGGAAAGGGTGATATCCAGAACCAACTATCAAATCCGGATCCGGGGAAAGTCGAAGATTTTCCATATCAATCTCTTACGGAAATACGAAGAGAGACCCGGAGACAAGGCAGCGCACCTCATGGCAATGGCAGTTGCAGTGGAGACAGAAGTGGGAACCAGCGAGGGCAGGGAATATCCCTTGGTACACCAGGAAACCTATAGGGATGTGAAAGTGAACCCTGATCTGACCTCCCAGGAGAGGGAAAGGATAACCCAGGTTCTCAAGTCTCATAAGGAGATACTGACTGATAAACCAGGACGAACGAGGTTGGTTGAGTTCGAGATGACTTTGACCACACAGGAGCCTGTTCGCCAAAAGGTTTACCCAGTGCCATTCTCTAAAGAAAAGGCCCTGGAGGAGGAAATACAAAAACTGTTGGAGGATGACGTGATTGCACCATCCACATCCCCATACAATGCGGGGGTAGTTTTGTTACGCAAACCAAGTGGAGAACACAGGTTGTGTATAGATTACCGACTTCTGAACAGTCATACACAATTTCAGGTGGAACCTTTGCCGAATCCAACTCAGCTATTCGCTAGGCTCCATAAGGCTCGGTACTTTTCGAAGGTGGATCTGAGTCGGGGGTACTATCAGATACCAGTCAAACCGGAGATTCGACCACTGTTAGCTTTCAGTACACCCAGTGGACACTACGAATTCAAGGTCATGCCCTTTGGACTCAGCAATGCACCTAGTGTGTTTACACGCATGATGAGGACTTTACTAGATCCGTTACAGGATCCATCCATCATCTCATTCATGGATGATATTCTGATTTCCAGTGACAGCTTGGATGACCACTTACAATCCTTGGAGAGAGGGTTTAAGAGGCTCAAGGAAGCAGGGCTTACTGCTCGTCCAACCAAGTGCATGATTGGTTACCAGACTCTGGAATTTCTAGGTCACACCATCACTCCAGGACACATTGTCCCAGAAGAGAAGAACCTGGAGAAAATCAGAAATGCACCAAGGCCACAAACGAAGAAGGATGTGCGATCTTTTCTCTCGTTGTGTGGGTTCTACCACAAATTTATCCCACATTTCACTGAACTGGGAGCGCCGTTGACGGAAACCTTGAAAAAGGGATTCCCGGACCAAATCATTTGGACACCAGAATGTGAGAATGCCTATAGTCAGTTAAAGGAGGCCTTGGTCAGCAAACCTGTATTACAGCTCCCTGACCTTTCAAAACAATTTGTGTTGAGAACGGATGCGAGTGCGATTGGAATTGGAGCCGCTTTATTACAGGAAGGAAAAGACGATGCTTCGGTTTTGAAACCTGTGGCATACGCAAGTAAGAAACTTCTACAGGCGGAAAGAAATTATTCAACCGTCGAGAGAGAGTGCTTGTCCCTCGTATGGGCAGTGCAAAAATTTCAGCCATATTTGTATGGAGTTAAGTTTCGGGTCCAGTCGGATCATCAGCCCCTGATGTTCCTGGCTACTTCTCAGAAGCTCAACGCACGTTTGATGCGGTGGTCGTTGTTACTTCAACCGTATAATTTCACAGTAGAGTACATTCCTGGGAAGGAAAATGTTGGAGCGGACTTCTTGTCAAGACACCCCGCTCCTGAAGAAGAAGAATGAATCATCTGGATTAAACTCACGGTGGAGAAGAGTGAGATGGACTACTCTCTTAAGAGGGGGCCTATGTCACAAAATAAAACCGTGTGTTTAACAGGTTGATTATTATAGAGGATTTTCGGATTAAGCGGACGATCTGCCAGCGACAACTATTTGTACTAACAGAGTAAACACAGCTGCACAGGTTACATCGTGTCAGCCCATAAACACATTTGGCGGTGAGTGAGAAGGAATGGATACACCGCGTTGGCAGTTTATAAACATTTAGAATCACATAGCCTTGCCCGGCTCAGTACATGGAACAGCCTTGTCTGTCAGTTATAGTTCCGAACATCAGACGGAAATGGCTGCTGGGATTGTCACCACGGAACAGAAGAGTGACAAGTTTGTCAACATTTGAATGCAGATGGAAGCCGTGAGATCACAGGGGCAGATGTAAAACGGAAGTACCTAGTACGGAAAACAGTGCATCTGTCAATTCTTGGTTTCCGGAACATCAAGATGATTGGCAGCGTGTTGGGAAAAACTCTTTGTTGGAACTGTACAGTAACTCTCTAGATTGTTTTGAGAATCTGGACAAGTAATGACAACTTTGACAGGGACTAAAGCCATGAAAATAGATTCTTGACAATGGCTGATATGTCCAAATAACACCTGTGTGGACAGGAAGAATACAGTCACGTGACCAATTAGAGGTTTTGCCATAAACCATGATTGGAGATGGGGAGTTGACAAAAACCGTGGATTATGATGGACGTGTTTGTGGGAGAGCTCTACAGTGCTAGATAAATTTAAGATTAACTAGCATGTGCCGTTATGGCAAAGTGTAGTAGCCATCCCGGGAATGAGGCGGTTGTGCATAAGGTAGTCAATATAGTCAATTAGTTCTAATTAATATAGGCTGTAGGCTTGTTAAAACTATAGTGAGATGATTAGCACTGTTAGTGGAAAACTAACTAGAGTAGGGAAGTAATACTTGGCTCTGTTAGTTGAAAATAGATTAGTGAAGTGTTTATAAGCTTTACTAGTTGAGAATTGAGTAATGAAGGATAATTGGGATCTTCCCGTAGGTGTCCCTGGTGGGCGGGGGTCCGCATTCTGTTTGCTGATTTTTTTTGTCTTGGCCTGATGATAACCTATGTGGTCAGTTCATCTGTCCCTGATGGGTACATTATATTTTCTGAGCGAGGCCGATGCCACGATCATCTAATAGAGATCAGTGAAGGGGAGGCTATCACCAGTTGTATGATTTATTTTACAGGTTCCTCTGGTTGGAATGAAGAACCCGGAACAACTAAAAAATCCGATCCCGGATAAAGTATGATGTGGAGAGATGGGCCAGCAACTTTCGCAACGGAAGAAGTTAAGACACATTGCTCGGTGGAGTCTAATGGTATATGTATCCTACATGAGTGAATACCAATCGTTAACACACCTGAAGTGATGGAGGTTCAGCCCACGTGGAACTAGATCAGTAGGAACTGATGTTCACATTAGATGAAACCAAACATTGAAGTGTAGTTGTGCCACGTATCAAGGAAATCAGAACTTTCAGACTATATCTAGTGAATAAAGCAAGCCATTTTATTCTAGATACAATAACTGTTTAATAGTGAGAACTAGTGAACATTTATCAAGAGACAAAAAGTCTTGTTCATAGGACAGTGTTCCATGTTTGTTTCACCGCGCCGGAATTATGAAGCCGGAGTTTCTATAAACTGTTAGGAACAGTTGTGTTAGGAACACTAACAGTTTTTTTCCACGGATTATATATTTACATTGGATTCAGATCTCATGGTCATCAGAGTTCCTGGAGGAGGACATGTCTGGAGAGAAGGATACGACTTCGGTGAGGTTTTTCGTACTGACTCGAATGATGTCGTGTGATCCTTGCCATGATGTGTACACTATGATCCTGAACTTTGAAGGCTGACATACACATTTAGGTTATAATACACGACACACTTTTTTTCTTCGCATACACGTCTCATATACGTTACACTTTTCTTTTAATAAATTAGTCTTTATTAATTTTTAGAAGCAATAGTTGTTGAGTATGTTGCGTTGGGGAAGTATGAGAAGGGGGGCATAGTACGACAGTGAGAGAGTGACAGGAAAAGGTGTCCATAGGCTGATGGAGTGTGTTGGACGGAAGCTGATGGATTCTCCAGAATATTGAGAGGAAAAAAAAATATTATAATGTGGGTGTCGACTCTCTTCACTCCAGGGACGACACTTTAAAGGAGGACACGACAAACACGACACATCAAGAGGTGAGGAAAAGATGTTCACGCTGAACACGACACATCAAGAAAACCCCATAAGTCTAACTAGAAACTCCTTTCTCTAGAACCCACAACGCAAACAGGGTGTTCTAAAAGCACATGGAGAGGAGAATTAGAGACAGATGAATAGTATGGGGAGGACATGAGGGACTGCAGGAGATTGCAAATGATAGGAGGGCTTGGAGTTCGTTGAAGCCTAAGTTCAATTTGTGCCATTTCAATCTCTTGGACTTTTCTGTCATTTTTTCCCAAGTTTGTTTTTGTCTTCATGCCCTTCTCTTCCTTACCAGATTCAAGCCACAGGTATTGTTTGCCATTATTTTCTTGTTTCTTTTTTTTTTTAAAGAAAGGACTCTGTTACAATTAGGTTTATGATGGGTGCATCTAAGATGAAGTGTCAAATGGCAATACACACAATGTGATCTTCATTAGTGTATCAAGTTCAGACATTGAGCTACACTCCTTTTAGTATGATCTAGAGAGGGAGCCTAGTGGCCATCCATACAGTATCATAAATGTGACATAAGTATGTAACAGCCAGTTGTTGGCAGAGTAGCTTAGTGCTATGGTATCTGACTCCATCTGATCTGGTATGATTCCCAGTCTGGATGGTATGGGTTTTTACCAAATATGAAAACTACCCCCTGATCATGTGGTAGTGGTTTGAATGTCTAGTCTTCTCAGACAATGGAGCAAAACTAGGGGGAGCCACATGCACATTATGCAATTGAACATTGAAAGGAGCAGACCAAATAGACCACTGTCGAGACTAAATTTGAAATTAGAAAAGTAAACGCAAAAGAGTCTTGCAATGTTTTTCACCCATGTCCACGAAGGTTAGGTGTCTGATCCACTACCCTATAATTACTACCATTGGTTTTTTTTTTTCTTTACATACCAAACCAAGCCTTATTTTGTTAACTTTGAATATAGCTGTCTCATTTCCTAAAGTTACAGCATTAAAAGCTGATATGGTCCTTGTGTATTGTGGTATCCATATTGTTTCATAATATATTGTAAGTGGATTAAATTTAATTCCTCTTCATCAGTACCTTTGCAACTAGTCTGGGTGATCATGTCTTTACTCAACTCTCACTCTCTAGTGCTATTTATCATGTGCTCTTCTTCTTCCGTGCCGTGGTTCTGGATATTCTTATACCTTTGCTCTTTGTCATCTTTTGTCTCTTTATTGATGTCATAAGTTGGGAAGCCGAATGGCTTTAAGATTGAGACTGCCACCGGCTAATGAAGACCTAGTTTAGTTCATAGTGCGGACTGTTTGAATTATCAGTGTAGAGAAGGATGTTATAGTCTTCCCCTCACCCATTCCCCCCACACACCCCACTTCCCCTTTCTCCCAATCCTGGGGTAGTAGCACAGACATCTAGTCTCCTCGGTCAACTGAGTGGAATAGTGTGTGTGTTCACAAACCCCCTCCCCCTGGCTGCCAGAAATAAAAAAAGAGCAGGCCGAATTAGCTGCTGACCAGACCAAATGTAAAACATTTGAAAACCTACCCAGAATAGAATATTTATGGTATATATGATTCTGGTATACACACTGTTAGGTCTTTGCATGGCTGTGGAGTTCCTACTGTCTTTGGGATTGTCCTTGTGTGGTCTAGTGTGAAGAGATGGAGCACTTATGGAAATATATATTTATATTGAAAGTTATCCTTGATCAACCACAAAAGCCAAACCCGTAAATTGTTACTACATTTTCAACTTATTTGTTTATTTATGCTAGAATTGATGAATTGTCAAACCACAAACTCAAGATGATGGAACGTAAGGTTCGACTGAAGTCTGTCAACCCTTTCATAACCTGCTATATATGCAAGGGATACTTAGTGGATGCAACTACCATTACAGAATGTTTGCACACATGTAAGTTGACATTTAAATATTGCTGAAAACAAAACTTCCTGAGGGAGCTGAAAGCTGGAGACTCCTGAGACCCTCTGATGTCTACTTCTATTTTCTCATACTCTTTCTTTCTCTGTAAATGCAATAGGTTAACTCTTTATTTTTATTTCATAATTATATCTTTAAATTATTATAGTACCATGCTAAATGCATTCATTTTCAATGTCTTCCGTTTCTCCCTATCTTCTACTCCATAATCCCATCTGGGTTGTCATGGTATCATGATGGAGCATTCAGCCATGGTTTTCCATCACTATACAGAGATAAATTATGTCCTGTATTTGATAGGATAACAACCTTAAATTTTAGCTGTTTGATGGAGCATTAGAGAGCAAAACAAGACTCACCATGTCTCTTTGCCTTGTTGCTGTCTACACCAATCGCAGCTAGCATTGATGAATTCTGACCTTGTAATTGTGCTGAAGTCATTAACCTCAGCAGAAGGCAAAGTAGAATAGTGAATGTGGATAAGTTAAAAGTCAGATTCCCCAGCGACAACCAACCAGCAGTGATGCATGAGCACATTCTGTTTTAAGAACAGGTGCTGAAGTCAGAAGTACTGGACCACAAGCTGTCATGGCATTGTAATTTGCCTTGGTTGGATATCAGCAAATGAGAGGAAGGAAATGTAGCTGCCTATTTGGTAACATATAGTCATGGACTGCTCAGGAGGAGCATAAGAAGACTGTAATTTTAGATATTTTTTTCATTGAGAAGAAAAGAGACAGATTTTTGGTTGTTTGTAGTTCTAAAACACTTTTATATTGCTACATAATTTCAAAATACTTTTGTATTATTTTCTTCATGCTAAGCTATTAATGATGTCATGCACTGTACTGTAACTTATTTTCTCAAAATGCCATCGCTCTTCCCTTGTCTTTTAAAGTATTTGTTACATTCTGTACTGCAACTTAACTACTAAACGTAAAACTTGCCTAGTACATCAACAGCAGCTAAAAAATGCTGGTGTTGACTGCAATGTCCTGTAAGGGATATGCAACATTAAAAAAAAAATACTGCAACTTAGTGTAAAAATAAATATAACCTATGTAAGATATGTACACATCTATGTGTTTTAATTGCAGTTTGCAAGAGTTGCATCGTCAAGTACTTGGAAGAAAAAAATACTTGTCCAAAGTGCAGTATTGAAATTCACCAAAGTTATCCACTTAATTATGTTAGGTAAGTATTTGATAATTAGCAATGTTGTTCATGAGTTCATGGATGGTACACTAGCCTGTCATCTGGTTGGTAAATCTTCTGGAAGATTAAATTTTTCAACTCTTGAGACATTGAAGTCATGAGAGCCTTGAAAAGGGCTTGCAGTCTAACAAAGTGAAATCGGTGGAGAAACTTTTCCACTTTTTCCCGACCCAGTACCAAAGTACCATCTCCACAGGGATTCTGTTGCAGAGCTCTCAGAAACCAGCGGGAACTTCACATGTGCAGAGAAGCATTTTATAATGTTAGCAGATCATGATTCAACATAGCACATTCATACTAGCTCAGAAAAGGCTTAGGTTGGTCATGTTTCCTCCACAGGCTTATGGTATTTCATTCTCAACAGACTCCTTCCCAATACCTGGAGGGAAGACGCTAGTCTGTAAGGTCAGACCAGGTAGTGATCCAATACCCAGAAGAGGGAAGACACTAGTCTGTAAGGTCATGACCAGGTGTGACCCAATACCGAGAGGGAAGACACTAGTCTGTAAGGTCATGACCAGGTAGTGACCCAATACCCAGAAGAGGGAAGACGCTAGTCTGTGTGGTCATGACCAGGTGTGACCCAGAAGAGGGAAGACGCTAGTCTGTAAGGTCAGACCAGGAAGTGACCCAATACCCAGAAGAGGGAAGACGCTAGTCTGTAAGGTCATGATCAGGTGTGACCCAATACCCAGAAGAGGGAAGACACTAGTCTGTAAGGTAAGACCAGGAAGTGACCCAATACTCAGAAGAGGGAAGACGCTAGCCTGTAAGGTGTGATGTCTGTGACTAGCACCTGAAAAAGAGAATCATAAATCCATGGGCAAGAGTCTTGTGGACAGAGGATACTGCATCAGTGGCATTTATTTCACCTGTAAAGATGCTACTGTTGGACAGAAAGAATGTGATTGTTGACCAAGTGATGTTATAAACTGACGAGCGACATGTTTGTGATTTCTTGGAGACAGATACACATCAGAGTTCTTATTCTTGCTGAGAACAGTATCCTTGGGGAGGTAGCGCACAATTGTTGTCATGGTGGTGATGGGTTTGAATTTGTATGTAGACATTTTAATATTGACCTGAGTTTCCAGGTTGACTCACCTCAAATGGCTACCAGCCAATGTCTTGGGAAGTAAAGGTGGCCGGCATGATTTTGACCCCTTGAGTGCTGATTGGTCTATAAAATATGGGTCCAGCATCTTATGCCCAGTGCACCTGAAAGACCATTTCCTCTACATGAATGTTGTCTGAGTTGTGATTTATTATAGAGACTTTTGTTTTCTGAATCAAAGGATAGCTTATTTCAATCACCCCCACATGGCTCTGTCATTGAAATGTGATGATGCTATTGCCTGTATGGTGGGTAATGAGTATATCAGTAAGTGTGAATAGTGTATTATAAAAAAAACTAAGCACCTGGTTCACTTGTAGAAAATGAGCATGCAGATTTAGAAACTTTTTTTTTAAAGGATTATTAATTCATTCATCATGTGTCATGCCGATAAGCGTGGGCAGTCAAGTTTTGTCATCTCACTCGATCACCAGAGTCATGGATGCAGTAAGAACGTTGAGAACCCAGCACTTGTTGACACCAGCAAGATTTTGTTGCCACCCTTGCGCATTAAGCTGGGTCTCATGAAAAACTTTGTCAAGGCAATGGAGAAAACAGATGAGACTTTCAAATACCTCATCAGAAAACTTTGAGTGAAGCTAAGATAAGAGGGAATATTTGTTGGTCCACAAATTCAAAATTTTTTTCATGATGATGTGTTTCTTTGCATGTTGCATGGGGAGAAAAAAGCAGCATGGCTAGCATTTAAGTCAGTAGTGGACATTTTTTTGGAAACAACAGATCTGATAATTACAATGAAATTGTAAAAAATCTACTTCTGAAGTATTAATAGTCTTGGCTGCAACATTTCTTTGAAAATTAATTTTCTGGATTCTAATTTGGATTAATTAACGTCAAACTGTGGAGCTGTCAGTGATGAGCAAGGTGAACGATTTCACCAGGGTATTGTGGCTATAGAGACATGGTATCATGGCAATTGGAGCCCTTCAGTGCTTGCCGATTACTGTTGGGCTGTGACAAGAGACACCTCATCCATTGACTACAAGAAACAAGCAAAGAGAGCTCGAACAGCGACTGAATAATGACAGAATGAGTTAAAATGTGCCTTTTTAAAACATTATATGTGAACTTTAAATAATGATTTTATTTTTAATATCATTTTATGTTGAAGTGTCAATAAATCAAGGATGTAACCACAATGTTTATGATACCAAAGTAGAAAGACTAACTGTTCACCCCAGAGAATTAAATAAGCATACATTATTTGTATTACTGTAATGTACATTCACCATTAAAAAACCAGAACCAGTTGTTGAATGTCATGATATTTGAAATCAGCATGTCAAAATCAATAAGAAATGGTGTATTTAAATTATAATACAAATAACTTTTGAAAATGTGTTGACTAGTGTAATATGTAATATCTTTCTCTTCAGTTTTGATAGGACAATGCAAGATATTGTATACAAGCTGGTTCCAAATTTGCAAGAAAGTAAGTTTTTTTGCTTTATTTAAATGGCATTTACATTGTAACTTAAGAGCATTTCAATGTCCTATATTTTGCCTTACTAAGATCCAGGGATGGAAAAAAAATAAGCTAGCAGATTTCATAAGTATAGCAAGTGGCAGAAAATTTAGTGTTATATTGCACCTCATATTCGATGTGAAGACGTGTGTGATGTGGTTTTATCTATACTAAACAAAATACAGGAAGCGACAGTAATGCAGTCACTAGCACGCTTGTCTATCAGCACAGTTGCCGTGTGTTCAAATCCCCTTTGAGGCAAGGACTCTTTTAAAATTGTCCTGGGCTTCCATGGTCAGTTCAGCCTAAAATGGAAACCAGGAAACTTTCTGGGAAGTAAACGGCAGCCAACATAATATTGATATTGACCACGTCAAACATCGAGTGCTGACTGGTCTGCACAAATCTGAAGCCATATAACCAATATTCCTTAAGGCATACAAAACAATCTTTCATTTTGTTTTATTTTGTAAACAAAATACTACTGCCAGCATTTGAGAGCTTAACCTACACGCATTTTTTTTTTTTTAAAGGTTGATTAATAGTTAAAAGTTAGTTGCATATCTTTTACAGGATGTTGCAATCAACTCCAGCATATTTTGGCTGTTTGTGATTCCCGGGCAACTTTATGTTCAGTAGTTTGCCATTGCTTTCTAAATGACCAGCACTCATATCATTGTATGGAAACTAACTCAAGATGGTCTGCTTCCAAATCATCACACGGTATTCGGGATTTACGAATTGTGTCCGTAACCCCTTCGCCACAGAGCCGGCTGATTAACAGACATTAGTTAAAACTGTATTCCATTTTTCATTATTATTCATGCCAGTGTGGGAGAATAGAATACACAGTGATTACCTCATCTGAGTTAAATTGTGGCTCCTACATACTTATTTTAAATATTCATTTCTGCAGAGGAAAATGAGCGAATGAAAGAGTTCTATAAAAAGAGAGGATTGCCAGTTCCTTCTAGCATAGGTAAGTTACGCCTGATGGTAAAATTATGTGTGGCTTATCTGTTAGAAATAATCAATATTTGATTGAGCCCAGGGTGCTCTATGTGCTTTACACATTCCCATAAAATTGACTGCTTCAAATTCTGTGGTTATTTGTGACCTGATGCTGCAGTTGTGTTGGTGTAAGGGCTAGTTAGTTAGTCATAGTTCCAAGTTCACGGATAAGGGTCGCCCCATTATGCTCCGTTCCTGTGCCTTTGAATATTACGCAAAATGCTCCTCCCTGCCCCATGTGAATAGTGGAACGGACAGAAGTCTCAATAAACCAACAGCCTGCACAGGTTTATTTTGCATAATGTCACTGCCAGAATGCCAACACAAAAGTCAGCCACAAAAAATACAGTTCGTCGGCAATGGAAGAGGCAGTCACTAGAAAGCCAGCAGCCACATATTACTGCATAAGGCAACCCAGTTAGTTCAGCGACCAGCCAGCTGCCATTTTTCTGAACATATAGTTCACAATACAAACAACCGCGGACAGATGTAAAAGCACTCCACATGAACTTCACAGCTCACAGTGTCGCTCCTGTCACTCAACTTTTTTTTTTTATTATTAGGATTTTCCAAAGAGGGTTGTTCTTTCCACTCCTTCCTGTTAATTTAGAAGATTGGAAACAATCTATCATGACAAATTAGTAATTGGTTAGTATAAAGATTTTGATGTGTTTCTAGGAAGAATATTATTACAACTTTTGTCATTGCTGCGTAACTAAGGGTGCATACATTAAACATGTGTAGGCTTTGCTGTCATTAACTTTCAGTTTACCTTCATTGAATATGTGTAAGTTGCTGATGTCAGATGTTCAGAGTTTCACCACAAAATACTCTGTCGTGAATGCTAAAATATCTCCACATTTTTATTCATAATATGTTTAACCAATATTATTTGTAATAATGTTGCATGTACATAATCATGTTTTTTTTAGTAAGATTAGAACTATTGCTTCCATTATATACCAAGATAAGCTGGTGACAAAGGAAATGGAAAGGTGAATGCTTAAGCTGGTTCTGCAGCCAATGTGGAGGTTCTGTAATGTGGAGGATCTGTAATGTGGAGGGTCTGTAATGTGGAGGGTCTGTAGAAGTCATGTGTGTTACAAATCTCATGGCAAATGGAAATCACAAAGAGCATTCCACAATACCATAGCCATGCTTGTCAGGAAATAAAAACCTACTCATGGACAGAGGGAAATTACAAAGAGTATTCCACAATACCATAGCCATGATTGTCAGGAAATAAAAACCTACTCATGGACAGAGGGAAATTACAAAGAGTATTCCACAATACCATAGCCATGATTGTCAGGAAATAAAAACCTACTCATGGCCAGAGCTGAAATTAAAAGAGTATTCCACAATATCATAGCCATGATTGTCAGGAAATAAAAACCTACTCATGGCCAGAGCTGAAATTAAAAGAGTATTCCACAATACCATAGCCATGATTGTCAGGAAAGAAAACCTACTCGTGGACAGAGGGAAATTACAAAAAGCATTCCACAATACCATAGCCGTGATTGTCAGGAAAGAAAACCTACCTGCGGGTAGATGGAGTCCGATGCCTTGGATGGAATCAATCTAGAGGGAGTAAACTTGACACAAATAAGTCAACTTTAAAACACACGCTGAAGCTGGATACATTGAGTCTGAAGCGGACATCTTGGTGTGATATGCTCTCTTGGAAGAAGAACAAGGCAAGCCATTAAATAACTTGTTGCAACTGCTGATTTCAGTGACTAGAATAAGACAACAACCTTGTTCAGGGTGAGAGACACTAGTGTGAAGTAGGAAATTGCAAGACTAGAAGGATTTGTAAGTGACCCAAGAAAACTGGTGAACCATCAATGCAAAGATGTTAGCAGCTGTCATGGACTAATAGAAATTCTGAGGAGATTATCTAAGCTGCTATGGACTTATGTGGTCTGCAATGATAATAGCCCATTTTGATAATATGGTAGTAATTGTGCTACTGACCACTTTATTTTCCTGGTCTTATATCCTTTCCATCTAATACCTTTCAGTAAATGATGAAAACAGCAATGAGTGCAATAAGAATCCAAGCCAAGAGCATCAGGATGATGGTGATCACCATCGCAGTGATGAGCAGGTTAACATCTGCCTGGAGTGCCGGGCCCCAAATTTAAAAAACTTGAAGCGTAGATATTTGCGCATCTCCTCACAAGCTACTATCACACACTTGAAGAAGTTTGTGGCTTTGAAATTGTATAATAACATAAGTAGATTCAAAGAGGTGAGTTTTGTGTTTGTTTTATGTGTGCTTGTTCACTTATCTTGAAAACTTTCTGTACCAAGCGAATTTATTCTGTGATTGCTGCCACATGACAAATTTACTTACACTATTGGAACAGATTGTTACAATTGACCTGGGTTCCCAACTCGACCCAGCCTAAAATCAGTACCAGGGAATATCTTAGGAAGTTAAGGCAGCTGGTGTAATACTGACCACCACTCACTGAATGCCAGTGGGGGGTTGTCTTGCACATGTCTTGCCCTATGCGCCTTGAGATATGTTAAAGGGACTTACTTAGTGTATACCTAATACACCTAAATGCATGTGCAAGTGCTCTTTATTTACTTATGGTTTGTTATATTATTATTTTAGTTCTTTCTTATGTGTTAACTCATTTTGTAATCTCTCTGACACTGTTTGTATGTACTAATTCTGTCATTTATTTGTTTTTGTTTTGAAGTTCTTTAAATCTTCCTATTTTTGATCATATATTCTACGACTAGTCATAATGCAGTTTATGTTACTATTTTCTAAATATATTCTATATGTCTCTCATTCCATTTAAAACAACTTTTTGTTTATCTAAATCCCCATGTTTATTTGCTGAAATCTTCATTTTTTTTCGTTTATTGGTAATTTTCTATTTCATTGGCACCTTGCCATCTTGATAGGCGATAGTTTGTTTTATTGCGCTTCAAAAAGGCATAATAACTGCAACCCATGGCGGCAGCAAATGTGACTGATCAGACCAATTCGCGCTGTAAATGTTCATTCACAATGGATGCATGTCATTTTCGCCATCATGCACCACCTTACGTCTCACGCACTCAATGTGTGACCTATCTACAATCATTTTCTCCTTTGTCTTTATTCCATTTCTGATATTTGTCCATGCAACACATTCCACAGCGACTTGCACCCAATGTGCATTATCAATGCCTGTATCAATCATGTCCCACTTTCTTTTTTCCCATTTGGTTCTTTATTAATGTATGCATTTCCACTGTTAGTACTTTCCCTCAAACTCCCTCTCTATTGGCTGGCTACTTCATTACTTGATTTTTGCTTTTTGTTTTTTCTAATCCTTATTCTTATAGATCATGCCTTGTGTCTTTGATTTACATGCCTGTCCACAGTCTTCTGTCTCGAGTCCTGCCAATAATTTCTTATACTGATATTTCTCCATACCATGATATCAAACTGTTCTGCGTCTTCTCTTTTGGTCTTTCCTGCTTCTCTTTCCATCCAACTTTCCTGTTGTCATGACATACTCCAGCTTTACTTTCTCATGTTGTACCTAAAGAATATGGACTGTATTCTTTTTGTATAAGTAACAGTTCTCTTTGTGAAGTAACTTCTTTCAAGATATCATCATTATGCTTTTTATCTGTCCATAGTGTTCTCCATATTCTCCATACTTAATCACTGTTTCGTTCTTCTGATATTTTTCTTGTATTATTAAGTCTTCAATAAATTCTTCTTCTTCCTTCTGTCATGTTCATCATTAATAGGAGATTGGTTATGTTGTTTCCATTTACACTGCAGCTTTCAGCCTATAGATCCAGCTTTAGCACAGCATGTTTTTGGCATTGGGTTTTCCAACCTTGTTCTATCCACATTGTCCTTTCTGCGGTGATGCAGTCTGTTTCTAAGGCTTTCACTTAGAGGTGGAGTAGATTCTCTGACAGTTCCAATTTGCTGACCCAAGTGGTCAAACAATGATTGTCTGTTTGCATTCATCTCTTCTGCTGCATCTTTTGGAACTGCTGATCTGAAGGATAGATCATACTCCTAACAGATGCAGACTGGTCACTATCATCTTCTGGTAGCTTGCCCTGTTCATTACATTGCTCCTATAATTATCTTTCAAAACTTATCTTTATCATGAGCCATGTGACCTACATCTGTTGCAGTCATGTGTAAATTGTCTATCACATCTTGATTCCTTCAACATTGTGGTCTTCCTCTCTTCCTTTTCTTTGGTACACCCCCCCCCCCCCACACACACACACACCCCATCATAATTATCATTTCCATACATTCATTTTATGTCTTTTTACGTGCCCAAAATATTTTATTTTCTTCAATTTTATATCTTAATAACCTTCATAAGTATTGAGTTCTTGTTAGAAAGATGTTTGCTGTCTTTTTTGGGCCAATGCATTTGTAGTATTCTTCTGAAACCTTTATATTCAAAGGTGCACATTTGCTTTTCGGCGGATTTGTTAATCACACCTGTAATTGTCATGGAAATATGCATGGTCTTAGTTCTCTTAATTTTGTTGTTTCATTGTGTTGTTTTATCTGTTCCAATCCATACAGATTTTATTGCTTTAGTCTTTGTAGAGCCATGTTTGCTCTTCTTTTCTTGTCTGTTATCACATTTGCATCGCCTGTTGCAGACTGGTATACAGTGAAAACTACACAACTTACAATTTGACAGCTTTAGAATATTTATTTTTGTTCTACTGCAGGTTGATATTTTGTGCAATGAAGAAATTTTAGGCAAGGACCACACCCTTAAATTTGTTGCTGTCACCAGATGGAGGTCAAAGGTTTGTTTGATTGTCCTTCATTTCTGTTACATGAGTAAATTTAGAATTCTGTGAACAATTAGTCAATTTTTTATAAGCAATGGAAAAATTAGTACACATATTTCTCATTATAGTCGTTACACGTTTTTTTTTCTATTTCTTGTTATCTTCTTTTCCATTGTCATCTATCCTGTTAACTTTGCTTTAATTGTATTCCTTCCTGGTGCCTTTTATTTTTCTGTTTTTTTTTCCTATCATCTTCTCTCCCATTGTGTGAATGTCATTCAGTATCTATTGTGTTATGCTGTGCTATGTCAAACAAATAGATTAAAAAATTTTAACAAAGAACTGACAAGTAGGAGATCAAATTACAATTTTAATTAGAAAACTGTTGACTTTTGTTAGATACTTAAGGACAGTGTCTAAATTACAATTATGTAAAGTACATTTGTCAACTGATTTGGTTAATCTGTGCAAATAAATTGATAAATGGCACTAAAGAGTAAAGGTTCTGAAGATACATAATTGCTGACACCAGTTGGTAAAGTACGTGAAGAAGTATACAGAGATGAAGGGGCAACAAAAAGGTAGAAAAGGCCACTGTAATGGCCAAATTTCACAATTATATAATCCTGACAACAGAATAATTAAAGCATACGAAAAATTTTGGAATACACAGGCTTGTATCTTTGCCAATACTATGAAGTCTGTGCACTGAGCTGAGGTTTGCTTACTGTGATTTAAAACGAACAAATGAGGTTGGAGGCAGCAGAGATGTGGTGTCTGAGACAGATGTGGCAAATACCTTGTACAGCCAGAGTAATCAGCAACAGTTGCTTGGAAGAGGCTAATGACAGTAAAACATTATGTGCACATAAGAAAGAGATAAACAATGTTGGTCATATAATGAGAAGAGAGACATCAGAGAACATCATGACAACTGGAAAGACCAGTGGTAGAAGTGACAGAGGTAGACGAGAGAAAAGTTGCTTGATGTTTTAATTTGGTGGCATGGGGGAATGTCAGCTGTAGAACTGAGCTAGAATGCCAAGGACCAAGATCTGTGAAGAGACTTGAGTGCATATGCCAATTGGCAGAACATGAAGTGATGATGATCTAAAATGGAAAAGATCAGAGCACCAATAAACAGTTTCAAAGACAATGAAGTTTGTCCATGAACCCAGCCCAGCCTTATTACATTCTATGAATGTATAACATTATGATTAAGTAAGTAAATAAAGTAAAGGATCCTTGTTACATCCCCTAATGCACGTTGGTATATGGTGCTAGACCCATATCGGCACTCGGTGGGTATCATGCCAGCTACCATTACTTCCCAACATGTTCACTGGTACCCATTTCAGGCTGGGTTCACCTGGATACCGGGTCAGTTTTTTTTTTTTTATCTGCCGTGATGCGGATTCAAACCCATGACAGCTGGCAAGCATCTAGCCATTATACTAAATTCTCTTAATAATAACATTATTAGTACCTTCTCTAAATTCTCTGAATGTTTAACTTTATTAGTGCCTTCTCTAACTTCTCTGAATGTGTAACATTATTAGTGTCTTTTCTAAATTCTCTGCATGAAAACTATTAAGTTCTGTAAATGTCTGAAGCTCAAAATGTCTTTATTTTTATAATTTCCTACAGGACACGCCACTTCTGCTCCATTACAGACAACATGTTGCAGATTTGTGACACCAAGACCCTTAAGACAGTTTATATGTTCTTTGTATTTTATAATGTATATTTGAATTACTAGTATTTTTGTTTAATATATTTTCACATATAAGTTATTATGAACAGAGGTGAATGAAATCATTATTATTATTATATACATTTATTTCAGCATTCATTGTATTCATTACCGGGTGTGAATATTTGTGGTACATTTTGTAAGGTTTCACAATCAAAATTTAATTCATTCACACTTTGTTCTTGAAATTGTATTGTTAGATTCAGTTGAGTTTGGTGCCTATATTTATCACCAGGTTGGTTGATAGTTGCTGATATAATATTTCTTAAACACTGTGCATATAAGTTATCTTGAACACAGTAATATAATTTATCATGAACACAATACATGTAATTTATTTTGAGGACAACACATATAATTTATGTTGAATATAATACATGCTAGGTATGTTAAACACAGTAATATAATTTATCGTGAACACAATATATATAATTTATTTTGAGGACAACACATATAATTTATGTTGAATATAATACATACTAGGTATATTAAACACAGTAATATAATTTACTGTGAACACAATACATATAATTTATTTTGAGGACAACACATTTTGTTTGTATTGAACATAATACATAAAGTTACCTTGAGTCCAGCTATGAAAAGACATTTGGCAGGGTACTTTGAAACACATTTAATAGAACAGTTAGTTTAACTAATTATGAACTTGATATGAAAATCAAATGGTTAATGTACTCAAGGAAGAAATTTAGCAAAAAAAAGTTGCATATCCTTTATAGAATGTAGCAGTCAACCCCAGCATTTTTTGGCTGTTCGTGATTCCCGGGCAAGTTTACGTTCAGTAGTTTGCCATTGCTTTCTGAACGACCGGCACCCATACCATTTCATAAAAAACCAAAGTAAAGCGGTCTGCTGCCAAATTGCCCACAGCTGTGTTTTGAACATGGGATTACGGGTTACAAACTGTGTCTGTAACGCCTTCGCCATGGAGCCGGCAGATATAATAAGCCAAGCCTCAATAAAAAAAAAAAAGAGTACAACAAGGATGTTTATTATCGCCAATCTTATTCATAAAAGAGTAACGAGGATGATGGATAATACTGCAAAACTTCACATAGGGGTTATAGGTTATAGGCAATGGGGAGCTAACATGTGCCATCACATTTGCAGAGCCAAGTGGACAAGAGTGCTTGCTCTTTTACTTCTGATGTGCTAATGCAGAGTTAGCTGGTTTGGCCCCTACCCCAGTCTGATGGACTAAAATGTTGACTTCTTGTCCTTGACATAGGGATGTAAATTACAAGTACCTCAGAAGTCAGGGTGGATTCACCTGATGGTGAGGGACACTGGTAAAAGGGACAGCTAATCCACATGCAAAAATCAGTCCAGTGTACTAGAAGTACAGACTATACCTGAGTTCAAGAGAGCAAATGCAAAAAACAGGGAAAACAGGTTTGCATATGAGCAAGCCATCATAGAAGGAAGAGGAAAATCACAACAGTTGTCCATAAAAACAATTAAATAATTGTGCTTTAAGACAAATGTGAAGTTTCCATACAAAGCAAATATTTAAATATCAGCATCAAGGGAAAGAGCATTGAACAAGTGCAGATTGTTCCTATCTGAGCCCAATGTTTACACATAATGTGTGTCCCCTAGCAGGTACTGCCATTGGGCATTGAATTGTTAGGCCTTCACATAATCTAGGCCTCAAAATATGAGGTGGGTTGGCCAGTTCCCTTCCTTGTGACTTTTCCTTGTCAGATAGTTCTAGAAAATGTGGACAGTTTTCTGGTATCAATTTGTAAGGTTGGATTTACCCCAGAGCTGTTATGGTTGGGAACAATAATCCTGCCCCTGTTGGAGATTGAATCTAGACCACTGTCTTGACAGGCTAGTGTACTGACCACAGTGCCAGCATGGCTTCAGAGAATGTCGCTATCACTATGCCAGCATGGCTTCAGAGAATGTCGCTATCACTATGCCAGCATGGCTTCAGAGAATGTCGCTATCACTATGCCAGCATGGCTTCAGAGAATGTCGCTATCACTATGCCAGCATGGCTTCAGAGAATGTTGCTATCACTATGCCAGCATGGCTTCAGAGAATGTTGCTATCACTGTGCCAGCATGGCTTCAGAGAATGTTGCTATCACTATGCCAGCATGGCTTCAGAGAATGTTGCTATCACTGTGCCAGCATGGCTTCAGAGAATGTTGCTATCACTATGCCAGCATGGCTTCAGAGAATGTTGCTATCACTATGCCAGCATGGCTTCAGAGAATGTTGCTATCACTATGCCAGCATGGCTTCAGAGAATGTTGCTATCACTATGCCACCATGGCTTCAGAGAATGTCGCTATCACTATGCCAGCATGGCTTCAGAGAATGTCGCTATCACTGTGCCAGCATGGCTTCAGAGAATGTCGCTATCACTATGCCAGCATGGCTTCAGAGAATGTCGCTATCACTGTGCCAGCATGGCTTCAGAGAATGTTGCTATCACTGTGCCAGCATGGCTTCAGAGAATGTTGCTATCACTATGCCAGCATGGCTTCAGAGAATGTTGCTATCACTATGCCAGCATGGCTTCAGAGAATGTTGCTATCACTATGCCAGCATGGCTTCAGAGAATGTTGCTATCACTATGCCACCATGGCTTCAGAGAATGTTGCTATCACTATGCCAGCATGGCTTCAGAGAATGTTGCTATCACTATGCCAGCATGGCTTCAGAGAATGTTGCTATCACTATGCCAGCATGGCGTCAGAGAATGTTGCTATCAAACTGAAATAAGATATAGGATTGCAATAGTCAGAAAAAGCATTTCAGCAGAAGCAAACGTTTCTGTTTGAAAATGAATAATGACTATGAATATCTGGCCCAGAGATACTGCATTGAAGCAGTGAATCTAAATTAAATGGATGACAAGAGCTGTGGACACTTTGGAGATGTGTTTTTGCAGAATACAAAGAGTGCTCGGGCCATTAAAAGAGATCCAGTGAAGAAATTATTATAGACATTAGGAAAAATAGATAATTGAAAATTATACTAAAACAAACCTGACTTAGTAACAATTTGAGACATAAAGGTCTACAGCTGAAAATACTTTTTCTTTTGTCCCCTGCTTTTGCTGTGAAGTGTCACAGAGGGGAGGCAGATGTAAATTTCTGTGTTTCACTTGTCTTGTTGCTTGTACTAACTAAAGATCTGCTAGATAAAATCCAGGTAATAAAACAAAGGGAAATCTAAGAAACAGCATGCATCACACAAGCTGGGGGACTCGAGATTTATGCTGAGCACAGGGAAACAGTGGAATGGCATGATCAGATTACTTCCCCCGGGAAGGTTAACCTGGTTAACAAATGCCCGCAGAAGTCGGATGTGTCGGCCTAACGGCGCAAGAACGCAGCTCTGCTGTAAAAAGGCACAACGCAATCACGTCCGAAAAAAGTCTCCGGATTAACACAGAAGAAGAAGAAGATTACTTCAACACAGGTCTTTGACTGATTACCCTGATGATGATGATGATGAACACAGCACATATAATTTATCACAAAGTTTATTTGCTGATATAAATTATACTGAACACAAAAGAGATAATTTATCATCAGTTTGGAATCACCTAACTATAAAATTTATAACTTAACCTCACCTCACTTCTAGCATTCATCTATATTTTTTTTTGGCTTCATAGTTAATCTATCAACTCAGTACAAACAATGCATCATGCAATTATTTGCATTTAACTGCTGCAGTTATGTTGAAATTGACTGCCTATATTCAGTGTCTTTAGGTTGATTGCTTGTTACTGTGTTAAGCACTGTTTATGCACTTTATTTGTAAGCATTAGTTAGTTATAAATTTTATCTTGAAGCCAGGACGTGTAATTTGTCTGGTTGTTTGTAACTAAAATATGTATCTGGAGTTTGGCTGCTTACTACTGTAAACTTTATCATAGGATTAATTACCAATAAGATTTTTAGCTGAAGATTGGTTGCTTGCAACTGCTGTAAAATGTGTCATGATAACAGTACATGTTATACATAGATATGTAGAATACTTGTTATACACACATCTTCATCATCAAATGACATTCAACTGATGTAGGCATTCGTGACTGTCCACGGATCTCGGTTCTTGGTTTTCTTGATCAACTCTGCTGTTGATATTCCTGCATATCACTTTCTCAGGCCATTCTACTTCATTTCTCGCTGTCTGCTTCTCCCATCATTATTTCCCTTCATCCCGTTGTTTTCCAGTGACTCTTCTCCCATCTATCTTTCCCATCATCCTGATGTTTTCCAATGACTCTTCTCCCATCTATCTTTCCCATCATCCTGATGTTTTCCAATGACTCTTCTCCCATCTATCTTTCCCATCATCCTAATGTTTTCCAATGACTCTTCTCCCATCTATCTTTCCCATCATCCTGATGTTTTCCACTGACTTCCTTCTCATTTCAAGACCAAAGAATCACGTTTGTCTCTTTCTTATTTTATGTTCTACTTTCATTAACCAGGCAATCATTGCTAGTTACTCAGCAGTCCATAATATTTTCAGCCTTCATCTCAGCAACCTCATCTCCGTTGCTTCCAAGCTGTTCCTTATTTGTTCATTAACGTTCCATGATTCACTGTCATACAGCAAAACAGGCTCTATATAACATTTCAGCACTCTCTTTCTGACATTCAGTGGTACTTATTACATAAGATACCTTTCATTTTCTTAAATGCAACTTTTGCTTAACCTATTTTGCTCTGTCCGTGGTGAAGGGGTTATGGACGCAGTTCGAAACACAACTGTGGGCGATTTGGCAGCAGACCGCCTCACGTTGGTTTTTTTATGAAATGGTATGGGTGCCGTTCGTTCAGAAAGCAATGGCAAACTACTGACCGTAAACTTGCCAAGAGATCAAAACAGCAAAAAAATGCTGGTGTTGATTGTGACGTCCTGTAAAGGATGTGCAACTAACTTTTTTATTCTCTGTTATACATTTTCAATCTGATGTTATGAGTTCCCCTAGGTATATAAATTTATCAACTTGTACCATTCAGTTGTGAAAGCCATGAAGGATAATGTACTCAGCTGTACATGAAAATAACAGCTGTAAACATAGGGTCTCTAAACATTAGTCTACATAACAACAAACATGGTAAGCTTGAGGCCGTATTGATACTGTTTATGTTTGTTTTTTAATTTATATCTGAATAAAGTCAAGAACAGAAAGGTCAAGACAATCATATTTTTAAATTTATATCTGAATAAAGTCAAGAACAGTTGGTCATGACAATCACTTTTTTTTTCGTTTTCTCAGGTTTTAAGAAGAGGGCCTTGTAAAGGTTGTGACAACCAAGAATATGGGAAGTGTTAGAGGTAGATAAAAGCTGGGTTGGTTGGCTAAGGGACAAGGAAGGCAATTAGCGGTCAAACTTATCAAGAGCACAGAGGATAGATATTTACAGAAGGTGATCTCTTGTGTTGCTCAGCATGACATTTGACTGTGATCAGCAAGATCGCGAACAATTAATTGATGTGTTCATTTAATACCACCTTTAAATTACCTTGTGACTGAATTGTTCAAGATATATCAATGGAATAGTCACAGAGTTTTTATGTTGAAATGTATTTTTAATTAATCAGGTTATGTGATTTGCCGGATCTGTGGCGATGGGGATACAAATGCAATTCATAATCCCTCATGCTGTGTTCCCCAGGAAGGCTAACCCAGTCAACAAACACCTACAATGTGTCGGCCTAACGGCACAAGAACACAGCTCTGCTGTAAACTGGCACAACGCAATCACGTCCGAAAAAACTCGCAGAGGAAGAAGATACCATGTTCAAAACACAGCTGTGGGCGATTTGAAAGCATACCACTTCGCATTGGTATTTCTGTACAATGGTATGAGTTCCGTGCTGGTCATTCAGAAAGCAATAGCAAACTACTGAACATAAAAATTGCCCAGGAATCACAACAGCCGAAAAATGCTGGGGTTGATTGCTACGTCCTGTAAAGTTTATGCAACTAACTTTTTTTTTAATATGATTTGTCACATAGCCTGACTAGAATGAGACTCAGTAACATCAGTTCAGGACATAACGAGTTGACTTAATAACTAGAACTAAGTGAGTTAATATAATGACTGTCTGGTACTGAGGGAGTTAAACTGTAGAATCTGTGGTAGTGTAACTGGTAGCACTTTAGGCTGCCAACATCATCGCCTTGGATTCAACCAATCCCTAGTGGTGCAGGGTATGTTTGTACAGCTTTAGGGTCAACACAGTATCATAGTTACCAGAATTCTGCGAAAGTGAAGACAGCAGGCATAATACTGACCATATTACCTCATATGCCATTCAGTAACAGTGTATGGCATGTTAATAAACTTTACTTCTCACTTCAGTGTTAATTGTTCGATAAAATTTGTCTCGTAGCTGGTTACCTGGAATTGTCAGTTATCACACCTTGAGATAATCATTGTTCTGTTCACATGAATGATTGCTTCTCACCTAGACGTAAAATTAAGGCTTGGATTCAGTGGTAGCAACAGCATTAGATGCCTTATTTGGCTAGTGTTGACATTTATTTTTTTCTTAAGACACACTGGCATTTATAGAAACAATGGGACATGGAGTTGATCACACAGCTGTGACTGGTATTTGAATCATGATATCATAAATGCACTTATGGCTTATATTTTTATGTGCTTTGGCATTTCTATCTAAGTTTAATTTAGTTGATGGATCAACATCACGGCACACGAGTATAACTCATAAGTGCTCTGTTCTACTCCTGACTCAAGCCTGAGTCCGGAGAATCTCAGCTCAGTGCATGAACTCCGTAGCACCGGCGAGGATCCTGAAATACCTTTCTGTTTGATATTTTAATGAAGTTGGCATTGCTATATTATTGTTTTTCATCAGTTTAAGCTTTTCACATATATCTTTCTATCTTCTTCTGCCTCTTTTGCTTAGTATTTTCCCCCACATAAAGCTAATTTCTCTTTTCCTCCTCTTTTGCTGAAATGTCCCATAAATTTCATTTGTCTTTTCCTTATGGTTTTGACAAGTGATCTAGTGATGGGTGCAGCTGTCAGCACTCATCGTGTGTTTTGTCCCTCTCCATGATAATCCCAACATTTGTCTCACAAACCCATATCTCCACTTCCTCCACCATTCCCACAATTTCATTGCTAACTGTCCAGCATTCACATCTATATAGAAAACCAGGTTACATAAAACTCTTCAGTAAGCAGATTTTTGTCTTTCTCATCATAAGTATCCACTTTTCTTTATTTTACTTATTCTAGTTCATGACTCTTGCACCATAAAGCAGTGTTGCACAAAAATATCAGTGTAAAGTATACACAGCAGTTAATGACTTTTAAAGTTTTTACACCAATAGGGTATTGTTTGTTAGAATATTGTGTTAGAATGTTGTGGAATATAAATTTCACCATGCTATTTTTTTTCCTTTTATTCACTTTTACATCCGCCATCTCTGCCATTATTAACATTAGCCAAGTAAATGTCCCTTGTACCCACCTTAGATGCATTGACCATATGATGGTGATAGACCCATATATTTATAGACTCATCGTGCTGTCCAAGTGTAATGTCTATATCATGTCGGCCGTCTCAAGATATTTCCTAGCACCCATTTTAGGCTGGGGCAACCTGGCAGCTCAGGTCATATTTAAAAGTCTTGTCTTGGAGCAAATTTGAACCGGTGACCACAAGGCCAGCAAGCAGTCGTCTAGCCATTGCAGGTCCACATGGCCGAATGGGTAAGAAAGCATGTTCTTAAACATCCAGTGTGTGTGCTGATGCTGAGTTTAGCGTTTCAATCCCTACACTGGACAGTTGGACTAAAATGTTGACCTGTCGTCCTTGACTTTGGATGTTAATTGCAAGTACCTCTGAAGTCGGTGGGTTCGCCTGATGGCGAGGGGCACTGTTAATAAGGAAAGCGAATCCACATGCAAAATTCAGTCCATCACTACTATAAATAATGTGTATGGACTACGCTTGGGTTCAAAGCGAGCGAGCACCCAAAAAAAAAATCTAGCCATTAAACAACCCTGGCTCCCAACACAAAATTAGAATTAGTTCTAAACAATACCTGACATGTCATTTTTTTTCTTACTTCCAAAACCTACATTTCTGTGGCTTCTGACAATGAATCTTCTTGCCAGTGTAATCTTCATTTATGATTTACAGGAACTTCATATTTGTTCTGTAGAAAACTTAAGAATTGCTTTTTCTGAATGCCAGCTTTTGACATGCACTTCTTGAAATCAAGAATTTGAACTGTGGGTTGGTTTATCAACAGGCACGGTTTCCTCAAGCAACACACATTAACATTGGCATTTAGATGCATCAAAAACAGAACAAGAAGTTGATCCCAAAAGCAATGGATTAGGGGAAAGGCAAAAGCAAGAAACTCATTATTATACACAGCTATTTTTTATTTTTTTTTTTTTCCTAAGTCACCTCTGAGTTTCTAAAAAGCCATCAGATTGCCATTATCAATCATGAACCATTTGCGAGAAATTCACACATACAACTTTTTTTTCATTTGTCAGATGCTGTTTTATGTTACAATGGACTACTTTATGTTTGTTAAAGGTACTTTGTTTTCAAACTGGAAATATTTTATAACAGATTATGACTGGTTTATTATTTATTCTAAGAATGTTCATTCTCATTATGAAAGTTTATTTTCCTGACCACATACATTTTGTGTTCAATGTAATTACTCCAAGAAATGTGTGTGAATGCTCTACAAGTATTTGTTTGTTCCCAATTGTTGTGGAAGAAGTTTCTGGTATGTCATGTCATAGTTAAATTGTACATACATTACATAAATACAGCTATAATCAATATTGGACTTGAGAGTAATTTATTTTGTATGTTTAGGTTAGACAAATTACACTGGTCGAATGTTACTATTTCTTGTCTCTTGGAGCCACAGTCGTGTAGTCATTCGTACATTATATATGAACACAATGCTCTGCAGTTTGACTCTCAGCAAAGCCTGGATTTGATTTCTGGCTTCTTTTTCGCTATGTGGATCTCGCATTGGTCTAGACCATAAAGTGGATACTGGATCATGTGTATAATTTTCTGGTACGGTAAAAATAAACAATGAAGGGAGCTAATCATCACACCTAATTATGCCATGCCGGTCTCCGTGGCAAAGGGCTTACGGATACAATTCGCAAGCAAGCTTACCCACGTTCGAAACACAGCTGCGACCAATTTGGCAGCAGATCTTGTTGCACTGGCTTTTTTTTTTGCTCGCTCGCTTTGAACCCAAGCTTAGTCCATACACCCTATTTATAGTAGTGATGGACTGAATTTTGCGTGTGGGTTAGCTTTCCCTATTAACAGTGTCCCTCGCCATCAGGCGAACCCACTCCGACTTCAGAGGTACTTGTAATTAATGTCCCAACTCAAGGACGATAGGTCAACATTTAAGTCCAACTGTCCGTTGTAGGGGTTGAAACGCTAACCTTGGCATCAGCACACCGGATGTTTAAGAACACCGTTCTTATCCATTCGGCCATGCAGACCTGCGCATACGAGTTGGTATGGGAGCCGGTAATTCAGAAAGTAATGGCAAACTACTGAACTTAAACTTGCCAAGACATCAACAACAGCAGTAAAATGCAAGTGTTTACCGAGATGTCCTGTAAAAAGGATATTAAAAAAATTATGCCATAACAAGTCTTTGTGAAGGCCACCCATCTTCTTTCTCAGTGTTGAGGTTATTAGCTAGGCATATGTGGACACAAGAGTATGTGAGAGAAAGCTGCAGGAGCATAGTGACTAGATGCTCACCTGCCAGCCCAGTGGTTGTGGGTTTGAATCTTTTGGATGTTTAAATTGTCCTGGGCTACCACGTCGACCAGGCCTACAAGGGTACCAGTGAATGTCTTGGGAAGTGATGGCAGCCGGGATGATACTGTCCACGTCACTATCAAGTGCTGATTGGTCTTTACAAATATGGGTCTAGCACTTCATGTTCAGCACACCTTAAGACGTATAAAGGAGTTCTTTACATATGACATTTCCTTTGTAGTCAGGGTAACGACTTATGACCAGCCTTTTGTACTGACTGTTTTCATTGTGACTACCTAGGCCAGTGTCATCTTTACATGTGTAATGGAACTGTCACTGAGCATTTTTTAATCAACTTTTGTGTTTCTCTCACTAACTAAAATTGCCCACATGTCTCTTACTTTCTGGATTCATGCTCCTGAAAAGGTGGGAATTTTGTTGTTGTTGACTACATGATTTTGCCAGCTGCATGGCAAAGGGTTTACGGACGCATTTTGTAATTCCACATTACACGTTTGAAACACAGCTGCAGATGATTTGGCAGCAGACTGCCTTGCATTGATTTTTTATGAAATAGTATGGGTGCCGGTCATTCAGAAAGCAATGGAAAACTTCATGTAAACTTGCCCTGGAATCACGAACAGTCAAAAATGCTGGGGTTGACTGCTACATCCTGTAAAGGATATGCAACTGATATAATTCTGGGGTCGACCCAGCCTCATACACAGGACATCAGACAATTTTCTGTGTGGCAAGACGACTGATACAGCCCTGGCTGCACCACTCCTTGTAGGTCATTTATTTTCAACAGTACGGGCCTCCTAGCATCAAATCTCACAATATGGCTTGGAAACAAGGTTCTTTACCTTTGGTTGTATTGTGTTTTTGTGTGTGTGTGTGTGTGGAGTTTCTAGGTCGGACCAATGTGTGTTCTTTCATTGACTTAATTCGCTGGAATTTGTTCACTTCTCTTCATGAGCTCCATATTAGCCGAATGTTTTATTATCAGGGCTTTTCCATGTGTAAATCATCTCTTATGGTGTTCAAACCAGGTATTTGTATTCATATTATTTATTTTTGCCCACTCTATCAGTGTTTCCTCTCTTTCATTTCTTTTTCCTAAATCAGTCACCGACTGCATCTTCCATTCTCTCCTTTCCTACCAACTTTAGCATTAAAATATCCAAGTACAAGGGGGATTCAAATGAAAACCTTAAATTTTTTTAAAATATATTCTGAAAAAGTAAAGAACAAATGTTTCATTTTTCGATGTAGTCACCATTGCGTTTAATGCAAGTCCTCCAGCGCCGATAAAATGCTTGAATTCCTGTAGAAAAAAATTCTCTTCATCATGTGTAAAACCTCTCATGCACTCCCTGCTGTACCTCTTTATCAGACCAAAATGTTTTAGAACTTCCTACTCCACTCATACACTTGCTGGACTGATAGGCATGCATTACGATAATGGACCTTCATTCGATAATGAATTTCTATAGGTTTCATCACTTCACTGACCAAAAAATGGACAACAGAACGCTACGCCTCTTTGGTGCATGTCAAAAGTGGGGTGGTCATTTTTAAACTATCCTTATGACCTCACTGTGTTCGTCTGCAATGTGATGTCACATGCTTAACGATTTGGTTGTGGATCCACTGGAAGACTCATAATCAGACTGGCAATTAGGTTGTCTAGAACCTGGAAAGGGCTTTCATCTACTAGTGAGGTTCGTGTCCAGACTTTTCTCCACACAGACAGTTTTTCATAGCTCTCCTTCTCTTCAAGTCCAGAAACTAGCAGGGGTATGCGAGACTGGCACTGAAACTTTACATCTGTGGGTGGGCGTTATAGGAAGTAAACAAGTCATGACTGAGCACTTATATACAGGCTGGTTGGGATGAGACCTAGGTTAGTCATTTTTCCTCCGCAGATATTAGGTTTTTATTGTCAGCAGACTACAGCCTGATGCCCTAGGAAAATATGGAACATACCAAAATGAAATAAATAATAAGGATGAACTTAACAAACAAACATGTCATCAAATGTAGCCATTTCAAGGCAATCTTTTACACTGTTTCTTCTGTGTCCTTCTTCAACCTTCATCACCCTTCCTCTTCTACTTCATCCGATTCTACGTCTTCTGTTTCTTCTTCTTCTTCTTTCATCAATCAGTTTCTTAGGCGCAGTAATTTGTGCCTTCCAAAAGATTACTCAATAATGTAATAACATGCACATGCAAACAATAATGAACTTGAAACAAAGAAGCACTTTTGCCATCAAATATAGCCTTTACTTTAAGCTATTGCCAGTTGGCACTTCTAGAAAGTGTTTATATATTCAGTTGTGAGCATGTGCATAGTCATTTCATAGCAATAAAACAATGGTTCACTTTATTATTCTTAATCGGCATGCATATTCTTCACTCTCCAACTACTAAGGAAGAATAACTACCCATTTGTGTACCTAGAGTGCATGGAAATCTTTGTTTAGTTTTCTCAGCTACTGACATTTTCTGTTTAAAACATATCTTCATCATCAAATTCAACTAGATATGTTCAACAAAATAGATCTAGACAACAGAAAGAAAGAAATCATATGCAAAGCTAATCCAAGAGCAATTGCAAGAAAAGGCAGATGGGAACTAGATCTAAAAGAATTTAATTTTGTCGAGTATAGCATCTTCATGGAAACATATTGTGCTTGCAACAATGAGTTTGAGAAGCTTGGAAAAGATTAAGAAAAGTAACACATTTGTAGTGTTTTCCCTCTTGTCAAAATCTATTTCTGGAACAAACTGTTCATGTAAACTTCATTAATTAGACAAATTCATCACCAATCCTTGTCACGCTTAAAAAAACACAAAAGTGTAAACACAAACAACAGTACTACATTGAACATGGATCTTCTGCTTCCTATTACAAAGTTATGGACCCTGTCCCACGCCTTAACCCTACCAGACCGCTGTACCGATTTTCGGAAATTTCCTAATCTGCTGCTATACCGCTGTCCCTAATTTTCGGCATTTTGCCTATTTGGTGATAAATATGCGTCACAAACTAAAAATAACCAACCAATTGTGGTCAAAACTCATGTTTAGCCATTGCAAATGTCTGCCCCCATAGGTTTGAATTGACTTTGTGTGGATTAACGCAAAAAATTTATGAACATTCACAATGAAATGAGCGACTGATGAACCAAGCACTTCAACAAGAAAGCGAAATAGGTCTAGGCTTTTCACAGTCCAACAGGTGATTGGTTTATTCAGACTGGATTGGCACACAAAGGTGGAATATTGGCGCTAGATGAAAGGTAGACCTATTTTCTACAATGTCTCCAAGTTACATCTTATTCTAACAACTTGTTTGCATGTAACTAACATTTTTCTACATCATGTTGGTTTTTTCTCTTTAATGCTCAGGAGCCCAGGTATAGGGGACAGTTAGGGTTAGGGCCTCAGGTCTGGTAGGGTTAAGGTGTACTGGTGTCAAACCAATCGTGGTAGAACTCACGGCTCCAAACTTTCAACCCCATTGGATGAAATGATCATCATCATTCTTGATGGACAAACACCACTGGCTGTATGGTGCTAGCTCCATGTTTGTATAGATTAAATGGCACTTCATGAGTGATAGTCAACAACTTCATTACTTCCCCTTGTATTTCCTGGTATCCATTTTAGGCTCGGTCGGCCTGGAAGCAAGGAAAACATTTTTACTTCCCGCCTTGAGGGGGATTTGTGGAAAGATAACCACTGTGCTGGCGGGTTAGCTTGCTAGCCACTACTCTCACTAACTATTATATTTGGCTTTTATTTTGGAGTTATCTGTGCCTTAAAATATTAATAAATAACCCAGTAATGATCCTGCTGTAAGGCTGTTGATAATCTGAGGCCTGACAGTTCCTATTGGCTCAGCTTTAGCATCAAGTGATTAGTCTCTTGTCATCTCTCTCTCTCTCTCTGTCTCTCTCTCCCCTCTCTCTCCCCCCCCCCTCTCTCTCTCTCTCTCTCTCTCTCCTCCTCCTCCTCTAATTAACAGCCAAGTTATGATGAACATTTCTACAGCTAGGCAGCTGCAACAGACATACATTTTTGTAACTGCCCATCACTTAAAAGCTTTTTAAGTGTTAACACATTAAAAATATGTTATCATCTTCTCACTATGTCCTTCTCATTACCTCTATAACCGAAGAAGGAAAAGGGTAACAAGGAATGGCCTCCACCTCTAAATTAACAAGGAATGGCCTCCACCTCTAACTTGAAAAGTACTGGGTCTAAACCCGGCTCGTGACAAATAAGGAATCTGACAATATTCTACGACTCTGGCCAAGTGGATCGGTGCTTAGAGTTCTAGGACAAGGGTGAAACAAAAATAAGCATGTGCTCATTACACATGTTAAATATCACTTGGAAATTTAAAATCATAAAGAATAGGCCATATAGGCTGCTGCCTATTTCACAAATGAGAAAACTATTCACATTTCACAATTTAAAAAATACTCACATTAAACAATTGAGAAAACTCACATTTCATAAATATAAAACTATTCATATTTCACAAATGAGAAAAATATTCATATTTCACAAATGACAAAACTATTCACAAAAAACAAATAAAAGAAAACTATTAACATTAAACAAATGATAAAACTATTCACATTTCACAAATTATAAAACTATTCACATTAAACAAATTATAAAACTATTCACAATTCACACACTAGAAAACTACCAATATTTCACATGTAAGAAAACTATTCACATTTAACAAATGAGAAAACTACCCATATTTTGCATATGTGAAAACTATTGACATTTCACAAATAAGAAAACTATTCACATTTCACAAATGAGAAAACTACTTACATTTCACAAATGAGACAACTACTTACATTTAACAAATGAGAAAACTACTTACATTTCACAAATGAGAAAACTAATTACATTTAACAAATGAGAAAACTTCCCACATGAGAATATTAATTTATTGCGTAGATTCTTGTGTACACACAATGGTATCCTCGCCACTACTACTGAATTCGTACTCTCTGTGTTCAGGCTTTTCTTGCATGATCTATGGCAGGTGATCGGACCGCTTATGTCTTTGTCCATGCTCTATGATGGTGCTCTTTTACAAACCACAGCCCCAAGCTCTATCATTGTCTTTTGTTGGTAACAGAATTATTACTTCAGAGAAGGTAATTGCTGTTAGCTTTATTTTTTTGTTTTCATTCCCCATCAATTTCTCTCTCTGTCTCTCGCTCACTCACCTCTCTCTCCCTTCCTGCCTCCCTCATCCCTCATTTCTCTCTCCTTCTCCCTCATCTCCCTTCCTGCCTCCCTCATCCCTCATTTCTCTCTCCTTCTCCCTCATCTCCCTGATTCAAATCACTCCCTTTTCCCTCATCTCTCTCTCTCTGCCTTCATATCTCTTCTTTCTTCCCTCGTCTCTCTCTCTCTCTCTCTTCCTTCATATCTCTTCTTTTTTCCCTCGTCTCTCTATCCCTTCTTCCCTACCTTATCTCACTCCCTCCCTCATATCTCTTCCTCCCTCATGTTTCTCGCTTCCTCCCTATATGATCTAACTCTCTCCATCTCTTCTGTCCTGCCTCCCCAGCATTACCAGTACTGCATAACTCTGATTCACTAACTGTTATTCTCAGTCACATTTGTCACAAGCATATCAAGACAATATTAAATATGGCTTGTTTGATCGAATAAGCTAAGGCAACTTGTATTTCTTTTTCACGTAACACTGTTGTCCGAAGTTTCTCGGAATCTGTAATATAAAACCATTGGAGTTTCCTGAAAGATAAAATAACATAAATTAATAACACTTTTAAGTCCACTCTGGGCATCTTATCACATTTTATTAATATTTATTTCTCTTCGGGCTGTGAGTTGACAACTGTTGACAATGAAATACTTAAAACCCCGTGGAGGAAACCTAATCTCAACCAGTCCGTACGTCATTAAAACTGTCATTATTGCCCATGTTACCTTGCGATGTAAGACAATGGGTCTTGAGCTAATTAAGGTTGCCTGGTTAGTACAGTCGCCGCAAGCTGTGCAGGTTAGTGTTTTCTTTTTGTCCTCGGCAGAAGAAAAGTCCATAATCTCCCAAAGGGAGCCCAGCACTCTAGCCACTTAGCCAGACACTTATCCATTCAGCCATGCTGGCCTCAGTTTGCTCTATTATATATTTATTGGTTTCCTAAATTTTGTCAACAACTCCAAACATCACACCACAAACAGCAATGACATGTAGATACAGTGGAGACACCATAAGTGATAGATAAGTAGAAGAGCAGTAGCAGCAAGTACGTGCTCGTGGCAGCCCACACAGACTTTACCCAGAATGCTTGTCCTAACCTTATGTGATAGGCATAACAGGAACAGCAAGAAGAGGAGAGAAGTATTCTTACCTTGCCAAACCAGTTCATTAAAAATATTTGCTTCATGGACACTTCATCTGACAGCACTTCCCTGTCACAGATTACTTCAATCTGCAAGCCAAACAAAATTATACTTTTTCACATTTATTACACTGTACAGCTGAACACAGTTTGTGAGATCTTTTTAACTCTTGCAATCAGAAGTTTTTTTTAAATGTTTTTCAAGCTGTACAGCAGTACACAGTTTGTGAGGACATTTAACTCTTTCCACAGAAGAGTTTTTTCTTTTCACACTTTAAGCTGTACTTTGTCAGGTCTTTTAACTCTTTCAGTCTCAAGGAACAGATGATATACGATAGACTATTTCCTGTGAATTTAACTGTCACCAAACATGTTCCTGATCAGTATCACACCATCCACGTTTGCTGCCCTAGGCTAGGTCGAGCTGGGAGTCCAGGTCATCATCATCATCATTATGTGTCTAGCCAGGTGGCATATGTGTTCATGACTCTCAACAGATCTCGATCCGTGCAGTTCTAGATCAACTCTGCTGATGATATTCCTCCATGCCACCATCTCAGTCCATCCAGCATTATTTCTCTTGGTCTGCCTCTGGCTCTTCTCCCACAGATCTTTCCAGTTGTCACAATATTTTTCAATGACTCGTTTCTCTTGACAAACGAGCACAGTTTGTCTCTTTCTTACAGTTGTATATAATGTTCTACTTTCATTAGCCTTTTCCAGACAATTGTTGTTAGTTATTCTGACAGTCAAAGGTATTCACAACATTAGTCTCAGGAACTACATCTCTGCTGCTCCCAAGCTCTTCTTTGTTCATTCATGTTCCATGATTCATTGCCATACAACAAGACAGGTGACTGAAAAAACATCCCCACCTAGAAGTGGAACTGAACAAAAGTCCTGCACTCATGATATTTCCTATTGGTTCCTACCTCCCAAAGGTATTGGCTGTGAAATCATCTGGGTCACATTTTGTTGTCAAAATGACTAGTTTTCAGTGCCCAACACAGTCTAGGCTGGCTCCATGGCGAAGGTGTTACAGGCGCAGTTAGTAATCTTGCATACCCACGTTCAAAACAATGCTGCTGGCGATTTGGCAGCAGACCACCTTGCGGTGGTTTTTACAAAATGGTATGAAGAGATCACAACAGCAAAACATGCTGGTATTGTAAAGGATATGCAACTAACTTTTTTTTAACACATTCTTCTTCTGCGTTCATCCGGAGTTTTTTTTTCAGATGTAATTGCATTTTGCCTGTTTATTTGCACCCTTAGACCAACACATCCGACTTCTGCAGGTGTTTGTTGACTGGGTTAAGCTTCCCGGGTGTTTCGAGGAACATTCGACTCTCACTGTTGTGGTGTCGTCCCCATCCCAGCTGGTCAAGTTAGAACGGCCAAAGACATCACGGTCAACTATCAAGGGAAGGCAGGGGCAGACCATGGGCATTCCCCGCCATCCAAGCAGGCTTCCATAACTGCAGAACATAGTGCTCTGGTACTGGGCTCACCCAAGGAATAGTCATGTCCTGTGCAGGGCTGCTTCACTTCCTCACTTCCGTATAATGGGCATTTCGTTCACTACTGGCCGCTCCCCAAGAAAACCAGGAACAGTCAGTCTGCAGACAATATCCACTCAGTGAGCTTTCAATTCGACCTTTCCATGAAATGCAGATGCTGCCAGCTCAGCATCTCCCTCCATGTAGTAGAGGGTGAGTAACGGCCAGGCCTTCACATCCGGGGGATATTGACTTAAGAGGCATTCAGCCATATCCCTCAGCTGAGAGCCGTAGAACAAGTGTCTGGACCAAGCATGAAGCAGGCTCACATCTCACCTCCATTCAGCACAGGGGTGAATAACGGCCAGGCCCTCACATCCGGGGGATATTGAGTTAGAGGCGTTCAGCCATATCCCTCAGCTGAAGGCATTAAACAAGTGTCTGGACGAAGAAATTTAATGAGCCATTCACGGTTTCACTGTGAGACAGTGTGAACTTAGACATGCATGGCTTAATCTTTGATACAAGCATATGACTACTGGCAGGATCAACCTGATATCTATCGCACAGACGGACTATTCATGCACACGCAGACCAAGAGTAGCAATTGCTCAACGCACTCCCTCGGTACCCGGTGATACATGCAAAACCACTGGAAGCCTACTAACGAGCTTTCAAGCTACGCCAGGCAGGACTGACCAAAAAGCTATGCCAGCTTACTGACTGCAGGCTCATCGAGAGAGAGAGTGGGTGTTAATCGAGACTTTGTTGAATGGTTGTACAAAAATTGCTCTTTCACCCACTCAAACTACAACTCTGGCTTCATGCTGCGGTCACATTCTAGAAACGCCTGCCACACTAACTTGTGTCGGCTGGGAAGTTCCCGACTGGGAGCACCTCACATCCGCGACAACGAACACCAGACACGGGACTGATCTTGCGAACCAGACTAGTCCTCACTAACGCATTCTAGAAAGCGTTTTTTAAAGAAACAAAACTTACAACTCTCTTGGATAGCGAGATCAGATACCTAGTCTTCTCATATAAGGATGGAAAACAGAAGGTATCATGTGCTCCGTGGCAAAGGCGTTACGGACGCAGTTCGTAATCCCGCATACTGCATTCGAAACACAGCTGTGGGCGCTTTGGCAGCAGACCACCATCTTATGTTGGTTTTTTATTAAATGTTATGGGTGCCGAGTGTTCAGAAAGCGATGGCAAATTACTGAACGAAAACTTGCCCAGGAATCACTAACAGCCGAAAAATGCTGGGGTTGACTGCTACATGCTGTAAAGGATATGCAACATGTGCTGATATAATTGTTAGGTAAGAAAAACTACAAATGGGTAGAAAGAGCCTGTTACTTTGAATGAAATCTGTTTAGAGGAGGCAAACTGTACACAAATGTGCTTCAAAGTTGGACATACAGACTCCTGGGTGCATAACTAGGTGTGACACGCTCCCCTCAACAAGAATAGAGTAGAAGTAAAACTGTCAACATTTAGTGCACTTGGTGCAACTTTTCTGGATGCACTTCTGATTCTATTTCTGCCACTGCTCATTTTCCTGTGCACGCTGAAGTCACAACAATGAGACTTCTTCTGCTGCTGGCTTTCATCTCCCAATGTAACAAGTCCCCCAATTATCTCAGTACATGAAACGAACACCTTTTGTTATGCTTGCCTGCCAGCCCGGTGATCATGTGTTCACATCCCCATTGCGGCAGGGATTTCTTTAACTGACTGGGTTTCAAGGCTGACCTTGAGCCTCAGGAAATGTTCTGGGAAATACAGCCACCTGTGTGATACTGACCACATCACCTATCAAGAGCTGATTGGTCTATACAAATGTGAGGCTAGCACTATATACCCAATATATGTCCAGATGTGGACAAGGACCCTTTCGTTTGTTAACTGTATATGTATTTTTGTTGGTGTACAATGCAGATTTATATCTCAGGAGGCTGAGAGGTAAGTGAATCAAGATCATTTTCATGAGCAGATGTCGTTGCATGAGACAGTATGACATGCATCAAACGAGTTTTTGAAGCTTGGTGTTTTATGTGGCTTGGGATGCTGTGACAGCTTAGTATAAATAATCAAGCTGATGAGAACAGAGTAGAGCTGCCAGATATTTAATAGATTCAGTGCCAAAAAAAAAGTAGGTTTGGACCAAACAAAAAATTGATGGCACAAAATGGGAAGTAGGGGTGTGTCACAATTATGACTTAAAAACAATAAAGGACAGAGATTTACTTCCCATGTGTGTTCAACAATAACAGTGGTAAAGTAATAGAATTGTATTTTTATCATCAAAATGTTCTGGTACTTGTGTTATTTGAACATTGCTATTAATAGTGGTTACCTGACAATTTTCAGAATTTTTTTGGAATTGTCTGGGTTAGGAGGAATGGAACTAGCCAACCCACCTCAGCCTAAGATAAACACCCAAATGGCAGTATCTACTATAGGACTATCTTTACATTATATCAACATTATAAACATGAAATCTTTAAAGTGTATGCTAAATTGACATAGTAACTTACTGCATTTATGTAAACATCATGATGGTGGAAATGACCACGTGTTCACATGCACCCACTGTGAACGGACATTTACAGCGCAAATTGGCCTTATCAGTCACATTCGCTACCGCCACAGGTAAAAGTTATTATGCCTTTTTAAAGCACAAACTATCGTCTGTCAAGACGGCAAGGTGCCAATCTCTCTCTCTCTCTTTTATGTAAACATTCAAAGATTTACACGCTCTGGGTGTTCCATACAGCAGTGAATGGCACAAAGAATCCTACATATGACACTAATTCTGCTGCTACGTCAAAATCTTATAAAATCGGACAAGTCTGTCAGTCAACATACCTGCACATCTGAAGGTATGGCCAACTTTTTGAAAAGCATAGCCTTAAGATGAGAAACTAAAACTCTAATAGAACAGCGAAGAAACTTCCTGTCTAGTGCTCGCAAAGTTAGAATCTTCCCATGGTGCATAATTCGCTGTGGCCTATGGTAAAGGATAAAGAAAAACAGTCATTGACAAATATTGTTATGCCACAAATTCAAGTAGGAAATATTGTATGTAAATATATTCTGCACTACAATGTAACACAATTAGTTTTCTTCTTCTTCTTCTCTATTCATATTTCACCTAACAGCAAAAGGTTTTTTTCCCCTACAAATCTAATCTGGCTCTGGAGTTAACATTCTCATTGAACAGATACAAAAGAATGCAGTTTCTCATCTCATCAAGCACCTCTTGTCAGGAGAGTGCCCATTTATAGGCTTCATATGAATGCAGTTTCAATAAATTCACTAGCACTCTCTCTAGCTATCTCTTCTGAACCTGACGCCTATTATTAAGTACCAAACCGACTGGTATGGGTGATGATGTTTCTTTGCATCTGGTGATTTCATAAAGTATGTATCAGAGATCATAAGATCTGAAGATGCAAGTTTGCTACATCTAGTCAAGAGGCATTTGATGAGGAGCATCAGCTTCAGAAGGGATAGCTGGAGAGAGCAATGGCATGCATTTCATAAATGTATGCAATTACTGCCTCAAATATTCCATCAATCCATCATTTGCTGGGGTGACCTCTTGCAGTTTCCATTGCATCTAAATGCTACCATTTGGCCTAATATATTGTGCTCTTTGTGGGGCACTGGCTTGTGATAGTCTTTTATGATTTTAAAAAGATGAAACAATGCAAATAGTATTTTTTTACAAATAGACACTGGTTTACTGGCATGGTGATAAGGATTTAATTCCCATGAGTGGGGGATTTTTTCCCATAATTTTGGCTCAGGGATCAACAGCATGGTTGAAAAGGTACAAAAGAATGCAGTTACAAAAGAACAAATAAGCATTCTGAGAGCTTCTCTAATTTCATGTTCAGGCTCTAAAAATTACATGCACACATGAATCTGAAAAACATAAGACAAAATTAGGAAAATATATTCTACTTTATATATGTAGTGGAATAATCACAGAGCTTTTGTAAATAATCTTTAATATGAGACACACGTTACTAATATGCCTTAATGGCATGTCAACATGAGTTCTTTATTTTCACTGTTTTAAGAACATATCACTGATTTACTTGCTTTCAGTCTCTTTCAGTCTCTGAAGGTTTTATAACACACACTCAAAGAGGAAAATAACTTCTATGAAATCTCATGATTGTGTTACTTTTAAAGAAACCTAATACAAAGTGGCAGTGGCAACTGACGAAGCCAGATTTCTTGATCTGCAAGTGAATTGTGATGAACTTTAGCATCAAGCCTGTGGCTCAGTACATCCGACTTCAACAAAGATTTTTTTTTCTGGTTTGCTTTCCCTAGCCTTTGCTGTCCCTATGGGACACCTATAAGGCAGTAGGTTTGTATCTCTCTTCGTCTGGTTCCTAACCCTTGACCTGTCCAACATGGAAGACCCTACCAGTAGATGCACTACCATCGGCATAGCTCTTGACATCACTGGAACATGCAAGTCCCTACACCTCTTCAAGGTGCAGACACATCAGAGGAGAGCTAAATTTCCTTATTATGCTCTGACGAAATGTGAAAATGCCCATGTGTTAACAAGGTCCATAAAGGAAGCAAAGAATAGTAATTGTAACCTACCATGCATGCCACAAGAGGAAACTAAGGAGAGAAGAAAATTGTGGGAGTCTGGACTGCAGACATACTTCCGTCACCTAAGAAAATCTCTTAAATTCGCATCTGGAATGTTAGAACAACTATGTGTGAATTGGGAAAGTCGGCACAGGCAGCAAACAAAATGAAATATTGTAACACAAGAATTTCAGGTTTAAGAGAACTAGATATTGAGATGAATAATAAAAAGAGGACATGGAGTGAGCTGCATGACACAGCAGAAGATAGGATGGCTTAGAGTGAGATGCTAGGGAGGAATAAGAGAAAAAAAGGGACAAAAAAAGGAAATTTGCAAAGTCACAGAACACACTTACCTGATGTCTGGATTCACAGGGAAGAGCCCATCACATATTGCTTGGAACTGAGAGTTAATCATGTCCATAAATTTATTATTGATTTCTCCTTAACTTCCACAACCATATATGAGACTAACATACTATACATATTCTCTTAGATGCTCAATCTTCTATATATCCTACCTGTATCTTTCAAGGCACAGGCATATCTGTTCATCATTTTTGTACAAATGACCATCAGGATTGTTTATAATACTTGACAACTTGGGGACTGTAGGCTCTTCTGTTTTGTGAGACATAAAAGGATGTCATTAATTTTAGGTTTCTATTGTTTGCTAAGTTCCATAAATTTTAAAAATGAACATTTTTTGTAGAATATTTATATGAATACAAAGGATAAAATTAAATAAACATTAGCAAAAACAAAATGAGAAAAACAAACAGACACAAACTTAATTACATCTGATATAGCAACTTGGACAATTATAACTAAAAAAAAAAAACAGAGAACAATTAAAATTTATGAAATGAAACAAATGTACTTAATAAATATGGAGAAATCATCGAAAAAAGCATTCCAGTAAGATAAGAGCAGACTTACAAAATGTTATTCTGATTATGTTAAAATGTCTGTACATGACACATACCAGTGAGAAGATCTAGAAGACAAATAAACTGAAGTTGAAAAGACAATGTATAACTAACTCTCTGAAAGCTAGATATTGAAAACTGATGTGAGATAATTAGGGATTAATCACAATAAAATCAATTTATACCTGAAGTAAGAGTTAGCAAAGAAATGAAAATGCTACAACCATATGAAAAAAATATAGCTATGCCTAATATTTACACATTTTGAGCTATATAATATAAATACCTCATTACAGTTTCCACTACTGTTTTCAATTTGGGGGCAAGCAGCCAAGTAAACACTATGCATGTGGCAATATGTTGGCAATATTGAAAGACGTAATGCTGTTCTGAGGTGTTTACTCAGGCAGCCAATTCCACCACCCGCTGAGTTACTGGGGCTCATTAGGGAAGCACAGAATAGTAACCATCAACCTACCTTGTAGTAGTGACTAAGAAGGGATGGTGTCACACTGCCTAACTCAGTGGTTCTCAACCGGTGGGGAATTTCCCCCCCCCCCCCCCCCAGGGGAGAATTTTAGGGTTTCCAGGGGAAGGAATGAAGACCATTTCAAGATCGTGTTAATACAAGAACCGATTACTTGATATTGTTTTTCCCTTCATACTTTACAGTTATGTACCTCTCATCCTTCTAAAATTCATTTTATAAAGTAAGTAGACCCACAAATCATGTTTTATGTGCATGTGTAGACTTGTTTTAGTATATGCTATTAAATTTACCTTCCATTTTTACGTATACTGTGTAGGGGTGGGGGGATTTTTAGATAGGAAATATGAAGGGGGGGGGGGGGGGGGAATGACGTTCTGAAAATATGATGAAGGGGGGCACGGGCCAAAAAAGGTTGAGACCCACTGGCCTAACTCAACCTATAGAAAAATTTAGCTGCAAAATTCAACCAATCATGACCAAGTCAAAAAAAGGCAGTTGAGGACCTATGATTCACTGGGAGATGAAAACAGAAGGCAAAGTGGAGCCAGTACCACACTGATTCAGGCTCTTGTTGCTTCGTACAGAGATCATACAGTGAGTTCGTGATTACTTGAGAAAAATCTATAATAGATTTCGTCTGGTGTTTACATGTGTAGGGTATTCAATGAGGTGATTGTTGTCTTGGGGTCAAAACAGTATATACAAGGGTGCATTACTCTCATTTGTTAAACAAGAGAATAAAAATTACACAAGAAAATATTTTCACTACCTTTCTTAGTACCAGGTTTCTTATCAACTGCCATCCCTCTGGACTTATTAAATTCTTCCCTGCGCAGTTCTTCATCTAATAGAAAATATTTTAAACATGTTTACTACATTGAACATTTGTGCATAGTTAATTAGTAAGTAAATGCAACCTGTTTTAAAAACCAACAAAATATCAGCTAATGAAGCATGCTTTGCTTATTTAGTATTCTATGCACAAATTACATATTGAAAGTAAGAGACTTCTGAAAATGAGAGACTACTGAAAGTAGTAACAATATATTTTGGATTTAATCTAAGCATACTTAGTCCTCTAAAAGTACTGGAGAGTTTTGGTCATAGACCACAACTTTATGAAGGGGAAATCCCAAATGCACCTCCCCGCGGTAGAGGATGGAAACACACTACGGTGTGGCTAACACAGCTCTGGGGACCGAGTATCCACCGGAATAAGTGGACAACTCTGCAGCTGAGCAGAGCAGGGCACTCACTTGTCCTTACAGTCGGAAATGGCTGTCAAAGGCAGAGGTAAAAAGACCACCATGTGAATGTGGAAGGCAAGGGGCAACCACCACATTATCTTCCCAAGACTTCATGGCAAAACATATATCAAAGTTAATGAAGGACGTTAATGGCTGTCTTAGGGCATCCTCGTCCGGTAGGGACAGTCATGAGCCACAGGTGACACCAGACCGTCATCCAGCTACTGATGGCAAAATCTTAACTAAAATAAATAAATTTAGAGTAGGAACATTGAATGTTAGGACATTAAATGAGCTAGGAAAGTTGACCAATGTTCTAAGAGAGATGGATAGCATGAAAATGAATATACTAGGCGTTAGTGAGATGAGATGGAAGGGATCGGGCAAAATTATAGCTGACAATCACACAATAATTTATTCTGGAGGGGATACACATGAAAAAGGTGTAGGAATAATATTAGACGAAAAAACAGCCAAGTCAATTAATGGATACTGGTGTATTTCAGATAGAGTTATTATGGTAAAAATCAAAGGCAAACCAATAGACATAAATATTATACAAGTATATGCACCAACAGCAAGCAGTAGTGAGGAAGAAATACAACACTTTTACGACGAAATAGAAATGGTGATGGCTCAAATTGGATCACAAGAAATAAAGATAATACTTGGTGATTTTAATGCAAAAATAGGAAAGGGAAAATGGAGGATGTAGTGGGGAATTATGGTTTAGGTACAAGAAATGAAAGAGGGGAAAAGCTAATAGAATGGGCAAATATCAATGATATGATAATTGGAAACACATGGTTTAAGAACCATAAAAGACGACTGTACACATGGATAAGCCCTGATAAGAAAATATTCAACCAAATTGACTACATACTAATTAATAAAAGATTTAGAAATGCTTTAATTAATGTAAAGACAATGCCTGGTGCTGACTGTAATAGTGATCATGTACCACTATGTGGACAAATAAAAGTAAGATTAAAGAGAGGGAAAAAATGGTTAAGAACATGAGACTTAATAAAGAGGTTCTGAAAATAGATAAAGAAATGCAAGAACAATACAGAGTGAGTGTGAAAAATAGAACTAAAATACAGAGTATAGATGAACAATGGGAAATGTTAAGGGACTCCATTCATCAAACTAGCAAAGAAGTATTACTGGAGAGAGGCAAAATAGCTAAGAAAAAATGGATGAATGAAGATATCTTAAAACTGATGGACAAAAGAAAACAGAGTAAAAATGACAAACAAGAATACGCTAAGATAAATAAAGAAATAAAAGATAAATGTGGGAAGGCTAAAGGAAGTTGGTTAAACGACCAATGCAAAAAAATTGAATTAAATTCCATTAAAGATACAAAAAATATGCACAGACAAATCAGTGAGCTTACAGGAAGAAAAATAAGAATAAATACGGGGTGTTTGAAATCAAAAAAAGGAAAGATAATATTAGAGGAAGATGCTATAATGAAGAGGTGGAATGAGTATATAAGAGAATTATATGAAGGAGAAAGGGAAGAATTAACAGAAGATAGTAACTTATAAGGTCCACCTATTCTGAAAGAAGAAGTCGCTGATGCTATGAAACGTATGAAGAAAGGAAAAACAGCTGGGCCAGATGAAATCACAATAGAAGAATTAGAAGAATTTGGAGTAGATATATTAACCAAAATGTTGAATGATATTTACAGCAGTGGATATTTACCCAGTGATATGCTGAAATCTGTATTTATAGCTATACCAAAAAGACCAGGAGCAATTGATTGTGAAGATTTTCGTACAATTAACCTTATAAACCATATCACTAAGCTTCTACTCAGAATCATAATGAGAAGAACCAAAAATAAAATAAAAATGGAAATTAGTGAAGAACAGTATGGATTTGTGGAAGGAAAGAGCACAAACAATGCAATTTATACATTACGGACACTAATAGAAAGGTCAATAGAGAAACAGAGAGACATATATTTGTGCTTCATAGATTATACTAAGGCATTTGATAAAGTAAAACATGATGAACTGATTAAAATGTTGGAAGATATCAACATTGATGGAAAAGATTTAAGAATAATAAAGAATGTTTACTGGAACCAAGTAGCAGCAATTAAAATGGGAAATAAAGAGGGTAGTTACGAACAGATAAAGCTAGGAGTACGACAAGGGTGTGTCTTGTCACCAGATCTTTTCTCCCTGTATAGCGAAGTAATAATGAGAGAGATCAAAGAGATGCCAGGAATACTAGTTGGAGGTTATAATATAAATAATATACGCTATGCAGATGACACAGTATTGGTGGCGGATAATTCAACAGACCTACAACAATTATTAGATGTTGTAGTAACAGAGAGTGCAAGGAAAGGACTCTCCTTGAATATCAAGAAAACGGTAACAATGGTAATATCAAAGAAAATGGTGACACCAAAATGTGACATAGAAATAGAAGGGAAAATCCTTAACCAAGTTGATAATTGTAGATACCTAGGGGCATTTATAACATCAGATGGAAGATGTACAACAGAGATTAGGAGCAGAATAGGGCAGGCAAAAGCGGCATTTCAGAAAATGAAGAGTATTGTATGCAATAAGTCACTATCACTGAATGTAAGAAAGAGAGTGCTGAAATGCTATGTAGAACCAGTTTTGCTGTATGGCAGTGAATCTTGGAATGTAAATGAACAAATTAAGAAGAAATTAGAAGCAGCAGAGATGTGGTTCCTGAGACGAATGTTGCGAATTCTTTGGACTGCCAGAGTAACTAACGACGACTGCCTGAAACAGGCTAATGAAACTAGAACATTATATACAACAATAAGACAGAGACAAACAGCTTTCTTCGGTCATGTGATGAGAAGAGAGGCATTGGAGAACATCGTAACAACTGGAAAGATCGAGGGGAAGAGAGGCAGAGGTAGACCAAGAGAAGTGATGCTGGATGGATTGAGACGGTGGCATGGAGGAATATCAGCAGCAGAGTTGATCCAGAAAACCAAAGACCGAGATCTATGGAGAGCCATGAACGCCTACGCCAGCCGGCACGGCACTTGATGATGATGATGATACTTAGTTAGTTAAATGTCACCATTCAGATATTACCAGATTTAATTTTTCAATCTGAAGTGCATCTGTCACATGTGTTATTTCTTCAGTTAATGTGTATTTACCAAGATTACTTTGAGATAACATTATGCTCATACACTTACTTAGGTAACTCAGGGCTGAAAACATTAACATTCAATAAATGTTATCTCTTTCTCTTTCTGTCTGAGACTGAAAATCTCTTTTGTGAATCATCATCATCATGTGCCCCACCAGCTGGCATAGTCGTTCAGTCTCTCCACAGATCTTGGTGTTCCGGATCAACTCTGATGATAATATACCTCCATGCCACCCTCTGAGTCCAACCAGCTTCACTTCCTTCAGTCTGCCTCTTTTCTCACTTGTCTTTCTGGTCATCACTTCTCTTACATGACCAAAGAATGCTATTTGTCTTTTTCTTATAACTATAAATAATGTTCTTTCATTAGCCTCTTTCAGATGGTTCTTTTTAGTTAAACTGGCAGTCCAAAGCAATCGTAAAATTTGTCTCGGGATTTGATTGATTGATTGATTGATTTAGGAACCGACATCACAGCATTCAGGGCATTCCCATAAGCGCTCAGTCCCCATCCTCAGAAGCCAGCGAAGAGTTCCAACCCCAATAGTACCAGTAGCAATCTGATTATATGTGCGTCTCGCCTTTCCTCTAAGCATCAAGCATCGGCCAGATCGTCTCGTCACTCCACGCTGTCGCATTCTTGCCAGACCATGGTGATTTGTCTCAGGAACCACATCAAAGTTGATTCCAAGTATTCCATGGAAGCGTATATATTATAAGCTTGGTGTTGTTTCATTTCCTTTGACTTTCACAATCCCTAGAGTTATGAAAGGTCCTGTGTATGCACTGGTGTAATGGTTAGGACATTATGCTGACATTGACATGAATGCAAGAGACAAGAGTTGGACAAGAGTTCAATGTCAGCTCACACCAATCACTATAAGGGAGAGAGACTGACCACCTATTCCTCTGTGCACTCCGGCTTACACTTCCCACAGTAGGTTTCTGCTATGGAACTAGTTTATTGTTTTGTTTTTATGAAAGCTCTTCTTGTCTTTTGTATTATTATTTTAGTATCTTTATCTGTTCCCCATTTTTGTCTACATCATTACCTAAACAGGTGTATGATTCTGCCTCTTGAAGTGAGGTTTCACCAAATTCAGATTGTAATGTAAATGAGGAATTGATAAAGTGACATCTACACATTTTTAAATATTTTCAGGCAGATGTGTGCAGATGTACAAATAAGAAGAAGAAACCCTAATGTTTTTTCCACCCAGTGTTATGTTCAGCTTCCTCGAGTCTAGTTCTTCAATTCCTCTCCATCTTCTTTAATGCCCTTTTTACTTATTTTGCACCAAGCAACTCAACATAAATTGATCAGTTCTAACATAACATCAAATTTCTCTTCTTCAGTCCCAAACAGTGGTGACTTTCCCAGACTCTGTTATAATTATTATATGTTTTTGCCTTGTTGATACTTTACATTCAGCCGCAATGGTGGCCAAGAAGAAAGAATGTATGCCTCATGGAGTGTGTGTTTGATGCCTGGATCCTAGCCTATACAGTATGTGATAACTGCTTGGGTAGCTGCCTTTATTCCTCAGAATAAAAAAAAGTTCCCCATCAATGGTATGAATACCATATTGACAACAAACAAATAGATAGTTATTAATTTAACTTCTTCTGCCCATAGAGCATTATTATCTTAAAATGGCGACTGCTTAGGTGAAAAGGAGTAAACTGTACATTAAATGTACAAAATATGTCATTTTGATAACCCTCTGTCAAACTGCATTCTGTTCAACATGGTAGTCATCTCATTGGTTTAGTAATTCTCTTAATGTTTTCACTTATTTGTTCTATACCGGCATATCTCTTTGTCCTGCACTGGCCAGCTAACACACTTCGTCTTTCATGGCGTTCAACTATACTGTACACCAAAATATGCCAAAGTCTTTCACTTCAGAGTTGTAAAAAATGTGAGTCAAACAATTTCCAACATGATCTAACATCTGATGGAGTGACAATATTGAACAGTCTCTGAGACATCTATGTCTGGACTTAAAGGACCACAAATCAAGTGGGTGTCTCCATGATCATTACATCCCATAGTAGAAAAGAAGCCAGTAAGTATATAACATTTCTTCTTTAAGAGAATTGGCAATCCTAGTTCTTTTGAATAACGAAGACACAAACCATAGATTGTATGATTTATTGCCTGGCATATTTCACTGCTGAATTATCATCATCATCTCATCAAGTGCCTTGCCTGCTGGCTTAGGCATTCTTGGCTCTCCACAGATCTTGGTCTTTGGTTTTCTGGATCAACTCTGTTGCTGATATTCCTCCGTCTCAATCCATCCAGCATCATTTCTCTTGATCTGCCTCTGCCTCTCTTTCCCCCTCTGAATTATGCCATGTAATAAATCGTAAAATCTATGGTTTGTGTATTCATTATTCAAATTCACTACGGGAAAACATTGCTTTGATTTTCTGAAAAGTTCTTGTTCTATTGGAGACAAAAATGGTTAGGTCATGTTGAACTGTTGTTCTATTGACATGTTATATTTGAGGCTTTCATGTGGTGTCTTTTTACCTTTTTGAACTTTTGCTGCTAGGCTTTTTGCTATGATTCCTCCATTTTGATGAATTCAGTTTGTTTCTGCTGCTTTTACTGTATTGTTTTCATGCTGGTTTTATACTGCAGACAGCCCTAGATTCTCAACACTTTATATTAGTTAACAATGTTAATGTCATTAAACCAAAAAGTCATGCATACTTACTCTCAAACAGGTTGGGAATGAGCTTGTATACAATATCCTGTAATGTTCTGTCTGGCCTTAATAAAAACAAGGGGTGTGTTTCATGAACTTTTAGCTGACATTGTGGGCAGTGCTTACAACTCATCAGATACTTCACGATGCAGCTCTTGCAAACTACACAAAAACATTACAAGAGGATGTCAGCAACATAAATACTAACAGCATTTAATCTCTAACAGTAAGCAAAAACATTTAAACATTAGAAAGCAGACTGCAGGCCTGACTTAAGCAGAGAAGCTATCTTAACTCTTAGTTAATCCTCCATGCCAAATAAATGGCACAAAAAAGATACAAAAAAGAAAGAGTCACTTCAGAAAAATAAGAATAAATACAGGGTGTTTGAAATCAAAAACAGGAAAGATATTATTAGAGGATGGTGCCATAAGAAGATTCTCATTCATTCATTCATTCAGTAGCATGTCCTTTGCAGAACCTCGCTTCCATAACAACCCTCAGGAAAGCTTCTCGATCACAAGCAAGATGCTCAGCGTCCGACACACCCACCTGGAGATCATCCACTACATCCCGCACCCATCTTCTCTTTGGCCTTCCTCTTCGTCTCTTCCCAAGCATATTTGTTTTTTGTTTTTTTGCATATCCTATTATAGGACATTGCTGTGAACACCAGCATTTTACCGTGGTTGTTGATTTCTTGGCAAGATTACGCTCAGTAGTTTGACATTGCTTTCTGAGCAGCCAGCTCACATATCCTGTAAGTTACGGGCGCGGAAAGAACCGCTACCGATTCTCACACAGCCGGGTTTGCTCACATAGATAAACGGGATTATGGAGAAAGTCGCTAACCCCGGCTCCCAAGCATATGCCCCTCCATTATTGTTCTCTCCAAACTTTCATGACACTTCAAGTGACCAAAATATATCTATTTTCTTTGTTTTATCGTCTTTAATAGCCAACCCTCTTCAATATTCAGCTCTTAAAGTATGGATGCATTTATTCTTTTCTTTACCCAAGATATTCTTAGAACCCATCTATAACATTTATATTCAAAAGCATTTATGCGCTGTTCAGATTGTTTAGTAAGTGTCCAGGTCTCACAGGCGTATGTTGCAATGGCAAAGACGCATTCTCTTAAAAATCTAATTTTTGTAGTTCTATCTGTCCCACTCCATAATTTATTAAGTTGTTTTAGTCTTTGAAGAGCAATAGATAGTCGTCGTTGAATTTCTTTCATTGTGTCACCATTGTTGGTAATCATTGACCCAAGATATTCGAAGATTCTATTAGCTATAAATACAGATTTCAGCATATCAATCAGTAAATATCCACTGCTGTAAATATCATTCAACATTATGGTTAATTTATCTACTCCAAATTCTTCCAGTACAGCAGTGGATATTTACTGAGTGATGTGCTGAAATCTGTATTTATAGCTATACTAAAAAGGCAGGAGTAATTGAATGTGAAGATTTTCGTACAATTAACCTCATAAACCATGTCACTAAGTTTCTACTCAGAATTATAATGAGAAGAACAAGAAAGAAAAAAAAATGGAAATTGGTGAAGAACAGTATGCATTTGTGGAAGGAAAGGGTACAAACAATTCAATATATACATTAAGAACACTAATAGAAAGATAAATAGAGACACAGAAAGACAAATATTTGTGCTTCACAGATTATACTAAGGCATTTGATAAAGTAAAACATGATGAACTAATTAAAATGTTGGAAGACATCAACACTAATGAGAAAGATCTCTGAATAATAAAGCATATTTACTGGAACCAAGTAGCAGCAATTTAAATGAGAAATAAAGAGGGTAATTATGAACAAATAAAGCTAGGAGTAAGACAGGGGTGTGTCTTGTCACCAGATCTTTTCTCCCTCTATACAAAGTTATAATGAGAGAGAACAAAGAGAGGCCGGGAATACTAATCAGAGGTTATAATATAACAAATATACGCTATGCAGATGACACAGCATTGGTGGTGAATAATGCTAAAGATCTACAATTTTTGGCCCTTGTAGTAACAAAGAGTGCAAAGAAAGGACTCGCCTTGAAAATCAATAAAATATTAACAATGGTGATGTCAAAGAAAAAGGTGATATCAAAATGTGAAATGGAAATAGCAGAGACAATTCTTAACCAAATGGATAATTTTAAATACCTAATTTATAACATCAGATGGAAGATACACAGAGATTAAGAGCAGAATAGGGCAAATAAAAACTGCATTCCAGAAAATGAAGAGTATCTTATGCAATAAGTCACTATCATTGAATGTAAGAGAGTGCTAAAATGCTATATAGAGCCTGTTTTGCTCTATGGCAGTGAATCTTCGAATATAAATGAACAAATTAGGAAGAACTTGGAAGCAACAGAGATGTGGTTCCTGAGATGAATGTTGTAAATTCCTTGGACTGCCAGAGAAACTAACAATGATTGCCTGAAAGACATCGTGACAACTGGAAAGATCAAGGGGAATGGAGGAAGAGGCAGACCAAGAGAAATTATGCTGAGACGTTGGCATGGAGGAATATCCTCAGCAGAGTTGATCCAGAACACCAAAGACCGAGATCTGTGGAGAGCCATGAATGCTTATGCCAGCTAGCAGGGCCCTTTATGATGATGATGATGATGATGATCTTGAAACCCTGTTTTGATGGAAGGTTGTGTATCCACAGATGAAGAATCTCTTAAGATTTTTAGGTGTGTTTCTTGGATGCAGATGATATTAATATTACTCTTCCTGTGGATTTCTTGAAGGTCGACTACTTATTTCTCACTTCTGCATTATGATGAGTTACTGTAAGGCAGAGCTCTACTTTCCTCTGACTGTAAAGCTGGTAAAGGCACAGGTTGCTTGTGTGGGTCCTCATAAAATCAGGGCACCAGCACTGCTCTTACCCAGTTGTAGTTTGAAGGAAAAGCACAATGACACAATGTTAGACTGATGCATGGCCATTTCCTGTAAATGTGTGCATACCCTCATCTTTCCTGATGTCTACACCATGCATGTTTCATCTTGTTGCAAGAAGGGTTTTGTTTTCTCTCTGGGTTGCTTTCCTTAGTCTCTCCATCTGTGAATGATGCCTGCAAGGCTGCACTATAGCTTGTTTGCTGTAGTATCCTTGGCTTAAGATTATACTGGCCATGTTCGCATGATACTCCTGGTATGAATTTATGGGTATTTCAGTGGAAGTAGCAGCCCCACCTGCTATTCTGCCATCCTGTAGGACAAGCACTAGTTTAGTCCATGACTGCTTATTTATCCAGGATAATTCTGGCTTATATCTCTGTTGATACATCATATCTGGAGGTTGTTCCATGGTCAACATTTGGGTGGCTGCCACCCCTGGAAAAACCAGCAATGGCGCAGACAAACTCTTCTAGTGATACTTTTAAATTCTTCTATGCCCATTGTCTTCTAGATTCAGCAGATATGGCTTTGATTGTGACATGTTTATGAACGGCTGATTCAGATCTTTTGACTTTTTTAAGGATCTAATTTGTTAAACAGCTACACTGATGTGGTCATAACTATACTTCATAATGTTTTATCCAATAGATATTCAAGTCTTCATCATATCATTTCTCCGTGGTTTCATTTTGTCCTCAGGAGTCTAGGGCTCATTCCAAGGAGCTTAAATGCTTCTTTCTGTTGGTATCTGTGGCAATTATATTTTACCTTGAGTTGACAGGCTGACAACTAAACATATTCAGACAGACATTACTGAGTACATCAGTAAAAATGCAAAATAAGATATTGTATGTAAAGAGACAGGTCTTCACTTAAACTAGGTCACATAATTATGATGTAAGTGACCAGATTTGTTCCACACCACTTTTCCCTCTGAGACAAACCTCCAGAAATAAGTAAAGTGAAGGACTCCTGTACACACATTGAAGCATATTGAGTTTATGGTCAAAGTAAACATAGGACCTTTTCACATGCCTTGGGTGCACTGGGCATATGGTGTTAGACCATACTTTTAGAGACCCATCAGTAGTCACTGGGTATAACGTTGGCCACATTCACTTTTCAAAATATTTCCAGGTACTTATTTTAGGCTAAGTCGATTTGGACGCCCAGGCCAATTTTCAAAATCTTCTTTGAAGCAGATTCAACCCTTGTCTACTAGGCCAGCAGGCAAGCATGAAACAAATCACTGACACCAATATTATCAGTCTGCACTGACCCTAACATAATTCTGGTCAGAGAAAGAATCTTGCCACTGCTGGGAAGTGTACCCAGACCACTGTGTTGTCACCATCAGTCCCAATCTGTAAATTTGTGCTCTTCAACTAGCCAAGAATTAATTTCTTACATGTATGTAGACATTCTGTGATAGTTGTAGCATCAATGAAATATCCACCACAAAGAGAGCAAACAACATGTGGATTGATCTCCTGAATGCAAATCTTGATAGTCTGCAGAATAAATTTAGAAGAAGTCAGAATCTGCACTGTTGTAGTGAGTACATGAATTTATAACAACATAAGACCTTTGAAAACTTTCTTCAATGACTAAACAACTTGCAGGCAACACCAGAGCACATACTACTCACACCAATGTGATGTTCAGGTATAGGAGCTCACATATGCTAAGTTCAGCATTAGCATAACAGAGTACTGCTTGATTCTTTCTTATAGTTGTGTCAATGTTCTACTTTCATTAGCCTTTTCCTGGCAATCTTTGTCAGCAGCACAGAGCTAGTAAATATTAATTTGACATATAGAGGACTAACAAATACACACAACACAACATTTCTCATTCTCGTATTTAGGTTTTGTAATAAAGATCCAGTTTGGCAAGCCCCTATGCACTAAAAATAATAATCTCTAGCCATTTAACCAAAAACATCATGCATATGCATAAATGAACCATCCATCCATCATGTGCCATGCCGATAAGCATGGGCGGTTATGATTCGCCATTTCACTCGATCACCAGAGTCGTGTATCAGCTCAGTGTTCTTGTCTCAACCATGCCACATGGCCAAGCCATCCGGGTATTTACTCTGTTTTCCCCTTGTTCTCTTCCCCTCGATCTTGCCAGTTGTCACCAAGTTCTCCAATTTATTTCTTCTCATAACATGCCCAAAAAATTGTGACTGTCTATGTCTAATATCTCTTATCAGTTTACGATTTTCATTTGTTTCTTCTAGGACTTGATCATTGGTTTATCCATCTATCCATGGTATTCTTTGCATTCTCCTCAGAAACCACATTTCCACAGCCATCAGATGTTTTTCAGCTTGGCTGCTCATTGTCTACGCATCACATCCATACAAACGTACAGGTTCTTCGTAGCGCCTGAACACTTTTTGGGTATTCATGTATGAATGAAATAATGTATGAAAGAAGGTGATAGAAGGGCAGAATGTTAGATGGGCCTGCGTGCCAAATTCTTAATCCTTTGAAAATAAAGTTTGTTCATTCGTTTATTTGTTCGTTCGTACTTTTTCTTGTAGCAATTGACATCTTTTTATTGGTCAGTATGTTTTTCATCTTGCAAAAGGCTACCTTTGCCATGGTGATTCTTGTTCTAATCTCTTCAAGGCATCTCCCATCAGATGTTATGATTGTTCTGAGATAATTGTACCGATTCACTTGTTTAAGAATATTCCCATTTACTTGTATATTACATTGTGGTATTTTGTTCTTCTTAGTGACGACCATAATCTGTGTCTTCTTACATTTTAATTCTAACCCTAGTTTTTCACTGTGTGCAACAACCGCATCTTCTCATTGTTGCAGATCCTGCTCATTAATATAATAAGACTTCAGGAATTTGTACAAATGCCCACATCAATGAAGATAATTTATTCACAAAAGCTGGTTTATTTTTAGGCTTGCTTTGATTATTTCACTATTGTATTCTATACTATATATATTCAACCATTAAAATATTCCGAACACATCAGATTAATTATGCTAATGTTTAAATTCAAACTCATTGCCCTTTGCAACAGTTCAGAGGCACTATATTGTACAGGTCACTAATATCATTGCTGAAAATTAATTTTGAATTGCCTTTCTCTCCTGATCGTCTGCAAATAGAAGTTCATTTATTTCCTGTGGATCAGTTGTTTCATCTACAAGTATCAATAAATGTTTTATTATAATTTCTAGTGATGGCAATAATTATAATAATTGAAAATTCCATAAGTATCAAAAATAATATTCACCCTAGGGTTCAAATCAAAAATATATACCATCTCCTATGTAAGTCGATGCTGTGGTGAAGGAATTACAAACACAATTCGTAATTCTGCATATCACGTTCAAAACACAGCTGTGGACAATTTGGAAGCAGACCGCCTTGAGCTGATTTTCATACAATAGTATGAGTGCTGGTCGTTCAGAAAGCAATGGCAAACTACTGAACGTAAACTTTCGAAGAAATCACAAACAGGCAAAAAATGCTGGGGTTGACTGTGACCTCCTTTACGGGATTTGCAATTAACTTTTTTTTATGTAAGGTTGTTTGTCAAGTCCCTTGTTCGCTATACAATTATATATGACTAATTCACAAAAATAATTTGCTGTTAGGAATTAGGAATTTAATCTCTTACAAAAATGATGAGCAGTTTACAGGTATTATGCCAATGCTTATTTAAAAAAACATTGTCCATACTAAACAATTTTAGTACTATATTGTCACTTGTCAATTCTAAAAATATTTGATCCCCACATGAGTAATGCATTAAAACAAACAAAAAAACAAAGAATGAATGTTGCAGTGATATAATGAGCTCAATTAGTGGAGTCCAGTATGGATTGTAATAGTATAAACGAAAATGAAACACTTAATTGTGCAATTTTATACAAGAATTTTATTAATATAGAACTGGTTATTTATGCAATTTAATTCATATTTACACTTATTCTTGCTACAACTAGGTATGGTTGGTAAGTTCACAGGCAGAAAATACTAAATATAATTTAGGAGCCAGCACTTTTTTCTCAGGAGCCAGCATATTATTTTTTCCCCCAAATAAACGGGCTAAGAAAAGTATTGAAAATTCAGACACCAGGTAAAATTGTCCAGGTGAAATGGTGACTGGTGGATCCGGATTTTTCTATCCCTTGGTAGGTTATTACAATAACATTTAAACAGCAGTGCCTTAATGTCTACTTGGGATTCCGGCTGTGTGTACGACACAAGTGGATGTGTGAAAAAAACACTTCTGCTGTTTGGCAAGTCCAAATTTATCTCTATTTCTCAATAACTGAAGTTGAATGAACAATTAATTCAGACAAAATGTAATAACTCCACAAATAAATAACGTACAGATGTGAATAAATATGGTGGATTTCATTTTGTCAACTCTATCCAATAAGAGATGTATTGTGGTCAACCCAGTCTCATTAAATAGGTATCAGACAATTTTCAGAATCTTTTGAGAATTGCATGGGAGGGGAAAAGTGATAAAGAAGGGAAATGGCCACCCCACCTCATGTACAATGACCTAGAATTTGTGAAGGCCCAACACTTCACACCATAATTACAGCATCATACGCCCCAATGACAGTATAGTACACCCCAATGACATTATCATACACCCCAATGACAGTATCATAACCCCAATGACAGTATCATAACCACGACAGTATCATACACCCCAATGACAGTATCATACACTCCAATGACAGTATCATAACCACAATGACAGTATTGTACACCCCAATGAGAGTGTTGAACACCCCAATGACAGTATTGTATACCCCAATTACTGTATCATACACCCCAATGACAGTATCATACACCCAAATGACAGTATTATACACCCCAATGACAGTATCATACACCCCAATGACAGTATTATACACCCCAATGACAGTATTGTACAGCCCGATGACAGTATCGTACACCTCAATGACAGTATCATACACCCCAATGACAGTATCATACACCCCAATGACAGTATTGTACAGCCTGATGACAGTATCGTACACCTCAATGACAGTATCATACACTCCAATGACAGTATTATACACCCCAATGACAGTATTGTACAGCCCGATGACAGTATCGTACACCTCAATGACAGTATCGTACACCTCAATGACAGTATTATACACCCCAATGACAGTATTGTACAGCCCAATGACAGTATTGTACAGCCCGATGACAGTATCATACACCTCATTGACAGTATCATACACTCCAATGACAGTATAGTACAACCCGATTACAGGATAGTACACCCCATTGACAGTATAGTACAACCTGATGACAGTATAGTACAACCCGATTACAGTATAGTACACCCCAATGACAGTATTGTACGCCTCAATGACAGTAATGTACACCCCAGTGACAGTATTGTACACCCCAATGACAGTATTGTACAACCCGATGACAGTATAGTACACCCCAATGACAGTATTGTACGCCCCAACCCCAATGACAGTATCATACGCCCCAATGACAGTATCGTACACCCCCAATGACAGTAGCGTACACCCCAATGACAGTATTGTACACACCAATGACAGTATTGTACAACCCGATGACAGTATTGTACAACCCGATGACAGTATCATACACTCCAATTACAGTATTGTACACCCCAATGACAGTATAGTACACCCCAATGACAGTATCATACATGCCAATGACAGTATCATACACGCCAATGACAGTATTATACATGCCAATGACAGTATCATACACGCCAATGACAGTATCATACACGCCAATGACATTATCATACACCCCAATGACAGTATCATACACCCCAATGACAGTATCGTACACCCCAATTACAGTATAAATTAAATTGTTTGCATATCCTTTACAGGACATCGCTGTCAATATCATCATCTTTCAGCTGATTGCTGATTTTTTGGCAAGATTATGCTCCGTTGTTTGCCATTGCTTTCTGAGCGACCAGCTTACATACCCCATAAGTTACTGATGCGGTTAGAACCGCTGCCGATTCTTGCCGTCATCACGTTACTCACGAGAGTATACAGGATTACAGAGAAAGCCGCTAACCACCTAGGCCAGGGAGACCGGCCAATGACAGTATAGTACACCCCAATGACAGTATCATACACCCATGACAGTATCATACATGCCAATGACAGTATCATGCATGCCAATGTATCATACATCACAATGACAGTATCATGCATGCCAATGACAGTATCATACACCACAATGACAGTATCATACACCCCAATGACAGTATCATACACCATAATGACAGTATCATACACCCCAATGACAGTATCATAACCCCAATGACAGTATCATACACGCCAATGACAGTATCTTATATGGGACTACCTTTACCTTTTATTTAACTATCTAATAAGATTTATTTTCATTACTTTTGAAAAATTTGAGAGATTTCATAACAATTACTATTTTTCCCTTTTAACAAAGTTCGTTCAAAATGAACTAGCTGTTAAAAATTCAAATTTCCACTTACAGTGGGCACAGTAGTTTGAATGATGTGACAATTTATTACTTTTTCAAGGTCCATCAATGTGTATTGTTCTGGTACTTTTAACATTTTTGAAAATTTTACTACAATGTCCTAACTAGTCATTTCTCAAGACTTAATGGTAAGGAAATTCATGGCTGAGAAGTTTAGGTGTCCGCTTCTAGTGCGGGAAGACATGGCTGCGAAGTTTAGGTGTCAGCCTCTAACATGGGCAGTTATCACGACATGTATGTTCCCTCTATACCTCCATTCCCCACGCCGATGGCCTCAAGGCGCTACAGTTCTTTCTGGATCAACGCACAGATCAAGCCATCCCTACACGCACACTTGTGAGACTCGCTGAATTGGTCCTCACCAATAATTCCTTTGAGTTCAATGGCCACTACTTTGAACAAATCAGCGGTGTCGCCATGGGCACTAAAATGGGACCTAGCTACGCATGTGTATTTATGGGACATCTGGAACACCAGATTGAACTTAGCTATGATGGTCTTCTCCCTTCTTTTTACCGACGCTACATCGATGACGGCATAGGTCTCACTGACATGTCAGAGGCGGAACTGAACCGTTTCATAAATTATGTCAATAACTTCCATCCATCGATCAAATTCACCTCAGAAATGTCTACCACCTCTGTCAATTTCCTTGACACCACCATCAAGTTAAACCCTACAGGCCTGACGACCTCTGTGTACTATAAACCCACTGATGCTCACGGTTTCCTCCTGTACAGCTCATCCCACCCCAAAAGCTGCAAAGATTCCATCCCATATTCCCAGCTACTCCGCCTTCGTCGTATCTGTCAGGACGATAATGACTTCCTCGAGAGAGCCCACGAAATGCTGGACTTTTTCCGCAGACGGTCCTACCCAGAGGACGTCTTGTCGACAGCTTTCTGCCGCATAACCCAGGTCTCGCGGGAAATGTCCCTCGCCAAGCATACGCGACCTCCGAACAATGAACCCAAGCTTATCCTCACCTTCCACCCACATGCCTATGCCATCAAGCACATTTTCCTGAGACACTGGTCCATCTTGGAATCCGATCCTACCACTCGTGAGGTATTCTCCAATGGCCCCAGGGTAATTTTCCGCCGTAACCAGAGCCTCAGAGACCACCTTGTGCATAGTCGCCTCCCCACGGTTACCTCATCCATGGGCACATTCGAATGCCATCGCAGGAACTGTCTGACATGCCCATACGTTGTTCAGACACCAGAGATTGCATTTCCCCGAGGTACCTTCACCTTGAAAGATTCTTTCACTTGCACATCCTGCAATCTGATTTATGTTATCATCTGCAAACGATGTGACATGAAATACATTGGCCAAACGGGCAGACGTCTTGCGGATCGTTTCAGGGAACACCTCAGGGACATCAATCAGGGCGCTGACAAACCTGTCCCCAACCATTTCAATTCCTTCAACCATAATGGAGCCGACGATGCATGTGTCACCGCACTAAAACCTTGCTTCTCCAATAGCGGCGTCAGACTTAAAATTGAATGCCAACTAATCAACAATCTGGGATGCATCCACCCAGCCGGAATTAATACGGTTGTGGACGCTACAGTATAACTGTGGCATCTTCCCTAATTGTTCACACTATTTATTACTATGCTGCCCCCCCCTCCCCCACATCTAACTTAATTGTCCTCACTTTCCTATATTTTCATAGCAGACTGTTCACATATTTTTGGCTACTCCAATCCTTTTTGGCAACCCATTTTTAATTCAGCTGGCCAAGTCACCTTTCCGGCCTCACGTGGCTAAGTTATAGATCGTGTGTTAGTGTATTGTGGTCTTTCGTTTGCTGTATCTCGTTGTTAGCTGTGTTGTCATTGACAAAGATTCTGAGAATCGAAACGTCTGTGTGTCGTATTGTATGCGTTCGTGTGTATTTTATCTTATTTTATTATTCATTTTTATATTTATTGAGTGCTTCTGATTTCGGATTTTTCACCTGTATTTCGCGACACGTGGATCTCCTTGTAAGGTATGTGCAACGTTTGTTGATGTTTAGTTCGTTTTTTCTCGCAGGAGTTTAAAATACCTATTTGTTTCCATTTCATATTGTTATATCCTGCTGCAGCCGCTGCTTTTTCTCTTTTATTCTCTAACATGGGAAGACGTGGCTGAGATTAGGTGTCCGCTTCAAGTGCGAGAAGACATGTCTGAGAAGTTTAGGTGTCTGCCTCTAGTGTGGGAAGTAGTGGTTGAAAAGTTTAGGTGTCTACTTCTAGTATGGGAAGACGTGGCTGAGAAGTTTAGGTGTCAGCCTCTAGTGCAGGAAGACGTGACTGATGAGAAATTTAGGTTTCCGCTTGAGGCTCAGGAGTTAACCGGTTCTAACTCCAACATAAGAATGGACATTTTCATAAGAACCATTGGCACTGGTTTCTAATGATACCCAAGTCACCTGATCTCTTGGGTAGTGAGATCGCACAAACAGTCTTCTCAAAAGGTTAACGGTTAAGGCAACAAGATCAACTTCACTGCGTTGGGTTTGACCATATCTGGCTCTGTCTGAACAGCAAGCCGCCTGCTGAATCATTGTCTGAATGCATCACATAAAGCATGGATGCCATAGCTCCAGCAGTGACCCCCATCTCGAATAATGGAGGGATTCAGGGGGTCTCGTGTGCAAATTGTGCATGTTAAAAATACTGCAGTAATTTAAAATTACACAGAGTAGGCCAGAAGGTAGCTGCCCTGGCACAGTTAGGAACGGAAATCTTAACAAAAGACGGGAAGCTGGAACCTGCTTCAGTGAATCAGTGCTTCCGTGTGTGGAATATGAATGGAATATATGTCTAGAGACAGTAAACCTTACACAAATTCATGTTGAAGACGGAAACGCTTAATTTCTACGTGCATAACTCAGACAGACGAACTCCCACTGATAACGAGGAAGAAAAAGAACATAGAATTTCAATTAAAATGAACAATGAATGCCTCGATCACTGTAGAATAAAAGAAGTAAAGAAATTAATAAACAAAAGGTAAAATTTGTAAATGCAAAACATAAAAATTCACCTCATCCATGAACACAATAATACTTTCCAAAATTAGAATCAATTTCACAGGTCCTAGGGCTCTTACTTATTAAATTTAGCAGTAAGTGACCAATTAACTACTGTTATACTATATTTACAAACATAATGTCTATTCTATAGTACTACTGATATTAATTGTGCGTTGTACAGAACGTTTTCCGGATTCTGTTTTAAATTGTTGTTAACTTTGAGTCTAAAGTACGAAATAAACTGAATAATGTATTTTTTATTATTATTATTTAAAATTGCATATACTTCACAGAACGTCGCAGTCAACAACATCATTTCTTGCTGCTGTGATCTCTTGGAAAGTTTACATTCAGTAGTTTGCCATTGGCTTCTAATGACCGGCACCCATACATCAATCAATCAATCATGTGCCATGCCGGAAAGCGTGGGCGGTCATGACTCGCCATTTCACTCGATCACATACCACTTCATAAAAAACCGACGCAAGGTGGTCTGCTGCCAAATCGCCCACAGCTGTGTTTCGAACGTGGGTATGCAGTGTTACGAACTGCGTCTGTAACCCCTTCGTCACGGAGCCGGCGAATAATGTATTACACTTTCTTTTTCAGTGAGCAGTATGAAAAATCCCCTGCCGCCTTGCTGGGCCAGTCGCAGTACAGAAAAATAAATAGGCCTACTGTGTACCTAACCGAGAGCCGTCCTGCCCTCAGGAAGGCGAATGACATGCATCCGCTGCAACGTAATCCGCTTTCTTTTTCATGGCACCTTTTGATTAGGCCGGGAGAAAGGCAGCTTCTTTATCTCGACCGTTTGGTCTCTATAGTCGAATCCGCATCCGTAGTTTGCTTTACTACGATGAACTCCCCTGCCACCATGTTGCCTTCTGTGCTTGTGCCCACAGCTGAAGGTGTCGTATTTATGCACGAGGCCAAAGGAAACCAGCTCTTCCTCTAGACCATTTTCATTGTGTTTGCGGGATGTCTTCCTCCCCAGGTCAATTATTTCTGCTGCGGAAAGCAGCCTCAACGTGGCGCCTTGCTCTACCGACAGCGACTGCTGTCGCCACTTGGCTGCGGTGACGGGACTTCGAACGACATGTCTCTACCATGGTGTCCATCGTTTTGCAGCTTCAAGTACCTCGTTGTGTCTACGCCTCATGTGCACCATTTCTGCTGGACAGGATAGCTAGTTGGGTCGGCACAAGACAGTAAAGATTGTTTTCGATCAATGTTACGATCTGATGGTTCTGGGAACTTAACTAGGCTGTGTTCTGAAGATAGAGCCATAGGTCATCTTATTGCGTCGAGTTTGACTGCACAATCGCCGTGTCTCAGACTAGCGAGCAGGTCGACGTACTGTTCTACCTTACTTCGCCGTCTTATACCAATAAAGTTACGAAGGCGAAGAATAGGTTCGAAAATTATTATATTTAAACTGTAAATTTACATGGAAATTCAAAAAGATAAACAAATGCTGCATTTAAAATTTAAAATTCGACATGACTTTCGAATGAATACATTCCACGGTCATTAATGTTACTTGCATATCATTTACAGGACTTCGCAGTCAGCCCCGGCATTTTTTGCTGTTTGTGATTTGTTGACAAGTTTACGTTTAGTAGTTTGTCATTGCCTTCTGAACGACCGCTGTGTTCCTCACGTGGACATAGGGATTACGGAGAAAGTCGTTAACTCCTTCGCGAGGGACTGCTTGCACATTAAATTTCTATTTGACAGGTTCATGTGATGATAAGAAAACTAAACAGTTTGCTTTTAAATGCTAACATTGAGCCAGGTCTTGATTTGTTGTACTCGAAATATACGATCCTTATATAACAAAGTTTTCTCGATGTTCTGTGCAAATGCATCAGCTTAAATAGATATAATCTGAAACTTGAAAACAACCTGAACGGTTCTAATACGTTTTATGACAGTCGCTTGAATATTCGGGCTCCAGTTCTACTTTCATTGATTATTTTATTAAAATTAGTACCCAGGTACTCGAAAATCTTCCTGTTTGAAAATCACATTACCAGTTTGCATACTTCTATTACTACTGTCCAGTTTTGTTTATTACTGTTTATTTTTATTGAAAATAGTGCCATAGTACGCAATGGAGTCTTCCTGTTTGCAAATCACAATATCATGTTGCATATTTATAATTCCCATGCATAAGGTTTCTCTGCACACCATCGCATATTTCTTCTTGCGTTGATTTATGATCAGGTCTCTCATTTCTGCACCACTTCTGTTGTTTCTTAACTAAGGTTTTGGTTAAGAACAGGTACCCTTGGGTTGTTTCTACATAATTACCCACAGTATTGTAAATGGGTACCAGAAAATATCTTTGGACGTAAAGGCTACCAGTGTGTTATTTACAACATCTCCCATAGAGTACTGATTGATCAATTAAAAAAAAAAAACATATCAGTCTATAACCGTTGACATATGCCTGGGTCATTGACATTGAGATGAGTGACCTGTGTAGCGGGACTACGAGAAAAAACAATCAACCCTGAGAAATAATGGGGCGGGTGTGAGTGGATACCCCTAGGGTGGATGAGGCGAAAGACAGTTGAGTGTTGTGTGAAGTCAGGAGACTTGAAAGTCAGTGAGAGAAGAGACCGACTGTGGGTCAGGTCGTTTAAGAGAGTTGATGTTTTGACTCCGAACGGGTCGGGAGTTGAAGGATAGAAGCGGAGGTAGGACGGATATAGCTCCGTCCTGGATTGTGTTGTTCTCCGAGTTTGAATGCAGGCCAAAAACCCAGAGTGGGGTGGATAGTGAGTGTAGGCCTATACCCATTGTGTGGGTTGTCGTGTGTGAGGTCCAGCTGGGGCTAGTAGCTGGATACCTGTCGTGGACATTCGAGAGTAAGGAGGCCTTGAGAAGGCAGTGATGTGTGCGGATTAAGTGTGAGGAGGATATACTTATTTGGTGGATTTATATTGTGTCTGGATATATAAGGATGTTCCGTTTGTCCGTGTTCTTTCTGTATTAAAGGATTATGTGCGCCAACTCAATCTTGTTTACTGACTGATGGATGTGTATTACTGGAGTGAGTTGCATTGTGAGACAGTTAGATAGCTCAATTGACACACCAGGAGCATCGTTACCTAGACAACGACCATCGCACGCACTTATCATAAAGAACGTCGTGTGATATCTGGGAGGCTTCGTCCGATCAAGAACAATATAGACATTGTTGTCATTCTGGTTATCTGTGAACTTGTCGATTAGAGAGGATACTAAGATCAGAGACATTAGTCGGATGCCCAATTACAACGACAATTATGGCACAAAGAATAAACACCATTTTCAGTAGACGGTCAATGCCAAAAGTGTCCGAGAAGTATTACACAGTTCGCGAGAAGGTCACACTACATTTAAATTACCGGACAGTCAGCACACGTAAACAGACGAGGCGGGGCGCCAGGAGGAGACACGGCACATGTCAACGGAGAGTGGGGAGTCACGGGGTTGGTCACTAGTTACAAAGAGCGCACAGACAAAAAAAAACTGTCGTGGTTGAGACGACAGGCGCATGTGTTTATACGTCAAGAGACTGTGCTAGCGGACAGCACAGGTGAAATGTCGCGTGGACAAAAACGTGTTTGCGACAAGAGCGAGTCAGCATAATGGGACAGTAATCGCTGTCGGTGATAAAGACAGGATTGAAAATTCAAAGATATTGACAGGTGTATGTGTGCTGATGCGACGCACGGTGTGGTCACGAGTCGACAGGTGAAGAATTTCACCACAGCTAACACGACGGGGGAGGACGGTGGAAATTGTGAGTTTCCACGGACAAATCGGGTCAGCGCTGTTTACGAGGACAGCTGACCAAAGGGGTAGTAACGGTACCCCTACCACAGCTGGGTGGGACAGGACAGGTGTCTTTGTGGATAACGGGAAAAGTTTCCGGTCAGTTTACAGTGTGTATTATTGTGACAAAGATTACTGAAGTTGACCTGCGGGTCAAGGTTGGGGACAGTGGAAAGTTACTGAGATTTTCCAGAGGAGAACTGGATAAACAAGTTGTTTATGAACGAAACCAGACTTTATGTTCATCTTTGTTGAAATCCCTTTGTCATCATTATTCTGTTATGAGCAAACATTTTAACGTGGCGTCATCACAACCGTGGTCGTATTTCTTTGCCAATAAAGATTTATATATACAAGTTTAAAGTGCTGAACATTTGCTGCCATTTTTTTATGAATCTTGTCGGGTAACGGCAATCCAGAACATATAGGATACAGCAAAGCGCCATCTCCGCAATGAAGGTAGAAAAAACGGTTGGATAATTGCTGTGTTGCCACCACGTCCAGGGAAATTAACAACATATCGAAAAACTATTAACAGCAAAATATGAACTATTGACGACGGATTAAGAAGCACATATTTGTCGGCTAACCATCTGCACATTTTGGTTGCTGTCACCGTTTTAACTGTCGTTATCGTTTGTCTACTTATATATATATATGGATATTTTATTACATGTAGTTGTTGCATAGGCACTTTTTGCGATCTCTATCTACATTAGGATAGGCCTTGCAAAACGTGGTTTTTTTTCTGGTGCTTACGATATTTTTGTTTGGAAAACGCTAATGAGTTATCGTGTCGTGCAGTGGCATTGGAGTCCTAACCAATATCTAGAGCCGAGTTGTCTGACGTCAGATTTGTGTATATTTTGATGCTATAATTTTATTTTATTTTCTCTCTCTTTCTTTTCGTTATATTTACATATGATATTTGTTGTGTTCGGATATATGTGATTATTGTGATCTTTCGTCATTTCTACTGTCTAGTGGTCGGTGTCCGGTTACATATTATTACGCGCATTGTGGTCGTTTTACACAAGCTTGTGGTTGTTACTGTGGTTTATGTCTTTGTGATCACCGTCCCCGTGTACTTGGCTTGTGAGTCTAACGTTTTATAGACAACATTTACTGTTATCATTCATTCGTTTTGTATATGTATATATATGTATGATTAAATATAGTTCCAGAGTGTTTTTTTTTTTACAGCTATTGCAGATATATGTGAGGGAATATAGGTAATATCCCTCCCCCCCCCCTCACTACCTAGTGCGTGAAGAGGGACTGTGTGAGTACAGAGTGCTATTTTAGCACTACGAATTTGCGTACACATTGAGTGGTGGTGTACTTTACTTAGGGAAGACACACAAAGACTCGCAGCAGAGTCTTTACATTTATAGTTGGCTGACAGACAGCATCGTGTCCACAAGTACAAGATGCCTACTTTAATGGAATATATTGAAGCAGGTGAAAGGTTAGGCCTGAAGGGTAAAGAGTTACAGGAGTATGCCGAAGCAAAAGAACAAAAACAGATTGAAAGAGACCAAAGACAAGCTGAAAGAGAACAGAGACAGGAAGAAAAGGTAGCTGAGGACAAGCGCCTACAAGAAGTAAAGTTAGCTGAAATGGAAAACAGGCGTCTACAGGAAGAAAAGTTAGCTGAGAGAGAACAAAGACAGGCTGAAATGGAAGCCAAGCGTCTACAGGAAGAGAGAGAGACACACATATGAAAATGGAAATTGAGAAAGAGAAAATTAAGATGGAAGCGGAAATTGCTATAAAAAGGTTAGAATTTGCATCGAAGGGTAAAATTGAGGAAGGCAGAAGACCTTCACAGTCGTCACAGCGACTAAAACTGCCATATTTTACGGACCGAGACAACCTTGAATCGTATCTTGACAGATTTCAAGCATCTGCGAAAACTTTAGGCATCCCAGAAGAAGAATATGCGATGCGGCTAGACGAGTTTTTGACGGGTAAAGCTCTAGATACCACGTTTAATTTACCTGTGGAAGAAAGAAACAACTACACTATTTTGCGGCAACGTTTGTTAACAAAGTTCCAACTAACTGAGCATGGCTATAGAACAAAGTTTAGACAGTTAGGACCAGAGACAAATCAAGATTTCACAGATTTTGTTAACACAGTAAAGAACACATTTAACAAATGGATGGAGCTCGCAGAAGTAGGGAAAGATTTTAATAAATTAGTGGATTTAGTGTTAAGAGACAAAGTTTTATCAGCATGCAATATAAACTTAGTGGCTTTCTTTGAGGAACGCAAGCCAAAGGACATAGACACAATGTCACAGTTAGGGCAAAACTACATGACTGCACATCCAAACAGTTCTATTGGTAGAGAAATGAGTGAGGAAATAGTCTGTGCAGCGTACACTAAACAGGACCAGAATCCAGTTATTAGACCAAGATCGAAAAGTGTGGATTCAACACATAGATGTGAGCAGCAAGAACCTCAAGATAATGGTTTCCGTGGCAACCATGTTGGTAGAGTAGGACGGTACCCATACAAAAGGGGGAATTTCCAGAGACGTCCAAATAGTTATGCCGGATGTTGGAATTGTGGGAGCTGGAGACACAAAATGGCAGATTGTGATGCACAACCATCAGATGGACCAAAGAACAACAGTAAAAGGGAGATCACTTGTTTCAAATGTGGAAGGAAGGGGCATGTCAGTCATCAATGTAGGATGAGAGAAACAGAGCACTCAAATGCAGCGCAAGTAATTGAGACGCTGAACAATGAAGATTGTAGTGGGTGCAAACCTCTTTTTTGAAAAAGACGGTCAGCCAGTCTTAATATGTGGTCATACAGTGAAAGCAGGATCAGCAGTGCACAAAGGAGGAAGTCTGAAGATGCACCATGGATTTGTTAATGATAGGCCAGCGTTAACAATTAGGGATTCCGGATGTACGTCCATCGGAGTTAGAAAGAGTTTAGTGCATCCCTCGGATTATACAGGGAAAAAGATTAGATCCATAACATTTAATGGGACAGTAGAATTCTACCCATTAGCCGTAATAACAGTGAAAACACCATATATCACAGGAAGAGTGACAGCGTGTGTTCTGGACGCACCAGTGGCGGATTTGATCATAGGAAATGTAGCAGGAGTTAAAGATTGTACAGAAGAAGACGTAGTTTATTAGGACCAGATACATAGTGTAAGTAGTAACGGGGTAGGTACCAAAAGAAAACCTAAATTAGAGAGTATAGCAGGACAAGAAGAGGCACCTGAAGTAGACACAGGAACTCAGGGCAAGGATAGTACAGCTGAGCAGGTGAGAATGGATCTCAAATATAGCTGTAGGGAATCCCAGAGACAAGATAATACGACAGACAAATGTTTCCAAGGGTGTGGTGGTAAAGTCAGACATAGGCAATCGAAGAAGGGTAGATGGTGCTTCGAAAGGAAGAATAATGTTCTCACTCGCAGGTTTTCAGATGGCGGAACTGCATGTGGGCAAGTAGTATTACCCTTAGCATATAGAGACCGATATACTAGAACAGCTCAGGATAGAGCATATGCAGGGCACATAGGAGTAAGGCGGAAGCAGCATAGAGCAGGATGCCAGGTATATTGGCCAGGATTTAATAAAGAGGTCAGACTAAACAGAGACCCCAGGGTAACAGTACAATATGCAGATAGCAATGTTAACGCAGTTCAAAAGAGTGTTAACGACATCACTGAACCAGGATTAGCAAACAGGTGTGTTAAAGATATAGGAAACATGAGGCATGGGTATATGAAGGGTAGACACAGCATCGACAGGAATCATAGGTGGAGGTTTGAGGCAAGAAAAGAACCACCTGATATAGGGTAGGTACACAAATAGCTTGTGTCTTTTTGAGGATGTTAATAGACATGCCCATACACAGATATGATGTTTCCTATGATGTATCAGTATTATGTGATGTATGAGGTCATGCATTCGTACACAAGATAGAAAGTTGGATGTATTGATGTGTGGGGAATATGGGAGTGTACTATGAGCATTTGATGTATTATTTAGTGTGGTAGCTAGAGTAAGTTGGATTTATACTTACGACTACCCAGGCAATATGTCTGGGTCACATATTTGATAAGTATTAGTCTCCCAACATTTGAAAACGCTGTTTTCTTTTAAGGGGGGGGGGGATAATGACATATGCCTGGGTCATTGACATTGAGATGAGTGACCTGTGTAGCGGGACTACGAGAAAAAACAATCAACCCTGAGAAATAATGGGGCGGGTGTGGGTGGATACCCCTAGGGTGGATGGGGCGAAAGACAGTTGAGTGTTGTGTGAAGTCAGGAGACTTGAAAGTCAGTGAGAGACGAGACCGACTGCGGGTCAGGTCGTTTAAGAGAGTTGATGTTTTGACTCCGAACGGGTCGGGAGTTGAAGGATAGAACCGGAGGTAGGACGGATATAGCTCCGTCCTGGATTGTGTTGTTCTCCGAGTTTGAATGCAGGCCAAAAACCCAGAGTGGGGTGGATAGTGAGTGTAGGCCTATACCCATTGTGTGGGTTGTCGTGTGTGAGGTCCAGCTGGGGCTAGTAGCTGGATACCTGTCGTGGACATTCGAGAGTAAGGAGGCCTTGAGAAGGCAGTGATGTGTGCGGATTAAGTGTGAGGAGGATATACTTATTTGGTGGATTTATATTGTGTCTGGATATATAAGGATGTTCCGTTTGTCCGTGTTCTTTCTGTATTAAAGGATTATGTGCGCCAACTCAATCTTGTTTACTGACTGATGGATGTGTATTACTGGAGTGAGTTGCATTGTGAGACAGTTAGATAGCTCAATTGACACACCAGGAGCATCGTTACCTAGACAACGACCGTCGCACGCACTTATCATAAAGAACGTTGTGTGATACCGTATGTACAATACACTTCTGACCCGTAAAGGCGGTCAGCTATTTTTAAAACAATTTTATTCGCATCAGAACAATGTAATCAGGTTGGGTCTTTATCCGCCATTGAAGATTAGACATTCAACATACTCGCCACAAACCGTCTTATCCTTTGCTATCTTCTGCAGCTCCTTCCCATGACCGCCTGGTTTATTCATTGTCTCTAATTCTCGTCTCTGTGTGTTTTATTTAGGTCTTATTCTATTTTGTTTGCCTTTGGTTTCCAGAAAAAGGACTTCCTAACCATGCTATTATCATAGTTACTTCTGAAAAGGTAGTTATTTATGTGTGTTCATCACCATCTGCCATGCCGATAAGCGTGGACGTTCATGTTTCGCCATCTTACACGACCGCCAGAGTCGTTGATCAACTCTGTGTTTTTGTCTCAACCATGCCATGTGGTCAAACCATCCAGATATTTTCTTAACTTTCCCCTTGTTCTTTTCCCCTCAATCTTGCCAGTTGTCACAACATTTTCTAGTTTATTTCTTCTCATAGTATGCCAACAAATATTGACTGTCCGCGTATAATTTCTCCAATCAGTTTACGGTTTTCATTTGCTTCTTATAGGACATCCTCATTAGTTTTTCTGTCTTTCCATGGTATTCTTTGTATTTTCCTCAGAAACCACATTTTCGTTACCATTAAATGTTATTCAGCTTGTCTGTTTATTGTCCACGTTTCACATCTGTAAATGAGTACCAGAAAATGTCTTCGGAAGTAAAGGCGACCCATAGTGTTATTGACATATTCCATTGAGTACTAATTTGTCTTTACAAAAGTATGAGGTTTTCGCCATATCTATATGCTATTGTTTTGTTTTTGTTGATAAAGACTTGTATCGAAACGTTCACCCGCATGTGTGTGTGTTGTTGTTGTTTTGTTTTTTTGTCTTCATTTGTCGAGCTTCTTAGTCATTTTATGTTTTTATTCGCACACCTTATTCTTCAAGCACCGGTATATGGAACAATCACAATGGACAAGGAAAATATACTGAAGACAACCTATGAATGGCTGCTGGCTGAAAAACACAATAACAGGTGAGACAGCATATTTGATTGTGCTTTAGTTTTGATTTAAGTGTCATGCAATCAAGAAGGAGACGAACCCGACGTCCTTACAACGTCCGTGTTATTTGAACGATCAGCATATACATATTACATTTGCTGAGAGAGACCTAGCATCAATCAGTCAGTGTGCCTGGAGTGCTATGACGTTTATTCATAAAACCAGGAACCAAATAGTATGTCAGTGTATATCATAGGTGGCGTTTGTCTATCAAGAATGATGATGACCATTCATTTCATCCAGAGGGGGTTGAAGGTTTAGAGCCGTGAGTTCTAAGATGGCTGGTAAGGTCTATTATGGGTCGAAATGTTCTTTTACTGACGGTACTTTTAAGTACCACTCACTTCAAATGGCTATATGTTTACAATCTGATCACGAATCCTGACGGTACTTAAAGGTCTATCTAAAATAACATTGCTTGTTTCCCAGGTAGGTGGCGTGAATGTTTGGAAGCGATCTGGGCATGCGCAATACATTTTCTTTGCGTTTGTACAAGGTTATAGATAAAATAATTCAGGATACAAAGGGTTAACGATGTGGACAAAGCATTTTTCTGCGGTGGGTTTTTTTTTTTTTTTCAGCCTTTCTATCACAGCTCTTGCATTCCTATTTGCTTCACATGTGACTATATCCTTGAGTAATGATATACGCCACGAATTTCGGTCTTTGGCAGCAGTCTGCCAAGTGTCGTGACGATTTCCAAATCCTTTTAGTGTCTTTATAGCGTTTCCTCTGGCCACATTGGGGGAGTTTACCACATCGCAGCTCACTAAAGTAAGACATATATAAATTCATCAGACATTAAGAACAGGTGACATGGGTGGCCTAGAAGCGTAACGACCAGTACATTGTGAAACACGGACTGTTCGGCTTAGGAACGACCAATTGAGCGGACGTCTCACTTTGCACTAGACAATGTGAGCGAAAGGTTAAAGTCAAATCGAGACAGGCAGGAAAGAGAATTGTGACGTAGAGGTGTTTCCAAGGTACCAGGGACATATTGTATACTGGCCAAGACCTACTGACACGTCCTAGTCGCGCGTCCTGGGCAACAGGTCCCTTCGGGGTCCTGGCTAACGTAGTAGGATCGCTGATTCCTCCGAAGTCGGAGAGTATCTGCTTGCACGGCGAGGAACCACCAGTCTGCACAACAATAAGCCATACATGGGGCAACGGATACTCACACAAACCTCAAGTCCTGTATGGCATCACTCTGATGTTGGACAACAGGATGTCACCATCCGACATACAGGACTTCATGCTGGAGTTCACATCCAGCGAACGCAAGCAAGGACAGAGAATTGATCATTGGCTTCCTAGCAAGACTGTGTTTGTGACATCCTTTGGTGATGTGTGTTGCACTGTTTTGTCAAGTCTTTGACTCAGTACATCCGACTTCAAAAAGCGTTTTGTCGCCTTTGACTGTTTCCAGTCTACCTACAAGGCAGCAGGTTTGTGTCGGGTTTCTATCACTTGACCTGTCTGATACTGGAGACTCTACCAGTAACAGCATTACAGTCGGCATACCTTTTTGTTTTTCTTGGAGGGTCTAAATCCAGCTTGAACCATGTTATTCGCTTTTTCTATTTTCTTACGATGTCTTCCGATTATGATTTTTAATAGAATTTTACTTGCATGACTGATCAGGGCAATAGTTATATAGTTAGTGCATAATTAGATGTTGTTAGAGAAATGATGCTGGATGGATTGAGACGTGGCTTTGAGTTATATCAACAGCGGAGTTGATCCAGAAAACCAAAGACCGAGATCTGGGAAGAGTCATGAACGCCTACGTCAGTCGGCATGGCACTTCATGATGATGATTTCTCAACTTGTCACAGATAACATTTAATTGAGGTTGAACATTTCTTGTCAATAACTTAATTTCTTTGAACATTTCATAATCTCTTCCATTCTTATGATATCGCTCTAGTCCAGTACAACAATCTTGTATAAATTGGTGTTTGTCCTTTCACCTGTGCTTTCTTATTTCTCGTGTTAAAGATTTATACTTCATCTTGCTGTTATCGGTTTCTCTTCTTTCTGTTTCAGTTTCCTTATTTGTTTTATTAGTTCTAACGTGTCTGATGTAATCCATGGTTTATGTTGCTTATCTTTGGTCGGAATTAAATATTTGGCTGTTGTTATCAAGACATCTATTTCATGCACTGCCAATTCATCAGGTGTCATCTCCTGTATAGACAACAAGGCCCCAAAACGAGTCTTCACCTCTACGTTGTATGCATCTGATAATTTTGTGAGATCAAATAAGTGGCACTGGTCCTCGAGTAAGCTTTTAGAATTTTACTTTCACAGCTGCTTCTAATAATGATGATCTGTATCACAGTCTGCACTTCATAGGGTTTTGCTAATGTTATGCTTGTTCTCCATCTTCTTTGTATTAAAATATAATATATCTCGTATTTGGTAGTACTGTCTGGGGACTTCCACGTGAAGAGTCTTCTTGAGTGTTGTTTAAAGAGTATGTTGGCTATCACCAACCCATTTTCGGTGCAAAATTCAATTAATTTGTCACCTGCAGTATTTCTGTTGTTATCAGATAGACAGTGGCATCAATACCCTGTGCCACATTTATTGAAAGACAGAAGATCAAGTGGTTTGGCCATCTTGTTAGAATGCAACACCATCAACTACCATCTCTGGCCCTAACATCTGGTTATGATGGAATGACGACATCAAAGACATTGTACAATCACACGGAATGACACTATCCAATGCCACCCATCGTGCCCTGGAGCTCCAATTATTTCTCCCCTCGGCGCTTGACGGCAAAAGTGGAAGATGATAAAGATGATGATGATCATTTCTTTTTCTCAATCCAAATTTTCCAGAAACGTGTCTCTCATTTTCAGCTCTTCCTGTACCTACTTTTGCATTAAAGTAACCCTTTATTATTGTCATGTCATTATGGCCAATCTCATGTAATGTGACTTGCAGTGTGCTCTAAAAATCTTCAATTTCGTCCTCCTCTGCTGTTGATGTAGGTCAAATATCTGTACGAAAGTTGTGTGTTTTTTTAATGGCCTTTATGTCTGATAGTGAGGATTCTATCATTAGCCGCGTTATATAAAATTAAAGCTTTTGCTTTTGTTTTATCTAAACAAAATGCCACTCCGCTCTGGCCTCCGACGTCTCGACCAGAATATATGAAAAGACTTCCATATCCATTTTTAAAATGTCTCTTGCCTCTCCAGCGATGTCCACTAATTCCTTATATTTGAATATGTAACCTCTGTCTCATCACATACTACCTTGAGCTTTCCCTCATACAGACTCCTCACATTCCACGTTCCTAGTCTCAGTATGCTTCTGAGTCTGACAACACCCCTAGACATACAAAGTGGTACAGGCCACAGTACATCTTTTGTTTCGTTATAATGCCTCGGAGCCTTGGAATGTGATCAACATCGAACAATTAGTATAATGAGTCACATCACGAAGACTTTGCTAAGAATTATCATGCAAAGAGTTAGGAAGAAAATACAACCTGAAATAGGAAAGGAACAATGTGGGTTTGTAGAAGGCAGGGGTACAGTAAATGCTGTGTACATACTGAGAACAGTAATCGAACGTTCTATAGAAGTAAACAAAGATACACTTCTGTTTTATTGACTACACAAAGGCTTTCGATAAAGTGAGACATGTCGACATGATAAGGATGCTTGAGGATCTACAGATTGATGGAAAAGACCTTAGACTTGTAAAAAACATATATTGGAAACAACAAGCTGCCATAAAAATTGATAATGAATTAGGTCAATATCAGCCTATTAAGAGAGGTGTGAGACAGGGATGTGTAATGTCTCCAGATCTTTTTCCCCTGTACAGTGAAAATATTTTCAGAAATATAGAAGATATGGAAGGAATCAACATTGGGGGACGATACATCAATAACATTAGATATGCATATGATTATATTTATAGTCTTGATTGCAGACAATTAACAGGACCTGCAAAATTTAGTAGATGCGGTTGTTGCACACAGTGAACAACGAGGGTTAGAATTGAATTGTAAGAAGACACAGATTATGGTCGTCACTGGGAAGAAGGAAATACCACAATGTAATATACGAGTAAATGGGAATATTCTTAAACAAGTGAATCGATACATCTATCTCGGAATAGTCATAACATCAGATGAGAGATGCCTTGAAGAGATTAGAACAAGAATTGCCATGGTGAAGGTAGCCTTTTGCAAGATGAAAAACATACTGACCAATAAAACGATATCAATTGAAACAAGAAAAAGGGTGTTGAAGTATTACATAGAACATGTACATTTATAAATTATATGGATGTGAAGACTGAAGGGTGGACAAAGAGCAGACAGGTTGAAAAACATCTGATGGCTGTGGAAATGTGGTTTCTGAGGAAAATGCAAAGAATACCATGGGCAGACAGAAAAACCAATGACTAAGTCCTACAAAAAACAAATGAAAATCGTAAACTGATTAGAGACATTAGACGTAGACAGTCAAAATTGTTTGGGCATGTTATGAGAAGAAATGAATTGGGGAACTTGGTGACAACTGGCAAGATCGAAGGGAGGAGACCAAGGGGAAAACCGAGAAGTAAATACCTGGATGGCTTGGCCACGTGGCATGGTCGAGACAGAAACACGGAGCTGATCCACGACTCTGGTGATCGAGTGAGATAGCAAAACATGACCACCCATGCTTATCGGCACGGCGCATGATGGTCGGAATGCCTCGCAGTTTTTATGTGGTGTTTATTGAAAGTCATCTAGTTTTCAACGTAAGAGAGTTCAGCTACGGTAAACATCCCAAATTTATAAATTTTGGCGTTTGAACCTTTGGACTGTTTTCCTACATCTTTTTTTAAATTGACTACACAAAGGCTTTCGATAAAGTTAGACATGCCTACACGATAAAGGTGTTATTTTTTTTTCATATCCTATTTACAGGACATCACTATCAAACCAGCATTTTACCGCTGTTGTTGATGTCTTGGCAAGTTTACGTTCAGTAAGTAGTTTGCCACTGCGTTCTGAACGACCGGCTTCCATACCCTACACGTTAAAACTCAACGCAACGCGGTCTACTTCCAAATCGGTCGCAGAAGTGTTTCGAACGCGGGTAAGCAGGCCTACGATTCGCGCCCGTAAGCCCTTAGCAACGGACGTAAGCCCTTAACTCTTTGCCGCTGAGACCGGCAATAGATCTACTGTAGCAGAAGTTGGGTATTAGGTGGGAAAAGGCTACAGCACGATTGAGCATCGGGATGGAATGGGAAGAGAGATGCTCAAGTCGTGACGTAGTTTGTTGTTAGGAGTTAGTTTACATCTAGAGCCAGAGCAGAGAAGACGCCATGTTGTGTCCAGATTGTCATCAATAAGAAATAAACAACATTTATAATAAACCAGAGAACTCGTTAGGCCTACTCTGTTATATATAGCCATAAATGGTGCCCACGACTCAGGATCGGAACTTGGAGGGTTGCGGAATCACAATACGCTGTCCAACATCGAAGTAAATTACAACGTTTTGAAGATCTTGTTCCGCTCACGTCAATTACCCAGAGACAGAAATACGGCACAGTTTTAAACATGCATTGAACGCAACAACGAAATTGAAAGATGGCCTCTACGTTGTTTGTGAGAAGTACAGCAACCAAAAGCCCGGCTAGGGGTGGTTGTCTGTAAATATTTTCAGAATCTTCACTGTACGGACTTGCTAGATGTACGGGCAGTCGTTGTCAGTCGAAATATGAAAGCCAGCTGAGCAAAAGAGTGAGAAAGAGCACATCTTGTTCTGGATCATTTGAGGTAAGAGGAAAAAGAAACCTTCAAGATAAATCGAATCAAGTAGAAACAATTTACTAACAGAGCAGTTGTCTACTTCTCGTCAAGATTTCCTCGAGCGAACTAAAGGCCGCTGAATCATGACCTTGGAGTTTTGAATAAACAATCGCTCAACAATAAACTCAATCACTAATTTGAAAAATAAGAAGAAATGAAAACCTCATCAAAAGTAGCGATATCGCCAGGGAACTCTCGGAAGTGGGAGGGGCAGACTGGGCTGCCGACCTACTGAAGAGGGGACCCAAATTATCGCTTACCTGAAGTACATTGGTTCTCAAGACGTCGATTTGATGTACCCCATCCGGGGCGAAAAGAAGCCAGAAGACTGGTAGGGACCCAACCAGGGGTTGAAGTTACTGAGGCATCCGAAGAAGAAACTACCTGAAGGGCGGGATCACTTGAAAGAAGAAACTACCTGAAGTGCGCGATCGGTTTCAACTAACACAGACTCCTAGTGTTTGAGTTCTACCTGACAGCGAACATAGAGGAATACAGGAATACGTCTTTCTTGGATCGGGAACAGAGAGTAGGGTAATCAGTAAACCTATTAACTGGTTGAACTTGGTGTATAAGGTAAATAAGGTAATATTTCTTAAATTAGCTGATTACAAATGTGAAATTGATTATTTAGTCTGTACAATAATATTTCAGCATGACAGAGCAAGATTCATTAGCACAAGTGTTGACGGGAGTGGGAACAGTGATAGATAGACTTAATACGGTCATGAAACAACAAGGAATGACAACTGAAATTGTTAAGTTTAGCGGACAGGCAAGAGAGTTTAAAAAGTGGGTAACTTCCATAGAGAAATATGCATATTTGGTGTCTGCATCAGATGAAGAGAAAATGAGACTTGCTTATCAGGCAGCAACAGAACCGGTTTCAGATCATATCCGAAGAAAATTAGAGGCTAGAGTAGATGAGACATGGGAGCAGTTCAAAGACGACCTGGCACACAAATACGCGGAAATAACGGATCCACAACATGCGTTTTCGGTATTGAGACAGTCTAAACAAAACAATGGAGAGACGGTACAATTGTTCAGTGATAGGTTGATTAACCTGGCTGAAGAGGCATTCTTGGGACAGAATGTACGAGGAGAAGAGGTGGAGAGGATGTTAGTCGGGATTTTTGTAGATGGCATAAAATCCGATGGACTGAAGTTTAAGCTGATGAGAGAAAACCCCGAGAGGTTGTCACAAGCTGTAGATATTGCAGTACAAGAAGAAAATTTGAGACGTAGATTTAGATTGAGAACAGGACGAGAAATAGGAACTAGTCGAGTTGAGGAGCCTATGGAGATAGGACAAACAAGGTTCGGATGGAATAGGAGAGGAGGCGTACAGACGTTACAAGGTAGTAATAGAAATGCTTATGATGAAAGGAGACAAATGAGGTATCCTACCAGTGAGACAGTGGGTAAAACAAATAACACAAATGTAGTCTGTTGGGTTTGTGGTCAACGCGGACACGTTTCTCGTTTTTGTGGTAACAGGCATGTCCAGTCGAATACACCAAGTAGAAATGGCAATAGCAGGTTAAATAGGAATGTTGAAGATAGACACAGAAATTTTACAGGTACAAGAACGCAGGGAAACGGGCGCCCTACCTATTAAATAGGACCTGTGGTAGGAGGGAAAATAATAAGGTCCTAAGGTTTAAAGAATATGTTAATAACAAGCATAGTAGAACGGGTAGAGAATACTTTCAACTAGATGAAGTCAAACAGTTTACAGAAAATAAAACAGATCATAGCTCATGTATAATAGAAATAGGAAAATATAGAGTTCGTACATTAAATGATTCAGGAGCTCAGGTTAGTGTAATTAAAGAAAGTTTTTTATATAAAATAGTGAGAAATTGTAGAATATTTAAGAGTCATAATAATCTTCACTCTGTTACAGGACAGAATTTACAAGTAATTGGACAAACAATGATCAATTTTAAGTTAGGAGGGGGTCAACGTAAGACATCTTTTTCAAGTAGTGAAAGATTTAAATAGAAACATGCTGATAGGAAGAGATTTTTTAATAAAAAATGGAGTAAGACTTTTCTTTGATTTACACAAATTAAAATTCAAGGACGTCTATGTAGATATGGAAGAAGACATGCATATATCAGCACTAGTTAGAGTTAAAATGTCCACGACGTTAAAACCACAGTCGGTTAATTTGATACAAGCAAAGGTGAAGAAAAACCCATATTATGTGGCAGGACACACAGTCAGAATCACTGAATTGCAACAGGAAATAATTGATGAGCCTGGTTTGGAAGTTCCGGATGGAATAATAGCGTTAGATAAACACTTAACTTTTCCAGTGATGGTTATTAACAACACAGGTAGAGAAATTAAATTATACAGAGGATGTGTAGTAGCTAAACTAGAACATAACATTAGTGATATATTGGCAACAGATAGAGTAGAAAGGCCGGGAGCAAACTATTCACAAACTTCTAGTGAAAGAATTAATAACAGACGCGGACGCGGAAGTAGAGGGAATGCACAAATGGATGAATTGATCCATCCATTCAGAAGAAATACAGCCCAAATACATTCACTAGACAATATGACAAGGGAACAAGAATTGTTGGCACAGTTAAAAGCTCCACCAGAAAATAAGAAAGTATTAGAACAACTTATAAAGGAAAATCAGGATGTATTTGCAATTAATGATTTAGAATTGGGAAGGACAAAAACAGTTACAATGGAAATAGATACGGGAGACCATCCACCAATTAGTTTAAAACCATATAGAACTCCTTTAAGAAATAGAGAAATTGTCGAAAAAGCAATAGAAGACATGTTGAAAGCGGGAATAATAACAAGATCAAAGTCAGAATGGTCATCTCCGATTGTAATCGTGGCCAAACCTGATGGTTCAAGTCGGTTCTGCTGTGACTATCGGGCGTTGAACAAAATCACTAAGAATGTAGCGTACCCACTGCCGGTGATTGATGATATTTTGGGGTTGCTTAATGGTTCTACATTTTTCACGACACTAGACGCAAGATCAGGATTCTGGTGTATTCCGATGTCGAAGGACGCTCAAAAGAAAAGTGCTTTCTGTACTCATATGGGTTCTTACGAATTCTTACGAATGCCATTCGGGGTTCGTACGGCTCCATCTCACTACATGCTCTTAATAAATGAGGTATTAGAGGGTATGCAAAAGTTTGCATTAGCATACATAGACGACATTCTAATCTATACAGCAGGGGATGTGGACGATCACTTAAAACATGTCAGACTAGTATTCGACAGATTAAGAATACATGATGTTAAATTGAAGCTTAGTAAGTGCCAGTTTTTAAAAACAGAAACAAAATATTTGGGGTATATTATAAATAGAGACGGAATTAAACCAGACCAAGACAAGATAAAGGTTATTAAAGAGTTACCTTCTCCAACTAACGTAAAAGAAGTGCGTGCTTTTATTGGAACTTGTGGGTACTATAGGCGCTTTATCCCAGGGTTTTCAAAGATAGCAGAACCTATTACTAATTTAACGGGCAAATACGCTAGATTTAAGTGGGATGATGAGTGTCAAAAAGCGTTCGAGTTTTTAAAAAACAGCTTGACAGTGGTACCACTATTGACGCATCCAGATTTGAATAAACAGTTAATACTATATACAGATGCTTCGGATAATGCTATAGGAGCGTGTTTGGTTCAACCATATGAAGGAAAAGAGTCTGGAATACCAGGGGTTAAAAATGAAAGGCCAATTTATTTCTTATCTCATAAGCTTAGCAGGTCGCAACGGAAATGGTCGACTATTGAGAAAGAGGCGTATGCTATACACTACGCTCTACAGAAACTAAATTACTACTTACATAACGCAAATTTTGTTATTAGAACTGACCATATGCCTTTAAAATCTCTATTAGAAGCTCCAGTGCAGAACAGGAAAATACAGACGTGGGCATTGAATCTACAGGGATACAATACAAAAATTGAATACATACCAGGTAGGATTAACACGTGTGCTGATTTATTGTCTAGGATCCCGTACCCACAGTCATCAGGGGACACAGAAGATGAAGGTGAACCAGAGATCGACGACCGAAACTGGCAAGTAAATATATTAGATTCTGCCATAATAAATAGAGAAGAGTTTGAGAGTTTACCATCGGATCAAGAGGCTGAACCTAGAGCAGAAGACCCACATTTAGCACAATTTAATATGAAAGAAGAACAAGAATTAGATCCAAAAGTATTACAAATAAAACATAAATTAAAAGAAACGGAGGAGAATAAATATAAGAAGAATTATTTAGTTTTACAAGAAGATGAACAGTTATATTATATGAGTGAAAAGAATGAACAGCTAAGGAAATATATTCCCACACATTTGGAAAATGAAGTTTTAAAAGCATATCATGATGAGAATGGTCATCTCGGTCGGGATAAATTAGTGAAAGCACTTACGAGTAAATATTATTGGCCGAACTTATTTAGATCTGCTTGCAAATATGTGGATACGTGTGAAAGATGCAGGTTAAGGAATATGAAAACAATTAAGTGTCCCTTACAAGATACAGATATTCCTCAGTTTCCAATGCAAAAAATTAGTTTAGATATATCGGGTCCTCACCCTAGAACATTGTCAGGAAACGTGTATTTAATTCATATAGTAGACGTCTACAGTCTTTGGCCGGAAGTTTATGCAATCCCAGATAAGAGCGCAGATACTGTCATTAATATTTTTTTACAGGAGTTCGTACCAAGATTTAGTTGTCCACAGGTTATACTCACGGATAATGGTAGAGAATTTGTGAATAAGAAATTCGAAAAGTTATTAAAAGATTTGAATATAAAACATGTAAAGACCTCATACTACAGACCTTCTTCAAATGCTAAGAACGAACGACAACATAGAACATTATACGATATTATAGCAAAGATTGTGGATGAACATGAAAAAGATTGGGATCTATTCTTAGGACCAGCGCTTAGTGCTATACGCACAAATCAAAATGAAAGCACGGGGTTTTCACCATTCTATTTAATACACGGGAGAGAACCAATATTACCTATAGATAATCTGTTAAAACCAAGACGGAAATATATGGGGGAAGACTTTCAAGAGTTCATCATACAAGAAATGCATAGAGCACACGTAAGATTAAAGAATAATATAATTAAAGCGAGAGAAAGACAGAAAAAGTACAAAAACGTGAATACAAAATTACAGGAGTTTAAAGTGGGTGATAGAGTTTATTACAAGAAGCATAGAAGGAACTCTAAGTTTGATGCTCGTTGGGTCCCAGGTTATTACGTTTTAGAAAAGCTAGGAAATGTATCGTATAGTATCAAGAACCAGGTAACGGGACATGTGGCAAGGACACACGTGGAACACTTAAGAAGAGATGATGATGAGAAGGAAAATGATAATTATAATAATAATTATTATTCAGACACCGGATACTTAGATGAACGAGTCGTCAGGGGAACTATAATAACCCCAGGTTTTAGAGAAGATCCAGCACACAATCAGTTAAAAACAACTCCAGTTGACGATGATACTCAAGAACAGACAATACCGAAAACGATAGAAGAAGGAAATGTGAATGAGAGTCATTATGATAGTATAGAGTCTATGGAAGAGGAAATAGGTGCTCCATTTAAGAATACTAGACAAGCAACAAAAAGAAGAATGGATAAACAAAGAGAAAGAGAAGTGAAAAGACAGAGGAGAATTAGAGAGTATTCAACAAGCGGTGAAGATATGCCTCTACTAGAAAGGTCCTTAAGAAATAATAGACAAATTAGATGGGATATTGAACGGAAGAGATTAGCGGCTGCTAGCGAGAGACATACAGATGAAGAAGAAGAAATGGATGAGAAGTCAGAGTCAAATAGTAGTATGGAGGAAGCTGATAGGTTGTACGGAGAGGAGGATATTGATGTGCAGATAGCACTTATTCAAAGAAACTTGGAATTATTGAAGAGGTGGAAACGTAAGAGGTGAATGGATAGAAAATATTGCAGATAGCAAGATATAAGTTTCATGGTTTAGAAAGGAAAGAGATACTGGATGAAGTATATGAGACGGTGGAAATGGAAAAGGCTTCTGTTGATACTTTTCATAAATGATCTTGAGGAGTAGTTAAGCATTAAGATAACTAATATGGATATAGGTTCGAGTGAGGCATATATATATTTTTTTCTCTCTGTGATGGAATTGTTGGTTGATTTTATGTTTCAATTTCTTATTAGATAGATATGTTAGTCAATGGTACTATATAGTAAATAGACAAGTTTTTATTGGTGCTAGAAATACCGTGGTTAATGGTAATGATTAAGTAGTTATAGGAATATGTGGAACAAATGCAGGAGAAACAAATTCTGTTGGTAGATAATACGCTCATGGTTAGTTAAAGACTTTTGTGAAAGGAACAGATATTGTTTTAAGTTAGAAATTGGTCTGTAGATAACAGATATATATATATATATATATATATATATATATATATATATATATATATATATATATATATATATATATATATATATATATATACTTGACAGTGAGTTGTTTTAGTTTCTCGGTTATAAAAACAATGGAGTGACTTGGGTGAATAGATATGAGTTACATTGGTTCGTATAGGAGGACAATGTTGCTTGGTCACTTTAAGTAGTTAATTCTATGTGAATTATATATATTTTTTTTGAAAACCTTCTCTTTAGCGAGAAGACAGTTGTTTTATTGAATCTGAGTTTTAAATGCCTCATATATAATATGTTTTTTTGCTTGATTTGCTCCTGTGATATGATTGTTATTATTTGATTTTAGAATAGGGTTATTGTGTTCCTAGACTTTTGCGTACAAACTATTGGTCCGTAAAAGAGACCAGTAGTGTTAGGGAATACTAGAAATTGAAGGGAAAGAACTTCGATTTGTTACAAATATACACAGTCAAACCCCCGTTTTCGTTGATAATCTGTACGAAAACAATCGAGGAAACTCAAAACAGACGAAAACCGAGGCAATTATTTCCATATGAATCAATGTACATCCAATTATTAATTCGTTCTAGACACCAAAATACACACCAAACACACATTTTATAGAGAATAAATATAGTAGTCAATTTGGAAGCACTAGACTCGAGTTTCGCTCTCGTTTGAGCTCGTCAGTAGTGCATATCCTTGACTGGACCTGGGATCAAACCCGGATCAACGGCATGTGACGCGGGTGTGCAACCACTAAACCACACGGCACGGCACACGCTAGACGCGACCAAATTATCACACAAGAATATCACAACGTCACCCATCGTGGTCTATATAATATATTTGCCTTATCGCCGCGACTGACATTCGTCAATCGATGTGGCCCCGAATGATAAAGTCTTCTCGACTGGCAAGGCATACCAGGCCGCCTAAAGTCCAGCGAGAATTAATCAAATTGATTTATTTATTCTTTTTTTTTTCGGGATTTCAGATTTAAAATTAAGTAGTAGGCTGTGCTCAATGTTTAAATCTCAAATCCCGGAAGGGGGGGGGGGCAAATAAATCAATAAATATAGTGTTTAATATTATTTTTCGGTCCCAGACGTGTCTGAACCCGTACCTTCGCCGTGCCTAGTAACACAATGTATGCCAGTGCGCCTCTTTACCTTTTCAAACCATAATCTGTTGGCCTCTAAATCACTAAGTACACTAGCATTCATGCCAATCATTTTCTTAATGAGATCGGCATACAACAGACTTGCTTTTTCACATATCATTGCCTCCGAAACAGAATCGTCATCTAACTGTTTTTGATTTATCCAAATTAATAATAACTGTTCGACATCTTCAATTGTTTGCGATCTCTGTTTCATTAGCACATTCATGTCTTTCGCTACATTAGCCTCTTTTATTGCTTCTCTTTTCGCCAAAATGAAACTTATCGTGGATGACGACTTCCCGTACATGCGGCCGATTTCAGCAATCTTAATGCAGCTCTCATATTTTATTATTAGCAAGTGATGCTCAGACAACGAAAAAGACAACGAAAACCGAAGGCAACAAAAACCGATGTTTTACTGTAGTAGAAACAGCAATATTATGTCACGAGAGGAATGTCATTTTCTGTGGAGATTTCAACGCTAAAAGCAGATTTTGGGAACCATTTCTTCCAACACACGGGGGATGGAGCTCGAGGTCGCACTTGAAAACATCAACCTTGTTTGTATCAACAGTTCAGCAAGTCGATCAGATGATGAGGACAGTGATTGATCCGGCGCTAGTTTCTCCCTCACTCACTACAGTGTGTAGATGGGGTGTCCTAGGGTACCACGGCAGCGACCACCACCTTGCAGCATATTGAATGATATTGGTGGAGAAAGGCAGAACCAGGCAGCACAAGTCAAAGGTCAAGACTTTCAAGTATGACAGTGCAGGGCAAGATGTGGTGGGTAAAATGATGCGTGACAAGCGCAAAAATCAACATTGCAAGAAAGAAAAAAAAAGTTGCATGTCTTTCACAGGACATAGCAGTTAACCCCAGCATTTTCGCTGTTCGTGATTCCTGGGCAAATTTTACGTTCAGTAGTTTGCCATTGCTTTCTGAACGACCGGCCCCTATACCTTTTTCGAAAAAACCAGCACCGCTGTGTTTCGAACCCGGGTATACGGGCTCACAAACCGCGTTCGCAAGTCCTTAGCCACAGAGACCAGTAGAGAAAAAAAATGCTGGCCGCAATTTCCTTGGTGGAATTTAGATGTGGAAATGCCTGGGTTGATAAGCGCTGTCCTGTAAGAAAATGACAAAACGCCAAAGGGAACAGAGTTGCCCATCCTAGTGTTATCTTGCACAAGGAAAGAGACATATAAACAAAAGTTAGGTGTTTCAAAAACTGGTTAAAGCGGTAAAAAGTGAGAAACAGGCAGAGTTGTGTCAAAGAATAAGCAAAGACAAGTCACTGAGATTGTTCTGGCGACTACATAAAAGTATGAATAGTGTAGTCAAGAATAATAGTTTTCATGACTTCCAGAGTGCTGATCTCAACTTGCAGAGAGGACTGACGATAATAAGGGCAAAGCCTCTTTAGAACACTACTCAGAGCAAAGCAACCAGAAAGACATAGGAGACTGAAATTTTACCAAGACGATTACCTCAGATAGGTGTAAGTCCCAGAAAATTTCAAAAGAAGACATAGTGACCATGAAAGAGATAACGGCTGTGCTGCGACGAACAAAAAACAGCGACCCAGGGCCATATTTTATAGGGTATGATGACATTAGTATGTGTACCGAAAATGAGTTGGAGGAACTAGCAGATATGTACAACAACAGTATATCGGTGTCAAAGTCTTGCTTAGGGCAAGAATTATGGCTCGTATCTTGACAAGTGTGATACTAAATATGCTTATCAAATAACACGAGGCTAACAACCGATAATATAATTCGCGCTATTTATTCGCGCACTGCACACATCAGAAACAATACAAGCTTCGCGCAATCACAATTCACAATATCCAATAGATCATAAACGCAAGCAATCAATACATCAATATAATAATACATCAATGCACTCCACTTACAAGTCACACAGACAGGCGTTCCATCTCCAACGGTCATACAGGCTAGCTATCAAGACATGCATAAAACTCTCAAGCTGCATTCACACGTCAGTCCGTTACGGCCCCCAAGCCTAGTCTGGCTGGACTTTCAGCACACACCACAGTTGTGCTCGAGTCAGCCCGCGTGACCCCTCAATGTTCACGCTGTGTTCCAGCTGACCGCCGACTGCTTAGTATCGCTCAGCGTCGATTGCCTGGCGTTGTTGAAGACGCCGCGTTATAGCTGTAGTGCTTATAATAGATCAGCGTTGCATTGTCGGGCGTTGGTGCAGACAACGCGTTATAACTCTGGGTGAGACTCTGACATTCTCCCCCCCCCCTCATTCTCAAGAAAGGTTTTCCTTTCATGTACTCTATATAGCTGTTCTTTATCTTGTCAGAATCGAACTTTGCACTTCATCTGACGTAACTCTTTAGTTTGTCTTAATATGTACAGGTGATTAGTAAACAATATGCATACAAATCCCATGCCTACCCATCAAGCATACTGGTCAAGTACAATCAATTCCATGGTTTTTACCTCGCTGAGACACAGCCAGTCCGGTAGGTTACGGCTAACTTGCCCCTACCTCTCCACCAAAAAGAAAAATTACAAATAATCAGGTAAGTCTGTGAGTATCTACCTATAAGATAACTCCGACATTGGACATCTACTCTTATCTCATAGAATATCCAATGAAGGTCTTCAGTTTTGGTAAGTTTTCCCATATACACATGACGTCACATTGACGTGATACCTATTAGGCAAACATGGTAGTTTCAATACATATTTACGCATCACCAATAATATTTATTTATGTCCCTTGTTTATGGAACAAAAGTTAGGGACAGTAATTTTATCATGCTTTCAACAAAATAAATTACAAGTAACATTTTCTTTCTTAGTGTCATAATTTGATCCTCCTTGACAAAAGTGCACAAAAGGTCACTCTTGTGAAAAAGTAAATCAAGCTACGATGCTGAGATTACATCTAACAAAACTCGACATATACAATTTCGTATATGGAAATGTTTCATCCCCAAATTTTCATACAATTGTCATAAATTTATAAACATTTTAGTATGGTATGCTAACTTTCAAATTAATATGGACATCTAACGGAAGTGTAGAGCTGTGTTGTTGCACATTCAAGGTCTCTCGTTTTAGATGGACTTTAAATATACGGAGCACCCAGATCTTGTCATCAGCTGTTGGATAGCTTCTTCCGTCTTATCCTCGGATTAGGTTGTCAAGGTCATCATTCGTACTTGTTAAAACGTCGTGGACCATCTTTGTAGCTGTACTCAGGATTACTTGGCGTTGTTCAAGCTCAGTAAGTCTTTGGGTTCTGTAGTACTGTCCTGTGACACTTGTGGTGTCTATTTCTTATAATACTACCTATTTACAATAGTAATGGCATTCTTTCACATTTCTCACAATTATACGACCCATTCATTCACATAATAATCATAATATGTACACAATATATTTACAATGGGAGATTAAATCTTCCCTATCACACTGTTCTTCACAGCGTAACTGACATAAAGTCACAATTGGCTGTGGTGTTGAGCACTATTTACGTTGCAGTTTATACACCATCTGCAATGTGCTCGGGTGTTACCTGGCTATTGGGTGAGTCGTATGGACATCTTGATAGAAGATCGGCCAGAGAGTTATGTGAGCCTCGTATATGTCTGATTTCGAAGCTATAGTCCTGTAGAAGAAGAGACCATCTGGTCACTCTGTGGTTACTTGGGGTACCACTGATGATGAATGTCAAAGGGCTATTGTCTGTTTCAATAATGAAGTGTTTACCTAAAAGAAATCTCGAAAGTTTACGTACCGAGAACACAAGAGCGAGGGCTTCAAGTTCTGGCGTGCTGTAATTTCGTTCACTGGTGTTCAATTTCCGGGAGACGTAGTATACCGGGTACAATATGTAGTCGTGCTCTTGAAGCAGTACCCCTCCAATGGCTACGGAGCTCGCATCGCATCTTAGCCTGAAAATAGTGCTAAGATCAGGTAATTTTAGAGTAGGTTCACTGGAAAAATAAGATAGTACTTTCGCAAATGCAGGCCTTAAACATTCGCTATTTACAATAACATTTGGATGTTTGTTTGTTAGTAAATCAGTGAAACATTTGGTCAATTCAGCAAAATGAGGGATAAATTGTCTATAGTAATTCAAAAGACCTAACACACTTCGCAATTCTTTTTTGGTTGTCGGAAGCGACAATTTCAAAATTCTAGACATGATGTTATCGTCAGTTGATATGAAGCCATTTGAGATCTTATAGCCCAAAAATGTAATTTCTTGAAAGGCTATATCAACTTTGGATGGTTTTATTGTCAGTCCATGTTGTCTAATCCTGTCTAATGTCTGCTGTAATGCTGTTATGTGGTCTGTCATGTTCTTTGTATGTATGCAAATGTCGTCCATGTACCAAATGATGTTGGAAATGCCTGTCAAAAGTCGTCTTGTCATTCTGACAAAGGTTGCTGGAGCATTAACTAGCCCGAATGGCAACTTGCACCATTCGTATAGTCCCCAGGGTGTGGCAAATGCTGTCAGATATATACTGTCAGCATGTACAGGTATTTGCCAGTAACCTTTTGTCATGTCCAGTTTAGTAAAGTAACGTGAGTCAGTCAGTTCAGTTAGTATGTCTTCACAGTTGCTCATTGGTTCTAAATCCAACTGTGTAATGCTGTTGAGTTTCCTATAGTCAACACAGAGTCTTATTGTGTTGTCCTTTTTCTTCACAATGACAATGGGTGAACAAAAATGTGATTGTGAACGTCGGATGATATGGTTTGCTTCTAAGTCAATAATTTCTTGGTGTAATTTGTCTTTGTAGTGTATAGGAATGGAATATGGTCTGCATTTTATTGGGATGTCAGATGTCAAAATAATATGATGATGCACTAAGTCTGTCTGTCCTGGGTTGTTAGAAAAAATTGTACTGTAGTCTTGTAATACTTGTCTGCAACTGTCAGTCTGTGTCTGCGTCAGTTTGGGATTTACCTTTATGTCCTGTAGGTTGGTTGTCGTGTCCAGTACTGGTGTTGGTATCTCGTCAGTATCGTTGTCGTCTGTCTGGTCCACTATTGTTGTGCTTGCTGTAGTCTCTACTTGTTCGTCGTCCCTGTGGTAATATGGTTTAAGCATGTTAATATGAAAAATCTTGTGTTTGTCCCTAACTGCAATTTCGTAATCTACTGTCGAAATTTGTTGTAACACTTTAAACGGTCCTTGCCATGAGTCTGTGAGAAGATGTCTGTCACTTGGCAATAAGAGAAGAACGTCCTGTCCTGGCGTCAGATTAATGGTTCTATTTCCTCTGTTAGCATATTGTCGGTAGATAGCACCAGATTTTTGTAGTGCTTCTTTTGCTAACACACATGATTTCATGATTCTATCGTGCAATGATATTACATGTTCATACGATGAAATGGGTGTAAATATGGTTATACTTTCAGTCAGCATAGACTGGTACAATGGTAATAGGCCGCGTGGTTTGGCACCATACACTATTTCAAATGGTGAGAATCCAGTGCTGGAATGTGGCACTTCCCTATATGCAAATAAAATAGCAGGTAGATATGTGTCCCAGTCTTCGGGAAGTTTTTGGGTTACTTTTGAGAGCATATGTTTAAGATCGCCGTTTATCTTTTCTATGATGCCTGTGGAGTGTGGGTGGTACGGGCTGTTAAAGCATTGCTTCACCCCCAACATCTTAGTAAATGCTTGTGTAGCTGCGGCAATAAACTGGCTACCCCGATCTGAAAGGATGGTATCAGGGAATCCTACCCTTGCAAAAATATGGAAGAATACTTCCATGATGTCTTTGGAATTTATATTCTTCATCGGAATGGCTTCTGGCCACCGACTACATAAATCAATTATTGTAACAATATATTTGTTTCCCCTTGATGTTATGTGGTTAAGAGGACCAACTATATCGACCGAGATCTTTTCAAACGGTCTACTTGCCAAATCAGTGATTTGCAGTTCTGCTTGCGGGTGTTTCTCCTTGTTAAGAAGCTTTTGGCAGATGTCACACGATCTGCAATACAATTTGGTATCACTGCAAAATTTAGGCCAATATGATTGAGTAAGTAACCTTGCTCGTGTTTTAGCATACGCCATATGCCCTGCAAAGGGTATGTCATGCGCTAGCTGTAATGCTTGGTTGCGGTTTTCTGAAGGTAGCACCGTTTGTTCTGTAGTGCTAGAACCTTTGCTATAGTACCGTGTCAGAATTCAGTTTTGCAGAGCAAAATACCATTTAGCGTTCTTTGCTACTCGTGGCTTTTGGCCCATTAATTTAAAATACTTTTGCAACGATCGATCAGCTTTTTGAGCTGTTATAAATTTCTCCCTGGTTGTTTCAGGAGATGTTACAACTGGGCTTATTAGCTGTAAAGCCTCTGTCTGATCGATTCGATCTTGTATTTGAGCAGTAGATCTGGTTACTGCATTTGTAATATCAAGGTTATCATGCACATTACAACTTGGTGTTACATTTACACAACTACATTCCTGTGATGACATTGCCGAATTGGCATACATACATTCATTTACAGGTGGTAATACATCATGGATGGTGATTTGTGATGGTGGTGAAATGGTATTATCAATGTTACACGTGACAGTAGATATAATACTGTCATGTGGCAAATCATTCACCTCTGGAAGGTTACCAATGATGACATCGCAACAAGGATTGGTCAATGCTGCGCATTTGACCTTTCCGGTGAGGAATGGTGTACTTATGTAAGCCCATGCAAGCGGGTATCTCTCGATGTTACCCGAGAACGTTCTGCATGTAACATATTTACCACTATATTGTGATGGTAAGATATAGTCTCTCTTAATGCCAATGAGGGTACTGCCGCTATCCAGTAAAACGGTGGCAGCTCTGCCGTTAATATACCCATGGTGGATATTTAATTTACCTTGGGAGTTGACTACTAAATTGGCTTCCTCGTTTGTAACAGGAATGGAATTATAACAGCGTACAGATAAATAGGACTAACGAGTTCTTTGTTTTAGTAAAAATAGAGATTTATTGCATCTTGATGACAACTTCTACAGCCTTCATACAACATGGCGTCTTCTCTCTTCCAGGCCCAGATGTTGACTGGTTCCTAACAACAAACTACGTCACGACTTGAGCATCCTTCTTCCCATTCCACCCTGATGCTCAAGCGTGCTGTTGTTTTGCCCACCCAATATACCCATACTGCTACACCTTCCTATGTTTTCTAAAGACTTTTTCCCTTAAAAAGTCTTTACTCCCAATCCCCTTACTCTATTCCCCCTCTTTCCTTACCTCTCACAACCCCTCTAATCTTCCCCAAACCAACTTTACTTTAAGTAAAACAATCTATTCGTAACTCCTTCCCCTGCCATATAGTAAACCACTATACATTTCTTGTTCGTTTTTGGCTCTTCAAAAATGTTCCTGTACAAAATATATATCATAAGAACAGCTCGTATAACCGTTATCATACACTTGACATTATGAAATTCCTCACTCTTTCACAACACAGAAAACAACGTAGTTAGAAAAAGTAAAGAAGGGGTGCGCACCCAGTGAAAAGTATAAAGAACGAATAGTCAACACAATCACATTTACATAAAGGAATGGATAGTCAACACAATCACATTTACCTCTCAGCCAACAAAAAAAAATTTTTAAAAAATTTTTTTTAAAAATACATCTTATGAAATACATCTTTGTTCCCTATAAATCAAGTTGATATAAGTTTTCTCAACATTTATATGTTCAACATTTATATTGCCATCCGCAATTTATATTTCCGTTATCTCATCTTTGACCACGAACCAACGTTCATATTCCATGAACATTTTTAATTTAATTAACGCTGATTTTTCACAGCTCCTATATCTTTCCCCCTTACATCCCATGATCTGCTTCCTTGTCCACCTATATATATATATATATATATATATATATATATATATATATATATATATATATATATATATATATATATATACCCCAGCTTATATGCTGCCATTCACAGTCATATACCCAACCTTATATCTTCGTATAATGCAGCTCCTATTTTTACACATATCCATCCCCGACCTTCGTTTCTAATACTTCATATCCAAAAGAACCTTTTCATGCCGATTATCACAGCCACATAATATTCACAAAGAGCATGTATGTGTCTCTCTATTAGCCCCTTAGTAGTTTTATTAACTCTTTTCTGAACGAAGGGTCTTAAATAAAGCCCTATGTATTTTCTCTATTTTAGCCAACACCATAACTATTTGAAAATTAAACTTACTTAATTAAATTTGTAACATATTTGCTAACAAAGTAACCTAATACACAAAACAACTTATTTAAATTATGAGTTAAGCGAAATAAAATCAAAACAGGACATCATACCCCCCAAATAGTTTTTTATACAAATTTATGTTTCCCCTCATATTAACTAAAGATATCAACTCATTCAAAGAAAAACACATTTTAAAATAATATAACATGCATCTTATCAAATCATAAGAAAATATTCTATTACTACCTATCACTACTGGTCTCTTTTACGGACCAATAGTTTGTACGCAAAAGTCTAAGAACACCACAATCCTATTCTACAATAATAACAATCATTTTACAGGACCAAACCAAGCAAAAAAAACATATTATATATGAGGCATTAAAACTCAGACTCAATAAAACAACTGTCTTCTCGCTAAAGAGAAGGTTTTCAAAAAAAATAATATAATTCCCTTATAATTAACTACGTAAAGTGACCTAGCAACATTGGCTTCTTATACGAACCAATGTAACACATATCTATTCACACAAGTCATTCCATTATTTTTTTATAACCGAGAAAACAAAACAACTCACTGCCAAGTATATATATATATACAGACCAATTTCTTGACTTAGAACAATATCTGTTCTCTCTACCCAAAAAAAATCACTAATCAACAATGACTGTACTATCATTGATTCTCTCCCCCTCACAATTTCCTATCTTTTTCCAGCTTAACTCCTAACACATCATAATATCTGGAATATCATCTTAAGCAAGCACTGTAAACTACAGGTCAACTCATTTTATCTATTACTAATGTGGCGATTATTCTATTGTCATCTCAATGTACCAGCCGTCATCTATCTACTAATTAACCTGTGGCTCGGCACACCAATTGTTTCCCTTGGATTTGTACCAAACATCACTACAACTTCTTAATCATTACCGTTAACCACGGTATTTCTAGCACCAATAAAACTTGTCTATTTACTATAGAGTACATCTACCTGCTGTACCATTAACTACTTAACTATCTACGAAAACTCAAGAAGTTGAAACATAAAATCAACCAGCAATTCCATCACGGAGAGGAAAAAATATATGCCTCACTCGAACCTACATCTATATTAGTTATCTCAATGCTTAACTACTCCTCAAGACCATTTATGAAAAGTATCCATAGAAGCCTTTTCCATTTCCACCGTTTCATATACTTCATCAAGTATCTCTTTCCTTTTTACACCATGAAACTTATTTTCCATTTCCACCGTTTCACATACTTCATCAAATATCTCTTTCCTTTTTACACCATGAAATTTATATCTTGCCATCTGCAGTATATTCTAATCATTTACTTCTTACGTTTCCAGTTCTTCAATAACTCCAAGTTTCTTTGAATAAGTGCTATCTCCACATCAATATCTTCTTCTTCGTATAACTTATTAGTTTCTTCCATACTACTATTTGATTCTGACTTTTCATCCATTTCCTCTTCTTCAACTGTATGTCTCTCGCTAGCAGCCGCTAATCTCTTCCGTTCAATATCCCATCTAATTTGTCTATCATTATTTCTTAAGGACCTTTCTAGTATAGGCATATCTTCACCGCTTGTTGAATAATCTCTAATTCTTCTCTGTCTTTTTACTTCTCTTTCTCTTTGTTTATCTATTCTTCTTTTCGTTGCTTGTCTAGTATTCTTAAATGGAGCACCTGTTTCCTCTTCCATAGACTTTATTCTATCATAATGATTCTCATTCACATTTTCTTCTTCTACCGTTTTCGGTATTGTCTGTTCTTGAGTATCATCGTAAACTGGAGTTGTTATTAACTAATTTTGTGCTGGATCTTTTCTAACACCTGGGGTTATTGTAGCTCCTCTGACGACTTGTTCATCTAAATATCCAGTGTCTGAATAATAATTATTATTATAATTATCATTTTCCTTCTCATCCTCATCTCTTCTTAAGTGTTCCACGTGTGCCCTTGCCACATGTCCCGTGACCTGGTTCTTGATACTATACGATACTTTTCCTAGCTTTTCCAAAACGTAATAACCTGGAACCCAACGAGCATCAAACATAGAGTTCCTTCTATGCTTCTTATAATAAACTCTATCACCTACTTTAAACTCCTGTAATTTTGTATTTACGTTTTTGTACTTTTTCTGTCTTTCTCTAGCTTTAATTATATTATTCTTTAGTCTTACGCGTGCTTTATGCATTTCCTGTATGATAGTCTCTTGAAAGTCTTCCCCCATATATTTCCGTCTTGGTTTTAACAGATTATCTATAGGTAGTACTGGTTCTCTCCCGTGTATTAAATAGAATGGTGAAAACCCTGTGCTCTCATTTTGATTTGTGCGTATAGCGCTAAGCGTTGGTCCCAGGAACAAATCCCAATCTTTTTCATGTTCATCGACTATCTTTGCTATAATATCGTATAATGTCCTATGTTGTCGTTCGTTCTTAGCATTTGAAGAAGGTCTATAGTATGAGGTCTTTATATGGTTTATATTCAAATCTTTTAATAACTTTTCAAATTTTTTATTTACAAATTCTCTACCATTATCCGTAAGTATACTTTGTGGGCAACTAAATCTTGGTACGAACTCTTGTAAAAAAATATTAATGACAGTATCTGCGCTCTTATCTGGGATTGCATAAACTTCTGGCCAAAGACTGTAGACGTCTACTATATGAATTAAATACACGTTTCCTGACAATGTTCTAGGGTGAGGACCCGATATATCTAAACTAATTTTTTGCATAGGAAACTGAGGAATATCTGTATCTTGTAAGGGACACTTAATTATTTTCATATTCCTTAATCTGCATCTTTCACACGTATCTACATATTTACAAGCAGATTTAAATAAGTTCGGCCAATAATATTTACTTGTAAGTGCTTTTACCAACTTATCACGACCGAGATGACCATTCTCATCATGATATGCTTTTAAAACTTCATTTTCCAAATGTTTTGGAATATATTTCCTTAGCTGTTCGCTCCTTTCACTCATATAATATAACTGTTCGTCGTCTTGCAAAACTAAATAATTCTTCTTATATTTATTCTCCTCCGTTTCTTTTAATTTCTGTTTTATTTGTAAGACTTTTGGATCTAATTCTTGTTCTTCTTTCATATTAAATTGTGCTAAATGTGGGTCTTCTGCTCTAGGTTCAGACTCTTGATCCGATGGTAAACTCTCAAACTCTTCTCTATTTATTATGGCAGAATCTAATATATTCATTGCCAGTTTCGGTCGTCGATCTCTGGTTCACCTTCATCTTCTGTGTCTCCTGATGACTGTGGATACGGGATCCTAGACAATAAATCAGCACATGTGTTAATCCTACCTGGAATGTATTCAATTTTCGTATTGTATCCCTGTAGATTCAATGTCCACGTCTGTATCTTTGCACAAAAGAATTCAGGAGATTACTAATCAAAGAACACGTACATCAGCAGGCTGCCTAAAGACAAAAGATGGAAGAGTCATAATAGAAAAAGATCAGATTTTACATGTATGGTCAGATTACGTGAAAAACCTTTATGACGATAGCAGAGACGAACAATATATTGTTCAAAATAACAATGAAGGGCCAGCAATTTTGAAGATGGAGGTTCAGAATGCTCTTAATCATATGAAATCTGGCAAAACCCCCGGTCCAGACAGCGTCACAACAGAAATGATTAATGCTTTAGAAGAATATGGAATAGATAAAGTTACCAGTCTGCTTAATACAATATATGATACTGGAAACATACCTCATGAGTTATGTAATTCTGTATTTATTGCAATCCCAAAGAAATCAGGAGCCTTGGAATGTGATCAACATCGAACAATTAGTATAATGAGTCACATCACGAAGATTTTGCTAAGAATTATCATGCAAAGAGTTAGGAGGAAAATACAACCTGAAATAGGAGAAGAACAATGTGGGTTTGTAGTAGGCAAGGGTACAGTAAATGCTGTGTATATACTGAGAACCGTAATCGAACGTTCTATAGAAGTAAACAAAGATCTACACCTTTGCTTCATTGACTACACAAAGGCTTTTGATAAAGTGAGACATGTCAACATGATAAGGATGCTTGAAGATCTACAAATTGATGGGAAAGACCTTAGACTTGTAAAAAACATATATTGGAAACAACAAGCTGCCATAAGAGTTGATAATGAAGTAAGCCAATATCAGCCTATTAAGAGAGGTGTGAGACAGGGATGTGTAATGTCTCCAGATCTGTTTTCCCTGTACAGTGAAAATATTTTCAGAAATATTGAAGATATGGAAGGAATCAACATTGGGGGACGATGCATCAATAACATTAGATATGCAGATGACACAGTCTTGATTGCAGACAATGAACAGGACCTGCAACATTTAGTAGATGCGGTTGTTACACACAGTGAACAACTAGGGTTGGAATTAAATTGTAAAAAGACACAAATTATGGTCGTCACTAAGAAGAACGAAATACCACAGTGTAATATACAAGTAAATGGGAATATTCTTCAACAAGTGAATAGGTACAATTACCTCGGAACAGTAATAACATCTGATGGGAGATGCCTTGAAGAGATTAGAACAAGAATCGCCATGGCAAAAGTAGCCTTTAGCAAGATGAAAAACATACTGACCAATAAAAAGATGTCAATTGAAACGAGAAAAAGAGTGTTGAGATGCTACATAGAACCTGTACTTTTATAGGGATGTGAAGCTTGGACAATGAGCAGCCAGGCTGAAAAACATCTGATGGCTGTAGAAATGTGGTTTCTGAGGAAAATGCAAAGAATACCATGGACAGCCAGAAAGACCAATGAACAAGTCCTTCAAGAAACAAATGAAGATCGTAAACTGATCAGAGACATTAGACGTAGACAGTCACAATTTTTTGGGCATGTTATGAGAAGAAATGATTTGGAGAACTTGGTGACAACTGGTAAGATCGAGGGGAACAGACCAAGGGGAAGACCTAGAAACAAGTATCTGGATGGCTTGGCCTTGTGGCATGGTCGAGACAAAAACACGGAACTGATCCACGACTCTGTTGATCGAGTGAGATGGCAGAACATGACCGCCCACGCTTACCGGCATGGCACATGATGGATGGATGGATGGTATCTTCCTGTTCTGCACTGGAGCTTCTAACAGAGATTTTAAAGGCATAGGGTCAGTTCTAATAACAAAATTTGCGTTATGTAAGTAGTAGTTTAGTTTTTGGAGAGCATAGTGTATAGCATAAGCCTCTTTCTCGATAGTCGCCCATTTTCGTTGAGACCTGCTAAGTTTATGAGACAAGAAATAAATTGGCCTTTCATTTTTAACCCCTGGTATTCCAGATTCTTTTCCTTCATATGGTTGAACCAAACACGCTCCTATAGCATTGTCCGAAGCATCTGTATATAGTATTAACTGTTTATTCAAATCTGGATGCGTCAATAGTGGTACCACTGTTAAGCTATTTTTTAAAAACTCGAAAGCTTTTTGACACTCATCATCCCACTTAAATCTAGCGTATTTTCCAGTTAAATTAGTAATAGGTTCTGCTATCTTTGAGAACCCTGGAATGAACCGCCTATAATACCCACAGGTTCCAATAAAAGCACGCACTTCTTTTACGTTAGTTGGAGGAGGTAACTCTTTAATAACCTTTATCTTGTCTTGGTCTGGTTTAATTCCGTCTCTATTAATAATATACCCCAAATATTTTGTTTCTGTTTTTAAAAACTGGCATTTACTAAGCTTCAATTTAACATCATGTACTCTTAATCTGTCGAATACTAATCTGACATGTTTTAAGTGATCATCCACATCCCCTGCTGTATAGATTAGAATGTCGTCTATGTATGCCAATGCAAACTTTTGCATACCCTCTAATACCTCATTTATTAACAGCATGTAGTGAGATGGGGCCGTTCGAACCCCGAATGGCATTCGTAAGAATTCGTAAGAACCCATATGAGTACAAAAAGCACTCTTCTTTTGAGCGTCTTCCGACATCGGGATACACCAGAATCCTGATCTTGCGTCTAGCGTTGTGAAAAATGTAGAGCCATTAAGCAACCCCAGAATATCATCAATCACCGGCAATGGGTACGCTACATTCTTAGTGATCTTGTTCAACGCCCGATAGTCGCAACAGAATCGATGTGAACCGTCAGGTTTGGTCACAATTACTATCGGAGATGACCACTCTGACTTCGATCTTGTTATTATCCCTGCTTTCAACATATCTTCTATTGCCTTTTCAACAACTTCCCTATTTCTTAATGGAGTTCTATATGGTTTTAAACTAATTTGTGGATGGTCTCCCGTATCTATTTCCATTGTAACTGTTTTTGTCTTTCCCAATTCTAAATCATTAATTGCAAAAACATCCTGATTTTCTTTTATAAGTTGTTCTAATACTTTCTTATTTTCTGGTGGAGCTTTTAACTGTGCCAACAATTCTTGTTCCCTTGTCATTTTGTCTAGTGAATGTATTTGGGCTGTATTTCTTCTGAATGGATGGATCAATTCATCCATTTGTACGTTCTCTCTTCTTCCGCGTCCGCGTCTGTTATTAACTCTTTCACTAGAAATATGTGAATAATTTGTTCCCGGCATTTCCACTCTATCCATTGCCAATATGTCACTAACGTTATGTTCTAGTTTAGCTTTTACACATCCTCTGTATAGTCTAATTTCTCTACCGGTGTTGTTAATGATCATCACTGGAAAGGTTAAGTGTTTATCTAATGATGTTATTCCATCCGGGACTTCAAGACCAGGCTCATCAATTACTTCCTTTTGCAATTCAGTGATTCTAACTGTGTGTCCTGCCACATAATATGGGTTTCTCTTTATCTTGGCTTTTATCAAATTAACCGACTGTGGTTTTAACGTCGTGGACATTTTAATTCTAACTAGTGCCGATATATGCATGTCTTCTTCCATATCTACATATACGTCCTTGAATTTTAATTTGTGTAAATCAAAGAGAAGTCTTACTCCGTTTTTTATTAAAAAATCTCTTCCTATAAGCATGTTTCTATTTAAATCTTTTACTACATGAAAAAGATGTCTTACGTTGATCCCCCCTAATTTAAAATTGATCATTGTCTGTCCAATTACTTGTAAATTCTGTCCTGTAACAGAGTGAAGATTATTATGACTCTTAAATATTCTACAATTTCTCATTATTTTATACAAAAAACTTTCTTTAATTACACTAACCTGAGCTCCTGAATCAATTAATGTACGAACTCTATATTTTCCTATTTCTATTATACATGAGCTATGATCTGTTTTATTTTCTGTAAGCTGTTTGATTTCCTCTAGTTGAAAGTATTCTCTACTCGTCCTACTATGCCTGTTATTAACATATTCTTTAAACCTTGGGACCTTATTATTTTCCCTCCTACTACAGGTCCTATTTAATAGGTAGGGCGCCGGTTTTCCTGCGTTCTTGTACCTGTAAAATTCGTGTGTCTATCTTCAACATTCCTATTCAACCTGCTATTGCCATTTCTACTTTGTGTATTCGACTGGACACGCCTGTTATCACAAAAACGAGAAACATGCCCGCGTTGACCACAAAACCAACAGACTATATTTGTGTTGTTCGTTTTACCTACTGTCTCACTTGTAGGATACCTCATATGTCTTCTTTCATCATAAGTACTTCTATTACCACCTTGTAACGTCTGTATACCTCCTCTCCTATTCCATCCGAACCTTGTTTGTCCTATCTCCATAGGCTCCTCAATCCTGTCTTCTCGACTAGTTCCTATTTCTCGTCCTGTTCTCAATCTAAATCTACGTCTCAAATTTTCTTCTTGTACCGCAATGTCTACAGCTTGTGATAACCTCTCAGGGTTTTCTCTCATCAGCTTAAACTTCAATCCATCGGATTTTATGCCATCTACAAAAATCCCGACTAACATCCCCTCCACCTCCTCTCCCCGTACATTCTGTCCTAAGAATGCTTCTTCAGCCAGGTTAATCAACCTATCGCTGAACAATTGTACCGTCTCTCCAGTGTTTTGTTTAGACTGTCTCAACACCGAAAACGCATGTTGTGGATCCGTTATTTCCGCGTACTTATGGGCCAGGTCGTCTTTGAACTGCTCCCATGTCTCATCTACTTTAGCCTCTAATTTCCTTCGGATATGATCCGAAACCGGTTCTGTTGCCGCCTGATAAGCAAGTCTCATTTTCTCTTCATCTGATGCAGACACCAAATACGCATATTTCTCTATGGAAGTTATCCATTTCTTAAAATCTCTTGCCTGTCCACTAAACTTAACAATTTCAGTTGCCATTCCCTGTTGTTTTATAACCGTATGAAGTCTACCTACCGCTGTTCCTACCCCCGTCAAAACTTGTGCTAATGAATCTTGTTCTGTCATGCTGAAATATTTATGTATGCACCAATAAATCAAATTCACATTCGTAACCAGCTAAATTAACAATATGATCGTATTTACTTTACACAACAGAATTGTTCAACTAGTCAATTGTACGTAAAATAATATTTAAAGTTCACCAATTACCCTAATTTGCTCCCGATCCAAGAAAGACGGATTCTTCTATGTTCGATATCAGGTAGAATTCAAACGCCAGGAGTCTGTGCCAGTTGAAATGCTCCTCCAATCGATCACGCACTTCAGGTAGTTAGGGAGTTCTTCTTCCAACGTCTCAGTAACTTCAGCCCCTGGTTGAGCCCCTACCAGACTTCTGGCTTCTTTTCACCCCGGATAGGGCACATCAAGCGACGTCTTGAGAATCGGTGTAATTCAGGAAAGCGATAATTTCTGTAGGTCGGCAGCCCAGTCTGCCTCTCCCACTTCCGAGAGTTCTTTAGCGGTATCGCTGCTGTTAATGAGCTTTCCATTTCTTCTTATTCCTCAAAAAGTCTCAAAAGGTCAGGATTCTGCGGCTTTTAGTTCGCTCCAGGCAATCTATCTTAACGAGAAGTAGACAACTGCTCTGTTAGTAAAATGTTTCTACTTGATTCGACTTGCCTTGAAGGTTTCTTTTTCCTGAGCTTCTTATTTCAAACGATCCAGAAAACACGTACTGGACTTTCTCTCTCTTCAGCTCGGCGAGATGATCACCACTGTACAGCAACTCACCCTGGGAAGCCGGCTTTCATAACTCAGGTGACAACGACTGCCTATACATCTAGGATTCTTGATAGCAACGAGAACTCTGAAAAATAATCACAGACAACCACCCCTAGCCGGGCTTTTGGCTGCTGTAATTCTCACAGACGAATTAGTGGCCATTTTTCAACTTCGCTTTTTCGTTCAACATAAGTATGGAATCGTGCCGTAATTCTGTCTCTGGGCATTTGATGTAAGCAGAACGAGATCTTCAAAACTTTGACTTTAGTTCGATGTTCGACCTGGACAGCATATTGTGATTCCGCGACGACACTCCAAGTTCGTACCCTGGTCACGGCACCAATTAAGTCCTTTATAACAGCGTACAGATAAATAGGACTAACGAGTTCTTTGTTTTAGTAAAAATAGAGATTTATTGCATCTTGATGACAACTTCTACAGCCTTCATACAACATGGCGTCTTCTCTCTTCCAGGCCCAGATGTTGACTGGTTCCTAACAACAAACTACGTCACGACTTGAGCATCCTTCTTCCCATTCCACCCTGATGCTCAAGCGTGCTGTAGTTTTGCCCACCCAATATACCCATACTGCTACAGAATGACCACATGTCAAAATGCCATCCTCATGAAATTGATCACAGATAGTACATTTGTCGTGTTGAAACACATCAATAGAATGTGCTGCGTTTACAGTTTGATCTTCTACACTTTCATCTTCTGATGAAGCACTATCAATCATGGCTGCATTCGCCTTTCTGGACATAGCTTTGACTTTACAATCTTTCCGCCAGTGGCCGAACGCCTTACAAAGGAAGCATTTGGTGTTCAGTCTGTATATCTTTCTTTCTTTGTCTTGCTTCGCTATGTAGTTTTGTAAGTACGACATGTAACCAGGATGTTGGTCACACATATCAGTTTCGTGGTGTGACAAATGACAATATTTGCATTTGTTAAGCTGTTCAGCAGATTGTCTATAGGATTTTGTTTGTTGTGGGGCAATGACTTAGCTCTATCATATGTAGAGGCTGCTACAAAGTCTGTGCTTGTCAGACCGGTAATGAAACATTGCTTATTGGCCGAAAAATAACGTGAGCCACGACTTTCAATCTGTTGTACACTTTCGCACTGACATTCTAATAGAAATTTCGAAAATGGAGGAGGGAGAGATGTGATAATTTTATCTCTCAAAATAAGATCTGTTAATTTATCAAAATTACCATTCACTTTGGCTGCTGACAGCCACTTAGAAAAAACATTCTGTATTTCTGAGATGTAATCAGAGAACGTTTGTGTTGGTTTAGGAGACAATTTACCAAACTGTTCTCTGTAGCCTGCTTCATCTAGGAGAAAATTAGACATAATTTTTGTCTTAATATACCGATAATCTTTTTTCAGGTCATTTGGAATCGACTCTATCACTTTCAGAGGTTCTCCAGAAAGACTTCTCATGTATATTATACTCCATTCTGACTTTGGGATCTGGTAATGATCCATAATACATTCAAAATTGTGTGTGAAAGCTGCTATGCAATCACCTGTGGTGTAACTTTTGATCAGCCCTTGGTATTTCTTATATGGCTGGTGTTTGTCAGCTTTTCTATCTTCCTTTTCTTTGCAAGTTTCTGCTTTCAGCTGTTCAATTTTTAGCTGTACTTCAAGCTCTTCACGTTTATTTCGAGCATTTATTTCAAGTTCTTCTTTCTTGGTTTGGGCTAAGATTTCAGCTTTTCTTATTTCTCCTTCTGTTTCTGCTTTTCTTATTTCTGCCTCTGTTTCTGCTTGCTTAAGTTTTAAAGCAGCGTCTGACTCTGCCTGTTTAAGTTTTAAAGAAGCTTCAGCCTGTTTCAAAGCAGTATCTGATTCTGCCTGCTTAAGTTTTAAAGAAGCTTCTGCCTGTTTCAAAGCAGTATCTGATTCTGCCTGCTTAAGTTTTAAAGCAGTATCTGATTCTGCCTGCTTAAAAGATCTTTCGGCTGCTCTCTCATCACGTTCATTAATATTTTCCTGTAATAGGAGGTATTCTGCAAACTTTTTCTCACTCCAGGTCCTTAACTCTTCACCAGAAAGGTTCATCTTTAAACCCATTTCGATGTACTCGTTTAAACTAGACATGATGAACAATATGTATGATGAAATAGATAGACACAAAATTAATAACGTTGTTAGTAATTTACATTCAAAAGTTCACAGTGCTTAATATTACAGCTTATGTTTAGGCCTGCTGAACGAAAATATAAGGAAGAGAAAAAAAAAATTTATACTCAAGTACTCCTGAGGCAATGTGCTGGACAATGGCTGCTCAGTACTGCCCGAAACCACACTGGTTTTTAATTCAGGTCGACCAAAAAATTTCGGAGTTTACAAGGGACAGGTGTAGATGACACCAAACAACCTGTTATTTTTGTAGCAAGAGAAATTAGAACATGTGCAAGTGTGTGGTGTATGTAATGTCACTTAAGTTTTTGTAGGTTTGTGTGTCGTCAAGTATTGTTGTTAGTCGTATCACCACACTCAACAACTCTCTTTTCACACTTTCCAAACGTTCCGCTAACACTACTTCTACTCAATGACATTCAAGGACATGGCCGCCATTTTGTTTTTGTCACTTCAATAACCCGGTTGCAATTTACTAAGTCCAAAAACGCACTTATAGTTTCGATAAATTAACTCGAAAGATGGTATTTATCTATTAAATTATAACCTACACGCTCGCATTTGTTCAAAACTCGCACTTTATACCAATAATTGATTCACAAAAAAACTCGACAACAGTCGTCATGTTTACAATTATTTAACACTCTATTTTTCGTATTTCACGGTTAAAATCTAATGAGGACGAGCTCCCACGTTCGCACTTGTCAAAGTCTTGCTTAGGGCAAGAATTATGGCTCGTATCTTGACATGTGTGATACTAAATATGCTTATCAAACAACACGAGGCTAACAACCGATAATATAATTCGCGCTATTTATTCGCGCACTGCACACATCAGAAACAATACAAGCTTCGCGCAATCACAATTCACAATATCCAATAGATCATAAATGCAAGCAATCAATACATCAATATAATAATACATTAATGCACTCCACTTACAAGTCACACAGACAGGCGTTCCATCTCCAACGGTCATACAGGCTATCTATCAAGACATGCATAAAACTCTCAAGCTGCATTCACACGTCAGTCCGTTACGGCCCCCAAGCCTAGTCTGGCTGGACTTTCAGCACACAACACAGTTGTGCTCGAGTCAGCCCGCGTGACCCCTCAATGTTCACGCTGTGTTCCAGCTGACCGCCGACTGCTTAGTATCGCTCAGCGTCGATTGCCTGGCGTTGTTGAAGACGCCGCGTTATAGCTGTAGTGCTTATAATAGATCAGCGTTGCATTGTCGGGCGTTGGTGCAGACAACGCGTTATAACTCTGGGTGAGACTCTGACAATCGGGTGCTAACGTCAATTACGAGTGGTTACATAGCTATCTGATTCCTTGTCGAAGCCTGGCAAAGACCACACAGACATTCTGGGATATCGGGTAATCACCATGTAAAATACAATAGGCAAGCTGCTGGAGAAGTTAATTGCCAGAAAAATATCAAGCCAGCTAGAAAGGCAATGTCTTTTTCCACCTACCCTTGGAGGGCACAGTCCAAACAGAGAAAATGAACCAATGCAGGAGTTTTTGTCCATGATGTATATGAAGGTTTACACTCAGGCATTAAGACATGTACTGCAGCAATTGATCTTAAGGATGCGTACAACAGAGTAACGTTGGATTTCTTAATGATTCAGCTTCATGAACTCAAGAAAAGTCCATTCCTCCTTAATTAGATCTCTAAAGCCCTCTTCCAACGGAAAGTAGATTTTAGATGTGGCAGTTGGACTTCTAAACCAACAACAATATATCCCGGACTGCCACAGGGATTACCATTATCTCCGGTGCTGCTCAACGCTTACACTGTGAGAATCACGGGTGAGCAGATTACAGGGCGGGGGAGGGCATTGTCGTATGCCGACGATGCGTTAGTGTATCGTCAGGGTAAGGAGAGAGATCAGGTTACTTTGGAACTACAAATAGAACTCAGTCGCGTATGCACTTGGTGTCGTGAAGCTGGTGCGATGGTCAACCCAACGAAGGCAGCAGTGACATGGTTCATGTCATATTCATCATAACCATATTGTCAACACTCCAACACCAATTGTGCCTGTAAATCTGTGCTCAGAGATTGTGGAAAGAACGCAAGCAATGAATTACCCGGGGATACGATTTGACCGACGCCTTGTTTATACTGAGCACATAGACCAGTGGTTCTCAACCTTTTTTTGGCTCATGCGCCCCTTCACCATATTTTTAGAACGTCATTCCCTCTCCCTTTCGCATTTCCTCCTTATAAATTCTTCCACCACTACACAATATACGGAAAAATTGGAAGCTAAATTTAATAACACATACTAGAACACGTCCAGACGTCTACATAAAACGTGATTTTAGGGTGTACTTACGTTATAAAACGAATTTCAGAAGGGCGAGAAGTACAGAACCGTAAAGTATGGAGGAAAAAACAATATCAAGTAATCGTTCTTGCATTAATGTGATCTTGAAATAATCTTAACCCCCCCCCCCCCCCCTGGGAAACCCCAAAATCCCTTAAGGGGTGGGGGGGGGGGATTCCCCACCGGTAGAGAACCACTAACATAGACCGTATGGGGTACATCCCGAGGCTATGAAGTCGATCCTCTCGACGTTAAATGCAGTAATGTGTGGCCGCTGGTTCTCTAGTGGCTGTCGCTTCCATCGACGATGAACTGTATATACCGCGGAGGACTTTTGTGTTGGCATTCTGATGGCGGCATAATGCACAGTGTACCTCTACGGGTTGTTGGCTTGTCGAGACCTGTCTATTCCACTTTTCACGTGGGGCAGTGATGAGCATTTCATGTGATATTCCCTGGCACAGGAACGGAGCATAATGGGGAAGACCCGTTGCCGTGAAGTTGGAATCGCGACTAACTAACTAACATAGACCAGCTAATAACAAAGGCCAAGTGGAGTTTGACTGCAACGAGGGTGATGGCGGTGGCAAACTGTGAGCAGCGCCATCTATGTCTTCTATACGAGAGTCTGGTTCCTTCTGTGTTTTAGTATGCGATTGCGAACCTGACTCTCAGCCGTAAACAGATGGAAAGGATGGAGATGATACTGGACGAAGCTATGCGTATTACACTCGGGTGTACAAAAGATACAGCATGCAGGGCGATGCGCTACCGTCCTGATTTTTCAACCATGGGAGACAGAATACAAATTTGCCAAGAACGTACCTTAGAGTTAACGCAAACACACAGTATCCACTGCATAGTGAAATTAAGAAGGTAAAGGGTAGCAGATTAAACAGAGGAAAGTCGTGGATAGTTCATTCAAGCCGAAGACATTCTGCAGCAGGTCACTTGAGGACTTAGAATATGGCGTGGAGTGGGTACAAGTGCCAACATAGTTCTGTACGTCCTTTTCAGTTTGCATTCAACTAGACAGAAAATGCAGACAAGAAATTAATTCGGTTGCTGTGGAGGCGGAAGCTCAGGCTTTGATCTTCGAGAATTCTTTAGGGGGTGGTGCTGTCATTTACATAGATGGGTCGTATGTTCGACTCGTGAGAAGTTCGTGAGCTTTTACTGCTCAGGTTGGAGGGAGAATTATTAAGAAAGATTCTGATGCTTTTGCCTTGACCACAAGCAGTCTGACTATGGAAGTCATGGTAGTAGGTAAAGTAATAACATGGCTTGAGATACAAACCTTCACTCGGGCATGCTTCCTTGATGACTTAAAGAGTATGCTCAGGAAGATAGAGATGGGTTGGGTCCGACGACCGTGGCTGGTGTCTCTGGGCAAAGATTAGTTTCATTTTCGTGCTAGGGCATGTGGGTTTACAAGGAAATGAGCAGGCTGACAGGCTTGCGGGTAAGGCTAATGTGGAGGGCGGACGAGCCATGGACCAGGCTGAAATACTGAATGCTCTACGAGAAGTAAGACTTTTGTGAGAAAACATGATGATTGAATCTACAACTATGTTTAGACTGCGAGAACAGCAAGTTAAAAGAGAAGTGACCAGACAAGAGCACTAGGCTTGAAGCCACAGAAGATTAATAAACCGACACAGAACTGGTGTCGTGAGCCGCTACAAGCTGCGGGATTTACTGAAGATGGGATCCAAGCACTTATAGACTGAATGGCTCGATGTGCAATGGGGATGATCTGTCGACTTACTAACTAAAAACAACAAGCTGCCATTAAAATTGATAATGAAGTAGGTCAATATCACTGAACAGCCTATAAAGAGAGGTGGGCGACAAGGATGTGTAATGTCGCCAGATCCTGCCCCCCCCCCCCCTCCCATAGTGAAAACATAAAGAGATATTTAAAGGATATGAGAGGAATTGTCATTGGATGACATAACATCAATACTATAAAACATCCAGATAATACAGTATTGATTACAGACAAAGGACAGGATCTGCAACATTTAGTGGATGCAGTTATTGCACACAGTGAAATACTAGGGTAAGAATTAAATTGTAAGAAGACAGAAATTATTATCGTCTCTAAGAAGAAAGCAATATCGCAATCTAATATACGGGTAACTGGGCAAACAAGTGAATTGTGTCTCTAAGAAGAAAGCAATATCGCAATCTAATATACGGGTAACTGGGCAAACAAGTGAATTGGTACAACTATCTCAGAATAGTCATAACATCTGATATGAGGTACCTTGAAAAGATTAGACCAAGAATCGCTATGACAAAGGTAGCCTGTTGCAAGATGGAAAACACACTGACCAATAAAAAGTCAGTTGCAACGAGAAAAAGAGTATTGATTGCTACATAGAACCTATACTGTTATATAGATCAGTTGTCAGTTGGGGTATCGTCATTTCACTCCGGACAGGTCCAAAGGTGCTCAGATCCCCCTCCCATTGCATATGCATCAGCGTCCGGTGGCTAATAGTGCCAGTTCTGTTTGGTTGACGAGGCCCCTCGTTTTCCCGATGTACCTCTCGTGTCTGGCCGTGCCGATTCTTATTCCTAAGTCTCTCATCCTGGACAAAGATGTGGATTCACTGACGTCAAAGTCCTCTGTTCTCGACATCTCTATAAGATTGTTATATAGATGTGAAACTTGAACATTAAGCAGACAAGCTAAGACACATCTGGTGGCAGTGGAGATGTGGTTTCTGAGGAAAGTACCAAAAATACCATGGACAGAAAGAAAATCAGTTAGCAAGTCCTACAAGAAACAGATTAAAACTGTAAGCTGATTAGAGAAATTAGATGCACAGTTAAAAGAACACGGGGAAGTCAGACAGATAGATAAATAGCTGGATGACATGGCCACGTGGCATCATCGAGACAAGAATACGGAGTTGATCCACGATTATGGTGGTCATGGGATCAAGATTACCAGCACGGGACATGGTAATGATGTTTTGAATTCTATCGAAATGGCATGATGCTGTTCGTACATAAACGAGCCATTCTATACCTATTAACGTCATGCCGACGGTCTACTATGGTTATTGATCATCATCATCAGCATCATCATCATCTTTCACGTTTACCGTCAAGGAATAGTTGATGTTCCAGCCCTCGATTGATGACACTAGATAGTAACTATCATAGTGTCAATGTCATTATGTGTGATTGTACAATGTCTTTGATGTGGCCGATTGATTTTCTTCTCAGACGCTCTCTTGCTCTCGTATAAAGCTTTTAATGTAGAACCAGTGTTGGTAACTGATAGTACTGCATTCTAAAGAGTAAAGAGATGCCTCGCATATCATGTATGTATACAATTTAACTTTTCAGACATTATCACCAACGCCTCATGGCATGGGCTATAATATGAAGGCGTGCATATCTATTGAAGTTATTCATACATGGCACTTCGAGCGACAGCTTAAGATAATTATTGACAACATGTCAGTATCCTGCAATGTTTGTTTTTTTAAATACCGATTGCATCTCATTGAAAATTCTAGAAAACAATGAAATTATCGCCTTATCTTATTTGGATATACACCGGGGAGCCACGGTAGTGCAGTGTCTGCCGGCCCCGCGATCATGTATTCGAATCCCCATAGAAACGGATTTTTTTTAAAATACGAGGAGGGCTTCAAATGAAAACCTTAAAAAATTGATAGAAATTACAATAACCATGCCATTGTCTTGTAACCTGTCAATATTGTTGTTGGGGGTGTCAAGAATGTCAAACGCGAGATATAACGATGCATATGAACACGGTGACATCATAAGGGCAGTTTAAAGATGGCCGTCCCACTTTTGACATGCACCAAAGAGGAGCAGGATTCTTGTATCCGTTTTTTTTTTTTTATCAGTGAATAGATGAAACCTATAGAATGAATGAAGGTCCGGTACGGTGATGCATGCCTGTCAGTTGAGCAAGTGTATGCGTGGAGTAAGTTTCAAAACGGCGTGACGTCTGTGGCAGACTGTTCACGACCGGGTCAGGCACACCGAGTAGTGACCCCAGACTTTTTTTTCTACAGGAATCCAAGCTCTTTATTGGTGCTGGATGCCAAGTAGCAGGTGTGACATAATGACGTAAATAGAAAAGATCCTAGACTCCCAGAACCACAACGCTAAGAAAAGTGAAAGAGATGACGCGACTACACAGAATCGTCACACGGCAGTGTCAATAACAACACAGACTAACTTGGGAGTTTCAGCAAGGCGGCAGCTCGTGTTAATTCTGCAACCTATGGTCGGCTAAATATTGACTTGATGGCGCTTCAGTGGCTGAATGAATACTTGGAAATGGAAGAGACAATCTATAGAAGCAACACTTATTGTGGTCACAATAAATAAGCAGGCAGACGCAGAAAACTAGATGTCTGCGAAGTGGAATAAAGGACACTTGGTGGATTGACAGAAGGATTCCGCGAGGATGAACAAGGACATTGTTGATCTTTGAACAGGGATGGCTTGCAACAATCAGTAATCTTAAATATATTATTCTTACGGCCCAACCTGGACAGAACAGGTTACGTAAGCATTTGGTTATTGTTTATTGTTGAGACAAGCCTGTACGCTGCAATATTAAACGGCGTCATAACTGTAAATAGGTAATTGACTGGACTTCGTCAATTTTGTTTGTTCGGCTTCTCATCTGCTCTTGCTTTCAAGCCGAGTTGATTTATTTGTACACTTATTATTGGAATTGATTCTACACCCCGAGAAATAGCATGGCAGGAAGTGGGGGCTCGTCCGGGATTTTATGACGCCGTGTAATACCGCAGCGTACTGAAACCGTTGCTGCAGTGATTGATCTTGAGGACGCATACAACAGAGTACCACTGGATTTTTTAATGTTTCAGCTTCTTGAACTAAACGTAAGTCCATTCCTCCTTAGTTGGATCGCTGCAGCCCTCTTCCAACGGAAAGTAGTTTTTAGATGTGGCAGTTGGACTTCGGAACCAACAACAATATATCCTGGCCTACCACAGGGATCACCATTATCTCCGGTACTGTTCAACGCCTACACAGTGAGAATCACCAGTGAGCAGATCACTGGACCTGGCAGGACATTGTCATATGCCGATGATGTTTTAGTGTATCGTCAGGGTAAGGATAGAGAGGAGGTTGCTGGGGAACTACAAACCGAACTCAATCGCATAAGTACTTGGTGTTATGAAGCTGGGGCAATGGTCAACCCAACAAAGGTAACAGTGACTTGGTTCTCGTTGAATAATCATATTGTCAACAATCCAACACCAACTGTAATGCTGTGTTCAGAGACGGTGGAAAGAACGCAGGCAATGAATTACCTGGGGATACGGTTTGATCGAAGCCTTGCTTATAATGTGCACATAGACCAGGTGATAACAAAGGCCAAGCGGGGTTTGGCAGCGATGCGGGTGATGGCGGCAGCAAACTGTGAACAGCGCCATCTATGTCTTCTGTACGAGGGGCTGGTCATGTCTGTTTTGGAGTATGCAATGGCAATCTTGACTCTCAGCCATAAGCAGATAGAAAGGATGGAAAGGATACAGAATGAAGCTATGCGCATTATTCTTGGATGTACAAGAGATACAGCATGCAGGGCGATGCGCTACCTTCTTGATTTTCCAACCATTGAAGAGAGAATACAAGTTTGCAGGGCACGCGCCTACCTCAGAATTAACGCAAACACACAACATCCAATGCATAGTGAAATTAGGAAGGTGAAGGGCAGCAGGTTAAAAAGAGGACGGTCGTGGATGGGTCAAGCCGAAGACATTCTTCAACAGGTGTGTTCACTTGAGGACTTAGAACCTGGCGAGGAGTGGGTGCAAGTGCCAACAGACTTTTGCACATCCTTTTCAGTTTGCATCCAGCTAGATAGAAAATGCAGACAAGAAAATCCGGCTGCTGTTGAGGCTGAAGTACAAGCGTTGATTTTCGAGAATTCGCTAGACGGTGACGCGGTCATCTACACAGATGGGTCGGTCGTCCGACATGTGAGAAGCTCATGGGCCTTTACAGCTCGGGCCGGAGGGAGAATTGTGAAGGAGGACTCTGGTGCTTTCACTGAAACCACAAGTAGCCTGACCATGGATGTCATGGCAGTAAGTAAAGCAATAACATGGCTCGAGACACAGACATTCACCAGGGCTTGTTTCCTTAGCGACTCAATGAACATGATCAAGAGGATAGAGGAGGGGTCGATCCGAAGAGAATGGTTGCTGCCTCTGAAGCGGTCTCGGCTGGCAAAGATTAGTTTCATCTTCGTGCCAGGGCATGCGGGAGCAGCAAATTAAAAGAGGGGTGGCCAAACAAGAACACTACGCGTGAATCCAAAGAAGATTGATAAACCAACACAGAACTGGCGTCGTTAGCCGCTACACGTTGCGGGATTTGCTGAGGAGGGGATCCGAGCACTTATGGACTGAATGGTTCGATGTGCAACGAGGATGTTCTGTCGACTAACTAACTAACTTTGCAATATTCATCCACAATAAAGATATTTGTGTTTTTGTGGTATATTTCTTAACCGTTCCTTTCAGTGTGTGTGTATGGGGGAGGGGTGTGAGTGTGTGTGTGTGTGTGTGTGTGTGTGTGTGTGTGTGTGTGTGTGTGTGTGTGTGTGTGTGTGTGTGTGTGTGTGTGTGTGTGTGTGTGTGTGTGTGTGTGTGTGTGTGTGTGTGTGTGTGTGTGTGTGTGTGTGTGTGTGTGTGTGTGTGTGTGTGTGTGTGTGTGTGTGTGTGTGTGTGTGTGTGTGTGTGTGTGTGTGTGTGTGTGTGTGTGTGTGTGTGTGTGTGTGTGTGTGTGTGTGTGTGTGTGTGTGTGTGTGTGTGTGTGTGTGTGTGTGTGTGTGTGTGTGTGTGTGTGTGTGTGTGTGTGTGTGTGTGTGTGTGTGTGTGTGTGTGTGTGTGTGTGTGTGTGTGTGTGTGTGTGTGTGTGTGTGTGTGTGTGTGTGTGTGTGTGTGTGTGTGTGTGTGTGTGTGTGTGTGTGTGTGTGTGTGTGTGTGTGTGTGTGTGTGTGTGTGTGTGTGTGTGTGTGTGTAACGCTTATTCGGTGATTCAGAGGTGTATGGTGACCGATATTTACCGTTAGAAGATTCAGTGAAAATATGAATAAAATTTGGCGGAACTGCGGTAAAGCTGTGAAAATGTAAACAAAATAAAATGACACACAGCAGTGCAGCTTTAGTTGTATCTTTCTAGGTTCATATGTTACACTCAAATAAGTATTGCACCGTGTGTTCCCCTTTCCTATTTAAAACGAAACGCCTCTTCTGTTGGCCCTATATTCATTTTGTTGTGTATTCTCATATCACTTAGTTAAGGTTTATTGTATCATCCCATTCTTCTGGTTCGATTATAATGCCTTATTGTGGTCACTGTAGTGTCTTCTCTGTGTCTAAATGTTGCGTTTTATTGTGTTTGTTTTCGGATGAAGGCTTGTCCTTAGTTTTCTGTAACTGTGCTGTGTAAAGCAAAATTACTTCGTGTGTGTATGTTTTTTTTTTTCTTCACTCATTTCAGGTCTAGTTTCGTAAGAATGAGATTGATTATAACTGGGAAAATATATAAATACATTGATTGATTAATTAGTGGGACCAAAATAAGACATTGATACAGCACTTTTGCAGATTAGTAAGACTAAGAGGTGGGCAGGCATGCGACGATACACCCGCTGTATAACATTTATACTTCCTGTTCTATTGTGTTGTGTTTACAGGAATAACCATTGGCATTATTCGTTATGTTGGCAATCTTCTTCCTATATGAGATATGACATCAGTGTGAAGTAACCACGGGGCATTTAGTAAGTATAATGTTAAATATTAGTATATTACTATTAGCGGCGTTAAATTTTGTGTTTGTACGTTCAGTACAGTACTCAATACAACACAACATCTGCTTCTGTCTTTCTCCACTTCACCTGTAGAAGTAGAAGCATAGACGACATAGGATATATATAAATTATTATATGATATGAATATGATTGATTGGAATTTGGCTGATTTTGTCAGTAGTTTTCTGTCTACAAGATGAGATAGCCAGTCTCACGTCAACTTCTTTTAGTTGCCTCTGGCGACAATTTTGGCCTGTTACAGTAATAATAATAATAATATTAATAATAATAATTATTATTATTTAAGTTAACCATAATAATATATAATCATAATGAACGATCATTCTTCATCTTCGTTCACCTTCAGACATCAGATGCAAGCAGCAGTCAACTTAAGCTTGTTAATATCCCCACAGAGGTTGTTCTCAAATGGAGCCTGCGTAGACCAACATACTATTTCATTTACTTTTCTCTGTTCTACATATGTTGAACACTCCTGCAACTGTCATTTAAAACTGTCATTTACTGCCAATAGAGTACCTTGCGGTGTATGGCAGAGGGGTTTTTGAGCCTGAGGAATTAAGGCCGCCTGGCTAGTGCAGTCACTGCGAACTGTGCAGGTTAGGATTTTATTTTAGTTCCTGACAGAAAACAAAATCCCACACCTTACCGAGGATTTGAACCCGGGTCTTCCAAAGGAGAATCCGGCATTCTAGCCACTCGGCCAGCCGCTTCTCCTGCAACAAATGGTCAAATGTTTAGCTGTCATTTTACCAGTTCCACAGTTACATTCATCAGTAGCTTTTATCTTTAGTTTATTTAACATGCAGTATTTCAACCTGTTGTGGCCATGCTGAGTTCTCCTTCGGGAGACCCAGGTTCATATCCTCGATAAGGTGTGGATTTTTTTTCTGTCAGGGGCAAAAAGAAAATCTTAACCTGCACAGTTTGTGGCGACTGCACTAGCCAGGTGGCCATAATTCCTCAGGCTCAAAACCCCCCTGTCCTACATTGCAAGGTACATACAATAGGCAGCAAATGGCAGTGGCATGTGCATAGTCTGAAGATTGTAACTTGTTCTTTTCAGTTGAGTTGGTATTTTTATAAATCTCTTGGCCTCTATATCAGGCTGAGGTAGTCTTCCACCTTCCTTTGCTAGTCGTTCAGCTTCTTCATTTCCAGGTATGTTGCAATGAGAAGGAATCCATTGGATTACAACCGTTTGGATTTCTATCATAGTTCATGTAGTACTGCCCTTAGATCTGCTAGTTCTGAACTGTTTCTGCTCTTCAGTATTGAAACAACTGACTTCGCATCTGCAAATAGAGCTATTTGTTTCTCTTTATTTTTCTCTGTCAACAACAGTTCTGCCAGTTTTTAAGGCTTCTGTCTCTGAAGTTAATTGCAAATTTTCCAGTAGCTACTGACTGTGTCTTCTTTGCTCCAATTTTTAGAATGATAATAATCGTTAAATCTTCATTTTTTGTGTGGAGTATTTTGCTGAACCGTCTGTATATGCATAAGTCTAGGTGCTGCTTGGGTAATGTTCTTCTATGCAGTTTGTTGTTGCTTTTCTATTTTCTAATTAATTCTGAATATTCTTTTTCTTAATACCGGGATTGTTTTCTATCATCTCAGGCAGGCACAGTTGTCTCCAAGCCAGAAGTCTTCCATTACTTAGTTTCCAGTATTAGTGGGTTTTGCTGTTAATGAGTTGATGTATTGGATCTGTTCTAATCTTTCTTTTTGCAGATTCTACAAAATTGTAACGATTAATTAATAATTATACTTTAATTACTTTGGTTTAGTTTGTATACCGAGACAAACATGTACAAGTTAAAGTGAATTGTAACCTTTAGTTCCTTTAGCATAACTTGTATCAATAATATTACTATTTTGAATAATGAAGACCTTAACAATAGGTTGCATAATTTATTGCTTGTCATATTTCACTGCATCTCATCAGGTGCATACTGCAAAATTCATACAATACTAACTAAAGCATCAAGATAAATCCTTCAAGCTGAAATATACCGCATACCTTTTCATAAATTAAATTGTCTGCTGTGATAATTGTAAACTGACTATCATGTCTTTTTTGTTTACACATGGCTATGCTAAATGACTAGCAATGGCCTCTGCTATTCATATAGCATATCCAACCTGGGCTTCCATATCAACCCAGTTTAAAATGAGTACTAGAAATGTCTTGGGAAGTTAAGGCAGCTGCATGATACCGACCACATCACCCACTGATTGACATTTAGTCTATAAAAATATGGGTCTAGCTCTATATAGTCAAAGCACGTTAAGACACGTAAAAGGAACCTTTACTTACATCATGATTTGATAGGAAGAAAAATAAAATTAAACACAGGATGTTTAAAATTTAAAAAAACAAAAGATATTAATGAAAGAAGAAGCTAATATGAGGAGATAGAATTAATATATGAAATAGAATTGAAGGTGAAATGGATCACTGAAGAAATCTTAAAGTGGTTGGACAAAAGACAATGCAGTAAAAATGATTAACAAGAATATGATAAGATAATAAAATAAGATATAAATGCATAAAGGCAAAAGAAAACTGATTAAATAAGCAGTGCAATAACATTGAATTAAATTCTCATCAACATTATCATGTTACAGAACATCGCTCTAATCACTTCTTGCCAAAAAGTTTCTTGATCTGTTGCTATTTCTCCTGCCTCATGCACCCTCAAACCCAAGGTGTCTACATTGTCCTGTGATATCTTCGTGCTGACCAACCCTTGCCTCTTCTTTCATGAATCTTCCAACACTGTTTGATCCCGCCCATCTGTGTTCTGAAATTCCCAGTATATCAATTTTATTTCTGACTAATATCAGTGCTTCCACATTGACGTGGATAGGCCTTAGGTTCATACCAGAATACGATCAGCGTTGCCAGTACTGGGTTGTGCTCAATATTTAATACCCTACTAACCATGATAAGTTTTCCCTGGAATAGATTTCCCATTCTCCACTTCTTCTTTAGTCCAATGGCAGAACTTTATGCAGTAACACTGTCAGGTCACCTTACTTGCTCTGCCTTCGGTAACTTTAAATCCACATAAGTCATCTGCCTGGCCTTACGGCCTCACCATCAGATCTTAAGAGATGCTTTATCAGCTTCCATTTTTAATTTCTTGGAATGCATAATGCAGTGGTTTCCCCTTACTTTCCACATCCACATGGCTGTGAACTCTGCTAAGGCAAAGGTAGCCTTTGCAAGGTGGAAAACATACCAATAAAAAGCTGACAATTGCAGTGAGAAAAAGGCTGAAGTGCTATATAGAACCTATACTATTATATGCATGTAAAATATGGACAATAAGAATTCAAGCTCAAAATCATCTAATGGCAGTGGAGATGGGGTTTCTGAGGACAATGCAAAGAATACCATGGAGAGACAAAAAAACGAATGAGCAAGTCCTGCAAAAGTCAAATAAAAACAATAAATTGATTAGAGGTTGGACGTAGAAAGAAAAGATTGTATGAGCACATTATGATCAGAAAAAAACTAGAAAACTTAGAACAGCTGGCAAAACTGATAAGTAAAAAAGCAATGGGAAGGCAGAGAGATAAATATGTATCTGGATAGCTTGGCCACATGGCACAACTGGGAAAATATAAATCTCATTCAAGACTGATGATAGTGTGAGATAGCAAACCATGACCTCCCATGCTTATCAATCAGCATGGATCATAATGAAAAATGATGTTTATATATTCTCTCTCAATCTCTCTCTCTCTCCCTCCCTCTCTCTCTCTCTCTCTCTCTCTCTCTCTCTCTCTCTCTCTCTCTCTCTCTCTCTCTCTCTCTCCCTCTCTCTCTCCCTCCCTCTCTCTCTCTCTCTCTCTCTCTCTCTCTCTCTCTCTCTGTGTGTGCACGCGCACGCATGTGCGTACAGGTGTATTTTAATGTATTATATTTTGTTAGGACCAGAAGTGGTTTCAAGTCCAACATTTACAGATAGCTGGAACTAAGTTATCAAAATGAGACAACCGGTCCAGTTGGGTGCAATGCCGTGAGTACTTATTTTTACATAAAAATATTTTTCCTGTACTCTAGATCAGTATTTTAGTATTGGGAATGGCCATCTGTCAGTGTATGTCAAGTTTAGAGATACCAGTGGATTATTTTGTATATGGTATTAAGTATGTAAGCAGTAAACATGTGCTACCTACACAGTGAACATATGAACAAGAAAGCACACCATTTTGATGGCAATACTTCTGTATAACTTCTGCATTTCTCCTGCGTGATGTCACCAATCCTAAGAATAACTAGTTTTGACCTGTGCCTGTGCTTTATACATACAATGCTTTCAGATATATTTGAAGTACGTACTTGTGATGCCCAGTTTAGTGGTTTCATTTTACTAATTACTCTGTATGTGAAGTTAGTTGCATATGCTTTACAGGATGTAGCAGTCAACCCCAGCAATTTTTGGCTGTTTGTAACAAGTCAAGTTTACATTCAGTAGTGTGCCATTGCTTTCTGAATAACTGGCACCCATACCATTTCATAAAAAGTAACATAAGGCGGTCTGCTGCCAAATCACCCTATCTGGGTTTTTTTAATGCGGTATGCAGGATTATAAACTGTGTCCGTAAACCACTCCGCCACGGAGCCGACCTATAAATGAAGACAGTAAGAAATTACACAACATGTAATATCTTTATTTTGATACTGAAGTGCATATCAGCATTGTTATTTCATTCACAAGTTTCTGACTCTACTCTGTAGTAGCTGGCGTATATGTTATGTTGTCTTGGATTTGTTGCCAGGTTTTATCTATGAGTAAGTTCTTTCCCTAGATCATTTACATGCGTAATAATTATAATAAGGCAGGCTAATGACAGAATTCCTATTCAGGTACATTGTGGCCCAATAGAATCTATTTGCTTCTGAGATGACATTCACATATATCATTTCTATGCCCATACGTCTCTATGTTTATAATTGTATAATTTTTCTATTGAAAATATTGATTATTATCTGTCATCAAATATCACCTTATATATATGTATGCCATTATATAAGTATTGTCCATGTATAACAGTTATTACTATTTTGTTAACATTTGTACAAGGGGGCTTCAAATGAAAACCTAAAAAAAATTTGGGGGGGGGGGGGGGGGGGGAATGAATATATTCTGAAAAAGTACAGAACAAATGTATAATTTTTTGATGTAGCCACCACGACGTTCAAGGCAAGTCCTCCAGCACAGATAAAGTGCTTGGATTCCTGTACAGAAAAATTCTCTTGATCGTGTGTTTAACCACTACGGGATCACTATTCGGTGTTCCTGGCCCGGTCATGAACTGTCTGTCACAGAAGTCATGCCATTTTGACACTTCCTACTCCACTCATACAATAGCTGGACTGACAGGCATGCATCGCCATACTGGACCTTCATTTGCTGATGCATTTCTATAGGTTTCACCCCTTCACTGATCAAAAAACTGATAACAGAATGTAGCTCCTCTTTGGTGCATATCAAAAGTGCGGCAGCCATCGTCAAACTTTCCTTATGATGTCACTGTGTTTGTCTTCACTGTGATGTCATGTGCCCCTCTTTGGTGCATATCAAAAGTGCGGCAGCCATTGTCAAACTTTCCTTATGATGTCACTGTGTTTGTCTTCACTGTGATGTCATGTGCTTGACACTCTTGACATCCTTAACAACAATATCGACAAGTTACAAGACAATAGCATGGTTATTGTAATTTCTATCACACTTTTAAGGTTTTCATTTGAAGCCCCCTTGTATTTTGTACATGTTAGCTTCTTCCAGTTTATTCTACTTTATAACTTTCATAGATGGGCATGCTAGCATATAAGTATTGTCCATGCCTAACAGTTATTACTGTTAACATTTGTATTTTTGACATGCTAGCTTATTCCATTTTAATTTTACTTAATAATTTTCATAGATGGTACCATGGCAAGATCTCTCGTATGGAGGCAGAGAAACTTCTCAGCCCAAAAAGAGATGGCTTGTATCTAATTCGAGATAGCAACGCTTTTGTGGGTGATTATACATTGTGTGTGTGTTTCGACAACAAAGTGGAACACTACCACATTTCGTATTCAAACAACCAATTATCAATAGACAACGAGGTGTTCTTTAAAAACTTGGAAAAGCTTGTTCAGGTATCAATAATTATCTTATGTAGCAAACTTGTAATGTCCATCTCAATATTTATGTTATACAGACAGCAACAGTTGGATCAGCAAAGTTGAGAATTCTTGAGTATGTCTTGTTGAGATTAATTAGATCAAATGGCTGATACAAGACAAAGAGTAGACATGACAAAACTTTGAGCAAAATGAACCATGGAACAATGGGCATTCAAGGGAAAATTAATGTGGTAAAATTGTGATAAACAGTACATACGCTTAGAAGACAAAAGGCAAGGTTAGTGAATATGTCCATGGATGTATGTCCACAAGGTTACCAACAAAGAGAACTCTGAAAAATCCACTTGGGGAAAAGGAAATGGTGCATAGAAAATGAATTGTCATCAGCACACTTAAGTAAATCAACAAAAACCAGAAGTTGAATTTATTTATTTTATTTATTCAACTTCTGGTTTTTGTTGATGAACTCATTGTATTTTACAGCATTACTGCTTTTCCACCAATTTCATTCCTTACTGGCACACTTAAAGAAGATAGCCCAGAATTGAAAAAGATGGCTAGTGGCTGTTGTATTGTTTTGCATAGAATAATTCTTAAGGAAATTGATGATGATGATAATGTCACTTGGATATTATTGGGTTGCAAAGTATGAAAAATTCTGAAGAAAATACCAAATGAGGAATGCCAGATTTAAGTTTTTTAAATGCTAATCAATTTCCTCGAGACCAGTCCCAAGCATTCGCGCTGAAATGGGGGATTCTATCCTAACTTTAGTGTACTATACCCATGATAGTTATTTATTTATCTTATTCTTGGTCTTCATTGGCACCTTGCCGTCTTGACAGATGATAGCTGTAAATGTTAGTTCACAGCGGGTGCATGTGAACACTTGGTCATTTCCACCATTATGTACCATCTTACGTCTCACACGCTTGGCGTGTGACCTATCTGCAATAATTTTCTCCTTTGTCTTTATTCCATTTCTGATGTTTGCCCTCCATGCAACACGTTCAGCGGCGACTTGCTCCCAATGTGCATTATCAATGCCTGTATCAATCATGTCCCGCTTACACACATCTTTGTATCATAGTAGAGGCCGACCCTGAGATCTCTTACCCATCTGTAATTCACCAAAAAAGATGTCCTTTGGTATTCTACCATCATCCATCCTCCTAAGATGTCCTATCCATCTAAGTCTACGAAGACTGAGCATGGAATAAACCATCACACAACCTGATCTTTCCAATATTTCAGTATTTGTGATTTTGTCTTGCCACTTAATACCAAGAGAGACCCTGCGTAGAACCATCATTAGAGAAGGCTCATTCAATGGCCAAGTAAATATCCAAGATCTACAACAGGTAGCAGCGAACCGCCAAGCATGGAGAGACAGGACTTCTGCCCTATGCGCCGCCTTAGGCTCAAGAGGAAAGACTAACTAACTTAATACCAAGAATTCTTCGCAGACACCGCATATGAAAGTTGTTTAAACGTTTCTCTTGGTGTGAGTAAGTTGTCCAGGCTTCACTGCCATTAAGAAGAGTACTAAGGACACAGGCTTGATAGACAAGGACTTTTGTTTTGGCAGTAAGCTTCCTGTTCTCCCAGACTCTTTTTCTTAACCTGTTCATTGTTGTTGCTGCTTTACCAATCCGGATGTTGATTTCCTGATCTAGGGATAATTTGCTATTTACCACTGATCCTAGATATGTAAAATGGTCTTCCATCTCTAGTTCAGCGTCGTCAATAAAGATTGATGGTAGGCCATGTGCATCTTGTGACATAATCAATTCTTGGTCTTAATCAAGCCAAATAAGCAGAACTTCTTTGATTATGATTAATCACTGAACACATTACAAGCATTCATTAATTGGTTCCAGTACAAAATAGGATTAAAATGGTATGACATAATCACCAATGTGGAGCTCAATGAGAGAACTAGACAAATACTAGTGAATCAAGGAGAGGAAAAAACTCTGGCACTGGATAGGGTGCATATTGAGTAAACCTGAGAATAGTTAGTAGCGGTTCCAACTTCACGGCAAAGGGTTGCCCCATAATGCTCCATTCTCACTGCCCCATGTGAAAAGTGGAACAGAGGTTTTAAACATACAGTTCATGACACAAACAACCGCATACAGATGTAAAGGCACAACTCACAGTGAGAATAGTATAACTAGAAAGGATTTTGTCTGGAATCCACAATGTAAAAGAAATAGAGGATTACCAAAAAAACACATGGAAAAGAGACTTAGAGACAGATATGAATAATATGGGGTGGACATGGACAGAGTGGCATGGGATAGCTAAGGATTGGACAGCTTGGAACGAGCTGGTCATATGCCCCTGTGAGGGATAAAGGGCGGAAGAAGAAGAACCACTGAACATACGTATGGGATTTACAGTCTTTAAATAAATATTTGGAATAATATTAGACTGTTTAGAGCTAAATGTGTTATTTCTTAAGTTAAAATTAAGAAATGATTTGTTTCTTGTTTGTGAAGTAAGCCACAACTTTTAAAATAATCTCTTTCTTGTCCTTGACATAGCACTATACAGATGACGCTGATGGTTTGGTCTCAAAACTCATGACACCAGTTACAAAACAAGGTGGCAAGTATGGTACAGTCAGTATGGATGACTTCAGACGTGGAGGCTGGGTTATCAGTCTTATTGACTTGGAATTTGGAGCACTCATTGGCAAAGGAAACTTTGGAGGTTAGCAGATAAAGATAAAAATACTGGAAACTTTATTTTTAGAAAACAGGAAAAGCAGATTTCAGAGAATCATAATTTTAGTACTGGCTATACAATTCTGTGCAGCCACATTGCCATAAAATATTATACTGTATTGAGAGAAACACTGGAATCTGTTACATTTTTAACAACTTATTCTGTGCCAAGCAATTCTCAATATGTGTTTTATTTTTTTGGCTCTATAAATTGTATAATTTCCTAACTTTTTCTGCCTATGTTAGCAAAAAGACATTACATCCAAGTATTATCAGTGACTGTGTGTGTTCTGCATCTGTTCACTTCATATTGAATCTAACTATGTAGTATGCACCTGGCAAGGTTTGAGTCATGTCTTAGATATGACTGAGCCACCATATAACAGTACTACCTGCTTTCTGTTAGCGTTGATTGTTGGTTGGCGCTCACCAAACCGACACCCCACATTGTGCCAACGGCTTTGGGTGGAGGAGTGCAATCGGAAGGGTACAAACCTTATCCTGGTGCGAAGAATTGAGTTGAGTTGAGCTACGAACCAACATCACTGCATTCAGGACATTCCCATATGCGCTCCATCTCCTTATTCAACAGCCAGATAAGAGTCACACTACTAATCGTTCCCATCGCTATCTGATTGAAAGTTCTGGTCTTCCATCTCAGTTTTGAGATTCTACCAGAACCCCTGCGAATCCCCAGCAATCTCATCCTTTCCATTATGGGTTCTCAATCTGTTCTTCCACTTGGTCTCACAGGTGCACGACCACCTCTCCCTTGTCCATAGGTAATCTACCACCAAGAGGTACATTCCCTGCCAGCCTATCATCCTGTTCATTCCCTTGCACTCCCACATGGCCAGGGCAAAAAGTCCATACAATTCTCGCTATCTGTGACCTCTGAAATGAGGTGTGCCATTCCACACAAAACATTCCTTTCTCCACCTTAGTAAGCATATTCCTTGAGTCCGTGATGAAGATAGTGTATATTGCAATGATCTCCTCTAACCAACAGAAAGCCGCTGTGACTTGCTTTCAACTCCATTCTCATGCTAGAGGTCGCAGCCTCATATGCCATATTCTCCTTTTTCATGAATCGTCCATTAGCCTTCGCAATGAAACCCCAACCACTCTGTCTGTTTCTCATCACTGACCCATCAGTATCGATCACTATGTTACCTTGATGTGTATTACTCTGGATCAGTTGTTACACCTCAAACTCTGCAGCCTTTTGCCCATTCTCTGCACTCACTAACCAGTGTTACTATTACATTGTGCCAGTCCGTCTTGTCTACCGGTTCTTCAGCCCACTCTTTTCCACGATTGATCACACACCTAACGTATAGATATTTCTGACTGTGCCATCCAGGACCTTCCTCATCTTAGTCTATGACCCTTGATCATATCCATGGCTTCATGCAGGAGGTGATCCCTATCTGCAGCAACTCTCAGGTACCATTTGGCGTGAAGGACCCTATGCCTATCCGCCATTGTTGGTAGCGCCAGGATATGCCTCATGCGTATAATTGGTGTGTCCTTTGTGCACTCCAGAATCACCCGCATAGCCGCATTTTGTATGCACTCCAACTGTCCATGCTGGCTCTTTGATACTGTCAGAAGCCCCAAACTATATTCAGTAACATGAATTATTAACTGCTAAAAGAGCCTGTAAAGCATCCTTTGCTCTAGCCCGGTTGCTGCCATTGCCCTCAAAACATTAAGTCCCCTACCAGCCTTCACCACCAAAGCCACCACATGATCTTTAAAAGACATACACCTGTCGAAGGTGATACCCAAGTACTTCAATTTACTCTCTCTACTAAGAGGACATCCATTCAATATAATACAAGGGACATCTGTCTTCACAAGTGCGAGGAAATTCAACCTAAAGACTACATGTCATGGTAGGGAAGACCAGGTCCTAAGCTGTGGTCGGCAACAGGTCTAGGATTGAAGCTCCGACAGGCGGGGACAGCTAGAGCATTGCTTTGCTGATCCAGCAGCTTCTTCAGCTTGTCTTGTTCAAGACGTTTTGGTGTTACCTTTCCTCTGGAGTAAACTAGGCAGGACGAGAGAGGGGTCATGCTGCATGGGCAAGGTATGGTCTCTAAACTCATCCAAGGCTGTGTGCCATGGAGAGATATAACTCCATTTCATAAACTATCGTCTATCAAGACGGCAAGGTGCCAATAAAAGTATGCACCTGGCAAGATGTAGTGAAATATGCCAGGCAATTCATTGTACAACTTATTGTCTTCTTTGTTCAACTTGTTCTGTTCCTTATAGTTGTTTTTTTTTAATTGTTTTTTTTTTAAAGTAATAACTTTTTAAGTAAAAAGAAAGGATCTATAATTATAGCTGTCAAAGATGTGAAGTTTAGTAAATATAGTCTGGGATCATAATCATCATTAAGTTTGTCCATCTAGAGACTGACTCAGAAAGCATGCTGAAGAAGGTGAGGACAGGCAAGCTTCGGGCAGAGTGGCTTGCTTCCCATTGGAGGTTACAGGTGGCAAGCATCACCTGGATCTTTTCTCCGGGGCATGCCGGTGTGCTAGGGAATGAACAGCCGGACAGATTGGCTGGCTCTGCAAGACTTGGTGGAGTATTGATGCATGACAAGGCAGACGTGGTTGCGGCCTTGTGGGAGCACATGTACACCTCGGAGGAGTAAATGGATCACCATGGTCTGGCAAGAATGAGACAGTGAGGAGTGACGAAGGGATCTGGCCGACGCTCAATGCTCAGAGGAAAGCGAAACAGATATATAATCAGATTGCTACTGGTACTATTGGTATTGGAACTCTTCGCTGGCTGCTGAGGATGGAGACGGAGAGCTTATGGGAATGCCCCGAATGCTGTGATGTCAGTTCCTAAATCAATCAATCAAACCATCTAGATACCAGTGATGAAGTCATCTGATCATGTCTCTCAAATGTCTCCTGTTCTCTCTTCAGTACAGCACAAGCCTGAGCCACAATGTTCTTCTATGTTTGGGTGAGATGTAATTGTTTCTTAGACTTCCACTTCTTCTCTTGCTTTTGATCTTGCCCTCCTGTATTTTTAGTAACAGACCCTTTTATTGTGACCAAGCCAAGACAACCTCTTTCAAGTTTTCTTCTGTAGCTGTTGAGTTTCCTCAGTATCTTTAAGAATCTGTTCATTTGATTTCTCAGAAGCTTCTAGGTTTATTTTCATCTCTGGGAAGTGAATAATTACCACACAGTGGGACAGAAAATGTTAACTAGTCTATCATCAAGATTATATTATACTTTCATTTTACTTTTCTTTTGTTGTATTCAAGTTATTATATTCCTAGAGCAACAAGAATATTATTTTGTTTGGGACTAATTTATTTGTTAATTTTAGATGTTTATGAAGGCACATATAATGATCAGAAAGTTGCAGCCAAACAGCTGAAAGATACAGAAAGAGGTGAACAGTCCTTCTTGCTGGAAGCAGCTGTCATGACGTAAGCTTACTCTACCTTTAAATTTACTGTAAAATCTCACATATGAAATGCACCGTGGCCAGTCTGGTTTAATTGTTTTGACAGTGGATGCTGAGTCAGTTGACAACCTGCTGTGTTTGCCTTTGCTGTGTGAAGATAAGAATGTTGCATACATTTTGGTGAGATTCAAAGATGCTTTGGGCCGAGCATGTGAGGGTATCTTCTTCTTCTTCTGCTGCGTTCATCCAGAGTTTTTTTTCAGATGTGATTGCGTTGTGCCTGTTTACAGCAAAGCTGCGTTCTTGCGCCGTTAGGCTGACACATCTGACTTCTGCGGGCATTTGTTGACCGGGTTAACCATCCCGGGGATGTGAGGGTATTGTGACCTGCAATTGCTTGCTCAGTTATCCAAAAGGGAGGCTGACAGCTGAAGAACCAGATTCAGGCAGTTCAACAAGATACTGAGCACTTGTACATTTAAAATGCCATTGGAGTGTTGGTCGTTTAGGTCACCATGTTGATATAATTTACATTTTCTGATTAGCAGTTACTTTATGTGTTCTTCTTCTCTTCTTCTTTTGCCTTTTATTTCTCCATCCATCCCCCCCCCCCCCCACCTCACCCCCAACCTTCCACCCATTGGGGCATAGGCCCTCAGCCAACTCATGCCAAGCCATGCAATCTGTTGCCATCATCTGCAACTCCCTCCATATCCTCCCAATATTATTCACCTCTGACATTCATTCTCTTTTCCTTGTTTTTGAGTTTCTAGTTTCAAAAAACGTTACAAAAGCTTTTGATAGAGTTAGACATGTCAATATGGTGGATATGCTTGCAGATCTACAAATTGATGGGAAAGATATTAGAATTATAAAAAACATATATTGGAAACAACAAGTTTCCATAAGGATTGATAATGAAGTGGGACAATATCAACCTATTAAGAGAGGTGTTAGGCAGGGATGTGCAATGTCTCCAGATCTTTTTTCCCTGTACAGTGAAAATATTTTCAGAAATGTAGAAGATATAAATGGAATCAGCATTGGAGGACGAAACATCAATAACATTAGATATGCAGATAATACAGTATTGATTGCAGACAATGCGCACGATCTGCAACAGTTAGTAGATGCGGTTGTTGTACACAGTGAGCAGCTGAGGTTAGAATTAAATTGTAAAAAGATACAGGTTATGGTTGTCACTAGGAAGAACAAAGTACCACAATGTAATATACAAGTAAATGGGAATATTCAACAAGTGAATCGATACAATTATCTCGGAACAGTCATAACATCTGATGGGAGATGCCTTGGAGAGATTAGAACAAGAATCGCCATGGCGAAAGTAGCCTTTAGCAAGATGAAAAACATTAAAAAGATGTCAATTGAAACGAGAAAAATAGTGTTGAGGGGATACATAGAGCCTGTTCTTTTGTATGGATGTGAAACTTGGACAATGTGCAGTCAAGCTGAAAAACATCTAATGGCTGCAGAAATGTGGTTTCTGAGGAAAATGCAAAGAATACCATGGACAGATAGAAAAACCAATGACCAAGTACTACAGGAGACAAATGAAACTTGTAAATTGATTAGAGAAATTAGATGTAGACAGTCAACATTTTTTGGACATGTTATGAGAAGAAATGGATTGGAGAATTTAGTGACAACTGGCAAGATTGAAGGGAACAGACCAAGAGGAAGACAGAGAGGAAAATACCTGGATGGCTTGGCCACATGGCATGGACGAGACAGGAACACTGAGCTGATTCACGACTGTGGTGATCGAGTGAAATGGCGAGTCATGACCGCCCACGCTTTCCAGCATGGCACATGATTGATTGAGTTTCTTCTGTAGATTGTTTCTCAGTTTATATTCAGCTGCACTTTTAGGTCTGCCACTATTTTATTTGCTCTGGGGGTTCCAGACAAGGGAGTGTCTAGGTATACTCAATCTGTTCTATCCAGCACCAGTGTTTTCTCCTCAACTCTTCATTCACTGGAATGTGTTTAGTTCTCTCCATGAGCTCTACGTTGGTGATTCTGTCATACCATTGTGCTCCCTCTGTTCCGGCACCAATTAATGAATGTTTGTAGTTTATTATTAGTTCCTTTAGTCGCTTTTCCACGTTTCTGATCCATACAATCATGCCAATTGACCATTGGGATTACTTTATGTCTAGACTTCAAAATGTTGTTATTTTTCTCAGGATGTGAATTAAACATTAACTTTTCATCAGTAGGCATGAACAGCCCAGATTTAAAATCACAAAAATATAGATAGGTCATTCAAATGACATACTGAGTTTTTAATCTAATTCATGTGGCACACTAAGTCAGTGTAGACTGTTTATTGTTATAATAATTATGTAATGTACACAATTTTTGTTTTTGTACGTTTTATACAACGCACGTAAGTCAGTGAGACTCTTCATTGAGATAATAGTTCTGTTCTGCAAACAATTTTTGTGTCAGTAAGTTTGTCACAACTATGCTATAAGTAGCTTCAATCTTTGCTTACATTTTCAGCTCCTTGAACCATAAAAACGTAGTCCAGATAATTGGCATTACAGAAGGGACAATCACCCTAGTGACAGAGTTAATGCACAAAGGAAATCTTCTGGATTACCTACAGACTAGAGGACGCTCGAACATCACAACCAGTGATCAAATAAATTTTGCTTCGTGAGTGTATAATCTTTAGTAAATTAGTGTGTATCAAATACAGATCCAGAACACCAAAGACTGAGATATGTGGAGAGATAGGAATGCCTACTCCAGCTGGCATTGCACTCGATGATGATGAGGAAACTAAAGGTAAAGGCTGTTCCATCACAGATACTACTTTGGGATGTACAGTGATAGAACTCAGCTTATACCAGGTCAGCATCATGGTGTGCTGTGACCAGCTCCCTTTCTCACCACCTAACCTCCCTAGAACAAACAATCTCAGATATCCAATTTAATGAGATTGGGTAGATCTCAAAGCCATGAGTTGTCTAACAAAATCTCTCAACTGAAGCTTCAACCCAAACCACTTGCTTATAAAGCAGTACACTATCTACCGTACAATAACCAATGTATTGTAATACATAGAGTATTTATGTCTTGCAGCCTAATTAAAGTGTCAGTGACAATTGGAACATGCAGATTATTAGTAGAAAGAATGGTTGCAAAGGAAAGAACTTTATTTGTATGCTTCATTGTCAAGAAGTAACGTTGGTTTCTCTCTATGATATGAGTTCATGCACTATAATGCAGCAACGTTCACCTCGAGATCTGTGTGGCTCTGGGGTATGATCTCTGTGAAGCTAATGCGCCGACATGACTGCACACCATATAGAACAGCATCACTATGTATTCCAAAAACAACTCAACAAATGTGAGGTAGAGCGAACTGTGGTATAATTACACACAGGTGACATCAGCTAACGGCTATGAGTGTGTATGTGCATCCAGTCTTGAGTCTTTCGCGCATCACAAGCACTCCCGTCCTTCCATCACGAATCGTCTCCCCAACCCAATGATAATGTTAGGAACCAAGCTGGCTGTCTGCTATAATACTAATGCACATATGATCATCGCCTACCTTCACTTGTACACTACTGGTAACCAATGTCTATCAGCCAACGTCTATGGCCCGATCATGATTAGACCCGCAAGCATCAACATGCGACTCCAACGAATGTCAGCGATCGTGGCGTCAGTAAAGCCCGGACTCCCTCCATTTAATGGTGAGACACAAACCAGAGCTACTCCCTGTAAATACCGAAGACTGGCAGAAGCATAACGGCTGGAATTCCGTGACTGGTGGTAAAACACATCCTCTGGCTTCTCAAGCTGGATCACAACTCCCGTTTGAGCCGTTACGGCGTTAGGTGACGTATTCCCCTGACGTCTGAATTGCGTTCAATGTCGGTGTCACTATGTTCAATATTTGTGACACTGTATCTTCTTCTTTGATGCGCTAGCTCATCAATTGAATGTTGCCTCACTGTCATTTGCCATATGACATTCATTGTTTATGAAAAAACAAATTGTCAACCAAATATCTTACAACACTTTTTAGATATTGCAACAAATAAGGATATAAACACCAGTCCTGAGATTAGTCTGCATTTTGTACATTAAACAAAAATCAATTATATAATATAAAGAGGACAACAGAACCAACACCAATTAGAAGACAAGTTTGTCAAGAATGTTTGCTATCTCCAAGACTTTTTAATGTAAACACAGAAATCATAACGATGAAAACAATACATGGGAGAAATTGGGATTTAAGGCAAATGGAGAACAAATTTGCTCATTGACAAGCCATAATAGGAGAATCAGAACAGTCACAACAAAATTATTAAATAAAACAGCAACATTATATTCATATGAATAGAAATGCACAGCAGAGGAAGGCTAACCTCATTAAAAAAATGCCCGCCGGAAGTCGGAAGTGTCGTCCTACGGGTGGCAAACTAAAAATTGACACTACGCAATTACGTCCGAGTGAAATGTCTCGTCCGAATGTCTCTCGTGCTAGGAACAGCTCTGACTACCTAGTTTCTGAATGCCGCTCTTGTTCGGAACAGCTCTGACTAGGTAGTTTTCCGAATGTCTGTCATGCCTGGAACAGCTCTGACGGGCGCAACGACAAACACATGTCCGAAAACTCGCTGAGTGGATACCGTCTGCAAACTTGTCTGGTTTGTGCAGGAATGGCCCGGGGCAAACGAAATGACCAATATATTGAAGTGAGGATTTAAAGCAGCCAAGAGCAGGACGTGACGATTTCCCTCGGTGAGCCCAGAATCAGGGCGCTATGTGTCGGCCCTGCAACTATGGAAGCAACCTTGGATGGCGGAAAATGCTATGGACTGTCCCTGCCTTCCTTTGAGGGATGACCGTTGTCTTCGACCGTTCAAGCTTGGCCAGCTGGGTTGTAGATGGCACCACAAAAGTGAGAGTCTCCCAGGAATGCTACCTGGTCAAAAAAGCACGCTGTAGCCGGATGTGTTGGCCTACAGGTTTCGGCCCAAGGGCGCATAATTGACACACTGCAATCACATCTGAAAAAACACTCAGGATGAACGAAAAGAAGAAGAAGAAGAAGAAATGCACAGAAGACAAAAGTAGTGACTAGGAACCCTCAAGCTGTGTAGCGCAAAATAGAAGAACGAAACATAGAACAAGCTATTCCATTTACATATCTAGGTGAAAATATAACAGAAGACACCTGATGCGAGACAGATATTAGAATTACAATCGCAATGGCAAGGAGGTGTTTAAAGAAAAACAAAAAAATCCTAGCATCAAAGAATATGCAACTTGATCTATGGACAATAACCCTTTATATGTACATCTGGTCAGTTACAATATATAATTCATAAATATACTCAACAAATAAATGTGAAGAACAACATACAGGGGCATTTGAGATATGGTATCAAATTTTGACCCCAAAAGACTGGATTGAACAAGTTCTGAAAAGTATAATAGAATAAAGAATACTACTTAAAGTAATGAAAGAGACTTATGTCTTGTTCATGCCCTAAGATATGAAGAAACACCACAAAGAAGCAAAATACTAGGGAAAAGAGGAAGAGGCAGAAGAAGGACAACAGGTGCGTATAGATCTATCAATGCAGACATATTTGAAATTTACTATGGAACTATACAACCATGGAATGGAATGATCAGGAAGATTCACGAACCACCCAAGGGGCTGCTACAATACTTGATGACGAGAATAAGACTCCACACCTTAGTGGTAGTGTATGTCATGAGACTGCCTTTATTTTACCACTCAAAGAAAAGAAGATCCAGTGTGTATCGCCTTGTGGAAGAGATGGGTAACGCACCAAGGAGACTGAGTATCCAACAGAATAAGTGGACAACTCTGAAGTTATCTTGGTTATTTTAGCTAGAGTGTCTCAGAGTAGGATGCTCGCTTAGCAGCTTAAAACATTGCTAGAGGCTGACAACATTCAGGGCATCTAGAGCCAGGTAGATGAGAACGGTAAAGGAAAAATACCACATTATTGTTCCATAGCCACATGTGATGCCAAATAATATAAATCTTAGTTGGGTTGATTCGTCAATCTCTATCAGTCTGTGCAATGCGTATTTTATGACCTTTGCCATCCTCAATGCCCTTACAATTGGTGCTCTTGAGGCCAGTAAATCAGCTTGCACATTACATCTGACCCCTGGATGAGGTCAATCAAGGAAACTGATATATTTAAAACAAATCTAATTTATTGATTTATTGTTTATTGAGCTGTTGGTGACTGCTTGTTTGTTAAAAAATAAATTGCAACATTATCAGGTTGATGAAATACAAAACTTATGTTTTTTTTTTTTAGGGATGTCTGTAAAGCTATGGAATATTTAAGCAATATTGGTCTCATACATAGAGATTTGGCAGCCAGGAATATTTTGGTGAACAACAATGGCACAGCAAAGGTAGGTCAGCGCACTGGATATCTAGGACACATAGCAAACAATTTTTTTTTTAAATTTTTACAGGTTACTATCAGAGATTTACATGTGCAGTAAAACTAAAAGTGCTAGATGTGTTAAAGATGTCAATAAGTTAGTTAGTTATCTTTTAGGGTATCATCCTTGCACTCCAGACATGTCCATAGGTGCTCAGATCCTCCCCCAACACATGCATCAACATCCGGCGGCTAATAGTGCCGCTGATGGGGTCCCGATGTGCCTCTCATGTCTGGCCATGCCGATTCACACTCCCAAGTTTCTCATTCTAGACAATGATGTGGATTCACTGTCATGAAAGTCCCTCACTCTCGCAGTCTCTCTAAGGGCATTCATATTATCGGCATGATCTATAGGCTGGCCATCTGCAAGGGATGCATAGCCAGCAAGTTTATCAGCTCGTTCATTTATCTCAACTCCTGTGTGTTCCTGACCGAAGATGAATGTAACTCTATGAACAGCAGACCTCCACAGCGATTCAATCCACTGTCTACATACAGAACACGCCTTGACCTTTTCAGATCATGCTCATTGAATCACTTAAGACACAAGCGTTGGTATAATTCCGTGATTCCAGCCATATGAAACCTGTGCCACTGCCATCACCTCCATTGTCATGATGCTCGTGGTCATAGAGTGGGCACCACTGGCTTCTTGAATGGTTTGACCCACTGAATGTGCCGTGAATGCCCACACACTTCTCTGATATTGTGTAACAGATCCATTTTTATTGACAAGCACATTGGAATCATCTGAATTTTCACTGATAGGCACGTTGACCTCTGCATTGACAGCAACAGTATTCTGCTCTCTGCACTCTTGTCAAGCGTGACAATGTAGGAAAAGGTGTGATTATGCACTGGAGGCACAGGCACCCATTCCTGCCAGGCCATTGGTAAGATTGTAGACATGCCTGACATCGTCCATTCAAGATTTACCTCTCTTTAGCCTTTCACCCTTTTCTCTGAATAGAGCTTGATCCAGAGGGTGCTCCCCATCTGCATTTTAAATATGCATGATCCCTCCAGATCTGTGGTTCATGGTCTGAAAGTCAAGGAGGTATCTTGTACAGCTCAAAATAATGCGCATGGCTTCATTTTGTATCTTTCTATGTCTTTCAATTTGTGTAAGGCTAATCAATTGGGGAACCCTTTGAGGCCACTGAGACAGTACATAAATAAACACACATAGTATTTAAATATTGAGCACAGCCCACTACTGGCAACGCTGATCACATTCTGGTATGAACCTAAGGCCTATCCACGTCAATATGGAAGCACTATACTCGAGTTTCGCTCTCGTTTGAGCTCGTCAGTAGTGCATATCCCTGACCGGATCCGGAAACAAGCCCTGGATCACTAGCGTGTGAAGCGGGTGTGTAACCACGCGGCACACGCTGGACAAGCCAAATTATCACAACAGAATATCACAACGTTACCCATCGTAGGCTATGCTCAAGATTGCCCAATCGCCGCGACTGACGTCCGTCCATCCATTACCTTTGCTTCCAAAGACATTTCCTAGTATCCATTTTAGACTGGGTCGACCTGGGGTTTGAAAATCCACCTCGGATACCATATATTGGAACCCATGACCGCTGAGCCAGCAAGCAAGAGTGCTAGCAACTATGCTACCGCAGCTCACAGAATTAAACCCAATGTCATGTCAATTGTTTTCATGTAGCTCAGAATTTGCGGTTATATTTCTCCCTGTCAATACAGGTGTCTGACTTTGGCTTAGCTCAGTTTCATGGCTTGAGTTTAACGAGCAGACAATTTCCAGTTAAATGGACTGCTCCAGAAGCTCTCAAAGACAGCGTAAGTTAACAAATGTATTTATCGCCTGCTTTGTGTAGAAATTGTTTAAAATAGCTATAAATCTGTAAGAAATAAAAACAGTTAAATACATGTAACTCCTGCGACAAGGTGAGAGATACTAAACACAGTGTACATACCTTACAATGAATTCCATTTCGACAAACCTAAATCACAAGAGAAAATCAATCATGATATCCCAAAACAATAATAAAATAAAAATAAGTTATACTGTGAGACACAAGGAATCGACATTTCGATTATAATAATCTTTCTCAGGAATGATACAAACAGATCTAAAGAAAAACATGAAATTAAACAATTTAGTAACATAAACACATAAATGGAAAAAGTCTAGGTATGACATGTTGCTAGGCCATCCCTAGACTTTTTCCATTTATGTTTTTATAGTGGAGTGCGTTGTAAGGTATGGACACTGTGTCTGTGTTTAGTATCTCTGACTTGTTCGCAAGAGTTACACAACCTAACTGTTTTGATTTCCTATTGTTATACACTGCTGCAGCCATTGCTTGTCTGTTACATCTTATGTCACAAAACTGTCATTTACTGCCAGCATAGTACTTCACGGTGTATGGCAGGGAGGTATTGAGCATGAGGAATTAAGGCCTCCTGGCTAGTGCAGTCGCTGCGAACTGTGCAGGTTAAAGTTTTCTTTTCGCCCCTGACAGAAAAAAAAAAACCACACCTTACCAAGGATTCGACCCGAGTCTCCCAAAGGAGAATCCGACATTCTAGCCACTTGGTCAGCCGCTCCTCTTTTGTAATGGTGTTATTTTTTTAAAGAATACTTACGACCTATTGTGCTTTACGGTTATGAAACATGCGTTATCAAAAAATGATGAAAAGCTTCTTGATGTATCACCTCCCTCTGGGAATTGGGTTGGAGTCTGTTGAAACTAAAATATTCAAAACCTCTGAAAGGAGGTCAGCATGGCTGATAGGATAAGAGCACCCAGTCTTAAACATCCAGTATGCTGATGCTGGTCAGTTGGACTAAAATGTTGACTTCTCGTTCATGACTTGGGGCGTAAATTACAAGTACCTCTGAAGTCAGAGTGGGTTCACCTGATGGCAAGGGACACTGGTAATAGGGGCAGCTGATCCACATGCAAAAATAGGTCCACTGCACTAGAAGTAGTAGCTTGTGTATGGACTAAGCTTGAGTTTCAAGTGAGCGAACGCAAAAAAGAACACACAAAAACCAGTGGAAGAACCATAACCAACCTAGGCCTAATCCCAGCCTGTCTGTATGTGCTGTGCTGAAAGATGACATGGTTACATGCTAATATGCCCCGACGTATTGTTCCAGTAAGCTTACTGCCAAAACAAAAGTCCTTGTATATCAAGCCTGTGTCCTTAATACTCTTCTTTATGGCAATGAAACCTGGACAACTTACTCACACCAAGAGAAACGTTTAAACAGCTTTCATATGCGGTGTCTGAGAAGAATTCTTGGTATTAAGTGGCAAGACAAAATCACAAATATTGAAGTATTGGAAAGATCAGGCTGTGTGACGGTTTATTCCATGCTCAGTCTTCGTAGACTTAGATGGATAGGACATCTTAGGAGGATGGATGATGGTCGAATACCAAAGGACATCTTTTTTGGTGAATTACAGATGGGTAAGAGATCTCAGGGTCTGCCTCTAGTACGATACTATGATGTGTGTAAACAGGACATGATTGATACAGGTATTGATAATGCACATTGGGAGCAAGTCGCCGCTGAACATGTTGCATGGAGGGCAAAGATCAGAAATGGAATAAAGACAAAGGAGAAAATTATTGCAGATAAATCACACACCGAGCGTGTGAGACATAAGATGGTGCATGATGGTGGAAATGACCACGTGTTCACATGCACCCACTGTGAACGAACATTTACAGCGTGAATTGGCCTTATCAGTCACATTCGCTACCGCCATGGGTAAAAGTTATTATGCCTTTTTGAAGCACAAACTATCATCTGTCAAGTCGGCAAGGTGCCAATGTAATGTTCCAGTACCGGTCTTGCCCAGCCCACTGGTTTCTGAGCTTTCAGAGGGGAAGGATAGTTCTGCAGCACAGTTCTCATAGAAATGATACTTGGTACCAGGTCAGGGGAAGAGTCTCTAAATCAGCCTCACTCCAGTGGATGCAAGCCCTTATCAGGGCTCGGTATAATGGAAGAGTCCAAACCCAGTCTTCCAGAGCATTCGCCAGCCAGCCAGCCAGCCAGGCAACCAACCGTGAGGTATTAGAGTGGTTAAAGTATGTTGCATATCCTTTACAGGACGTCACAGTCAACCCCAGCATTTTTTGGCTGTTTGTGATTTCTTGGCAAGTTTATGTTCAGTATTTTGCCATTAATTTCTGAATGACCAGCGCTAATACCATTGTATAAAAACCAATGCTAGGCGGTCTGCTGCCAAATCGCTGACAGTTGTGCTTCAAACACGGTATGTGGGATTGCAAACTGTGACCATAACCCCTTCACCACAGAACCAAAACCAAAAAGAAACCTGAAAAAATTATATCTTAGAAGAAATAATTAAACATAGAAATTGCTCACAGCAATACAGAAACACGGCGTCATGGCCTGGCGATAGCTTACAGTACGAACGCTCAATAAAGAAAGTTACATGATACTGACAACATCACACACTGAGCACTGATTGGTCTATACAAATATAGGCCTATAAGGATAGGCCCAGTTCACCTTAAGGCCTGTAGAAGGGTCTTTTACGAAGGGTTGTACTTACTTAATTTCACTCTTATTTTTTCTTTTAGCCCCAAACAGTTGTTATAATAACCCACTCTGTCCTCAATCAATCAGGTGCCATCTCCACAATGAAGGTTGGCTGCAATGGATCTCCAACACTGTCTCTCGTCGTGACTGTACATTTTGTCAGACTGATGTCCGTCCATCTCTTGATATTATCTTCCCACTTAATCATTGTCTACCCCTTGCTCGTTTGCATTCAGCCTTGCCCTCCAGTATGGTTTTTATGGGAATGTTAGTTAGTTAGTCGACAGATCATCTTCATTGCACATCGAACCATTCATTCATTTGTACTATTTTCTCCTCAGCAAATCCTGCAGCATGTAGCGGCTAATGACACCAGTTCTGTGTTGGTTTATCAGTCTTCTTTGGCTTCCTGCGTACTGTTCTTGTTTGGCCACACCTCTTTTAATTTGCTGTTCTCACGGTCTGACCATGGTTGTAGATTCACAGTCATCACTTGGTTCTCGCAAATCCATGGCGTGTTAGCCCTCCACAGTAGCCTTACCTGCGAGCTTGTCAGCCCGCTCATTTCCTTGTACTCCTGCATGCCCTGGCACGAAGATGAAACTAATCTTTACTAGTCGAGACCGCTCCAGAGACAGCAACCAATCTATTTGGATCCACCCTATCTCTATCCTCTTGAGCATGCTCATTGAGTCGCTAAAAAAACATGCCCTAGTGAATATCTGTGTCTCGAGCCATGTTATTGCTTTACTTACTGCCATGAGTTCCATAGTCAGGCTGCTTGTGGTCTCAACAAAAGCACCAGAGTCCTCCTAAACAATTCTCCCTCCAGCCTGGGCCGTAAAGGCCCATGAGCTTCTCCCATGTCGGACGACCAACCCATCTGTGTAAATGACAGGATCACCGTCTAACGAATTCTCAAAAATCAACGCTTGTACTTCTGCCTCCACATCAGCCAGATTTTCTTGTCTGCATTTTCTGTCTGGTTGGATGCAAACAGACAAGGATGTACATACCTCTGTTGGCATTTGTAGCCACTCCTCACCAGGTTCTAAGTCCTCAAGTAAACACACCTGTTGAAGAATGTCTTCGACTTGATCCATCCGCGACCTTCCTCTTTTTAACCTGCTGCCTTTCACCTTCATAATTTCACTATGCAGTGGATGTTGTGTGTTTGTGTTAACTCTGAGGTAGGCACGTGCTCTACAAATTTGTATTCTGTCTTCAATGGTTGGAAAATCAAGAAGGTAGTGCATCGCCCTGCATTCTGTATCTCTTGTACATCCAAGAATATTGCACATAGCTTCATTCTGTATCCTTTCCATCCTTTCTATCTGCTTATGCCTGAGAGTCAGGATCGCCATTGCACACTCAAAAACAGACATGACCAGCCCCTCGTATAGAAGACATAGATGGCGCTGCTCACAGTTTGCTGCCGCCATCACCCGCATCACAGCCAAACCCCTCTTGGCCTTTGGTATCACTTGGTCTATGTGCTCATTATAAGCAAGGCTTCGATCAAAACGGATCCCCAGGTAATTCATTGCCTGCGTTATTTCCACAGTCTCTGAACACAGATTTACAGTTGGTGTTGGGGTGTTGACAATATGATTATTCAAAGAGAACCAAGTCACTGTTGCCTTTGTTGGGTTGACCATTGCCCCAGCTTCAAAGTCCCAAGTACTTATGCGATTGAGTTCGGTTTGTAGTTCCACAGCAACCTGATCTCTATTCTTACCCTGACGATACACTAAAACATTGTCGGCATATGACAATGTCCTCTATGGTTCAGTGATCTGCTCGCTGGTGATTCTCATAGTGTAGGCGTTGAACAGTACCGGAAATAATGGTGATCCCTGTGGTAGGCCAGGATATATTTTTGTTGGTGCTGAAGTCCAACTGCCACATCTAAACACTACTTTCCGTTGGAAGAGGGCTGCAGTGATCCAACTAAGGAGGAAAGGACTTATCTTGAGTTCAAGAAGCTGAAGCAAAGGTTTCCATGCTTTATAAGAGTGCCTTATAAGAGCCTTATAAAAGTGTTATGTCTTTTAACGTGGCCAAAATATTTCACTTGTCTCCTTTTTATTCCTTTCATCAACTCTCTTTTCATTCTCAATTTTTCTAGAACCTCTGTATTTGATTGTTTCTGTTTCCATGAAATATGACATATTCTTCTATATATCCCTATCTCCAGGGCATCTATTCAACTTTCTAGTTGCTTGTTCAATATCCAGGCTTCCTCGTCATATAGTAGTGTTGAATATACGTAACATTTGACAATTCTCATTTTTCATGCGTTGTTAATCTCTCTAGATGTTAATACTGATTTCATGTTGTTGAAAGCATTATTGGCCATTCCTATTCTCTTTCTGTCCTAGCAGTTTCTTTCTGGCCTAATTGTTACTTCACCTGCTTAATTCTCAAGTAGCTATTTCTTTAATGCCTTCTACAGCAGAGTTGATTTTAATTTTGTTTTAAATTACTTGGGACAGAAAGAGTTAAAAAAGATTAACATGTTTTGCAGATTTTTACGAGCAAATCAGACATGTGGAGCTTTGGTATCTTGCTGTGGGAAATCTATTCATTTGGTAGAGTGCCTTACCCAAGAATAGTAAGTATGATTTATTTTGCTATCATATAGTTTTCAATATGTTCGTATTAAATTGATTGCCACATTATTATCAGATGGAAGATATTCTATAGAAGTAAATAATAGAATACACGCCCCCGGGAAGGTTAACCCGGTCAACAAATGCCCGCAGAAGTCGGATGTGTCGGCCTAATGGCGCAAGAACGCAGCTCTGCTGTAAACAGGCACAACGCAATCACGTCCGAAAAAAAACTCCGGATGAACAAAGAAGAAGAAGAATACACGTTAGTTGCATGACTTTTGCAGTCCTTTTCAGGATGTTGTATCAACCCCAGCGTTAGGGTCAGTATATCTGAATGGGTAGGAGCACTCATTCTTAAACATCCTGTGTGCTGATGCCGAGGTAGCGGGTTTAGCTTCTACACCGGTCAGTTGGACTAAAATGCTGACTTCTCATCCTCAAGGAATGCTGGGATACATATCGGGCTAGCACCATACACCCACTATGCCTCAAGGGATGTGCGAGGGTCCTTTCCTTTTACTACAGTATTTGATATCTCTTTTTCTGCTTCTTCTACCACTGCTACTTCTACTTCTTCACCGTCAATACATTTTCTTCTTCTTCTTGATCATTTGCCTGCTATTTTTTTTGTTTTGGACGTAATTGAGTTATGTAAGATTACAACAGAGCTATGATTTTTGCACCTTTCGGCCAAAAAAATGATCCAACTTTTGCGGATGTTTGTTGACCGAGTTAGCTTTCCTGGTTTTTCATAGAAATATTCATGGTCAAAAGGTGTTTGCGTCATCTTTGTCTATCCACTGTTGCCACAGAAACTGTTAGGAACAGCCATATGCATGCTGGTCAGCCCTCAATGGAAGGCAAAGGCAGACCATGGGTATTCCCCACCATCTAAGGAGGCTTCCATAAGTTCAGAGCTGCCATATGACGCTCTTATACTGGGCTCATCCAAGGAATCATCACATCCTGAGTATGGCTGTTTTAACCTCACTTCCATATATTGAGCCTTTCGTGCACTCCAGGCTGCACCTTCAGAGGCCACATGGTCATAGTTTGCAGATTTTGGACTTTGATGACATCCACATGCTGTGCAATCAAGTGAAATTTTCCACCAAGTATATTTGCTAGCCAGGCAATTTTCTATTTGGCAGTAACTGTGACATCTTCTACCTACATGCCTGGGGTCATGTATTTGCTCAGGCTGAGGTGTTGCACATTGGGTATCTTTCTTTGTTTTGACAGAGATTGAACCGAGCAGTCATTTAGTATGATTTTTGGTCATTTACTATACATTGTAGATATTTTAACCTTGCGATCATTTAGTAGGATTTTCGTTCTGTGGACATTTGAACCTTCTACTGGTAGAATTTGAATTTGATGGACATTAGAACCATTTTGTCAGTTTAACTCTTTCACTACCAAACAAAAACTGGGCTGTGACCAAACAGAAATTTATGGCAGAAAATTGGAACTAGGGGTGTGTTACAATAATGCTTTTAAAATGGTTAAGATGGTAGCAGATCTATTGTATTACATATCAAATTACAGAGGATTGCACAAGGAACATGACAGTGTTAATAATTAATTGATAGGTTACAAATATTATGACAATAATGAGAGGTTTAATAATAACAACTGAAATTAAAGAGGTAAAAATTATTTAAAAAACTGCACTTATAAGGTGTTTTCTACACTCCTATACTGCTAATCATGTTTAATTTACTGAATAATCAAACAAACACCACTTGTCTTCAAGAATATAAACAGTATTGCTCATTAAAGTAACCCAAAAAGAAGTTTTGGTGCATTTTCTGAACCATGTCTTTTTCACACAAAATGACAAAAAATAATGGCTGAAATCTTGAAGGTGGGGTCTGTCACAGTAAAGTTATGAAAATGGTTAAAACTGTAGCAGAAATGTTGTATTATATATCAAAATAAAGGGGATTGCACAAGGAATATGTTGGTAGGAGAATTTTTGCTTTAGGTCGTAAATAAAATAAAAATAATAATAATATAATTTGTAAAATAATTGGACAAAAGTAGGTAAAAATAATGTAAACATTACACTTAGAATGTGTTTTCTATACTCCTATACTGCTAATAATGTTTAATTTACTGAATAATCAAACAAACACCACTTGTCTTCAAGAATATAAACAGTATTGATCATTTAAATCATCCAAAAGGAAGTTTTGGTGCATATTTTGAACCATGTCTTTTTCACAAAAATGAAAAAAACTAATGGCCGAAATCTGGAAGTTGGTGTATGTCGCAATAATGTTATGAAAATGGTTAAAATTGTAGCAGAAATGTTGTATTATATATCAAAATAAAGGGGATTGCACAAGGAATATGTTGGTAGGAGAATGTTTGCTGTATGTTGTAAATAAAATAAAAATAATAATATAACTTCTAAAATAATTTGTTAAAAAGAGGTAAAAATAATGTAAACGTACTTACCAAGGGGGCGTTGTTATCCAAATATCCTGATCACTGCTAATCCTGTTGAATTTACTGCACAAACAACACTTTTCTAAACTATAAATACAATTGCTCCGAATCAATCATCCGAAAAGAAGTTTTGCCGCAGATTCTGAATCATGTATTTTTCTTTTTTCAGACAAAAATTAGGAAAACACTTGGCAGATTTACATTTAATTGTCATGTCTGTTTGTTTTTATTTACTATATGTGGCAGTCTATTTGTGATAGGCTGCAAAGCAAACTTTGGCGCACAAGTCTGGTCTATTAGTGCAGCCGGAGCAAACAAAAGATGATATGTGTCGTTTAGTTCGAGTGCTGCAAAAAAAACACAGTCTCTATTGACACCGACAAATTCTATTAAATGCTTGGCTCATGTAAATCTTTCGGCATAATTTCCTGCAACAGACTGAAATTCTTCGGCAGGCAGAGTGTCAAACTTTCAGGAATACTCTGAGCTACTTCGCGATGAGCACTTTCCTTTACTTGAAATCCTTCTATGACAATTTTTATCCTCCTTTCTCTGTTTGCCATATGGAATGTAGGATGTGAGCATTGATCTGTGCAATTTCAAAGATCTAGTAGTAGATCTTCTTCCACCACTTAATGGTTTTCCTATCATGGATATTATAATATCCAACCATTTGGTCCATTCTGTCGCAGCCATTCATCGCCGTGTTATTTTCATGGAGACCATCTTCGGCTTGCTTTGCAGTTTTCGCAATCCGCTCTCCGCAATCCGCTTGGTAGAGACAACAATGCATGGTTTTTTTAGCTTTATTTAGCCCTTCCACCAAATAATCATTTCATCAATGGACACATTTTCAAATGGGTAAAATGCTTCCTGGATATTCTTCATAATCATGTCAACAAGAGGATCAATTTTTTTTTTTAATTTTTTTTTGGGTACCCTCAGGTTCACATACATGAAACATGGTGTGATAAATATATTCTAATTTTCTAATTGATTACTGGGAAACGTAGTGGCAGTGCATACCAAGGAGTATATAAATGTGCACTTGTACACCAGTAGTCTTTGATACATGGTCTTGGATCAAGTCCCATAGCAATAATGACAGACGTAAACTTCAGCCATTCGTGCTTCGTTGTCAGACACTCAGCTGTTGACGAACATTCACTGGTTTTTCTTTATCACCACGTGCTAAAACTTTAGACACAACTAAAAATTCTTTCTAAATATTCACTGATAAGGGAATCACTATTGTTTAAAACAGTTATAAACAATAATCTAGCTGGATTTCAAGTCATACTACGTGGACGCAAACTGGTGGGCGTTTCCATTGTGAAAAAACAAATTAACACTACCTTAAAACTGAAAATTCACAAGAATCCAATATTAGAAAACGTTTGACCGCACCAAGATGGCGTAGAAATCTTTTGGCTGTACGACTTTTTAGTTTACTGTAACTTAAAATTCCGAAACGGAGCAGAAATATATGAAATAAACCACTGATCATTTTGTGGGACGAAAAGGGCGGACTGCCATCTCAGGAAATACATCGTGTCCCAAGATGGGCTCACGGTAGCGAAAGAGTTAATAGGGCTCACATTTGATGATTTAGGGTGTACTAATGAGTATCAAAAGCGCTTCCGATCACTGCATCTCTAGGGGCCACCAACTATCCCCTACCAGTTTGGTTTAGGCCATCCATCCATCCATCATGTGCCATGCCGGAGAGCATGGGTGGTCATGACTCACCATTTCACTCGATAACCAGTTGTGGATCAGCTCAGTGTTCATGTCTCGATCATGCCATGTGGCCAAGCCATCCAGGTATTTACTTCTCGGTCTTCCCCTTGGTCTGTTCCCTTCAATCTTGCCAATTGTCACCAAGTTCTCCAATTCATTTCTCCTCATAACAAGCCAAAAAAATTTTGACTGTCTACGTCTAATTTCTCTAATCAATTTACGATTTTCATTTGTTTCTTGTAGTACTTAGTCATTGGTTTTTCTGCCTGTCCATGGTATTCTTTGCATTCTCCTCAGACACCACATTTCCACAGCCATCACATGTTTTTCATCTTGACTGCTCATTGTCCAAGCTTTACATCCATACAAAAGTACAGGCTTTGTGTAGCACCTCAACACTCTTTTTCTCTTTTCAGTCGACATCTTTTTATTGGTCAGTATGTTTTTAATCTTGCTAAAGGCTACTTTCGCCATGGCGATTCTTGTTCTAATCTCTTCAAGGCATCTCCCATCAGATGTTATGAGTGTTCTGAGATAATTGTACCAATTCACTTTTTGTTTAGGCCAGTGATGGCCATTTATCCGTGGTGTGCAAATATCTTGCAAGTGGTTCCGTAAAATCAGTTCAGAGCTCACTGGCACAAGAGGCGTGGTACAGTTAAATTCATACAAGAGACAACATTGCAGTTATAGACAAATTTCAAGCGACCAAAAGAAAAAGAAGTTTGTAGTCCCTGAATGAGAGTTTGTGAAAGACAGTCTTATCTCTGGCATTGTTATCTATGATCCTATTCACTCTGTATTCAGTTCTTCTCTTCTTCCTTTACTCGAAAGTTATTTGGGAATTTTTTTTAGCGGCAGCTAATAATTTTTTTGTATCGGTACTCCATTACTATAATTTTTTTAAACTTATAGTAGTGATTTATATATAAGTTGTGGCTAGTCTTAAGCTGGGTATTTTATTCTTATTTAAAGTATTATAGCGTGCTTCTTCTCCATTTCTATTTACGACATTCTTATCTCATCAATTTTATTTTCTGCCAATTAGCTCTGGGAACCTTGTTCTTCTTCATGGTTGAAATGTATGTTGATCATAATGGTTTATATTCATTTACTGTTGTTAAAATGAGCCTATTATTTCAATATGTTGGTTTAATTATTATGCATAATGAAAGATATATGCCATATCCTAAATTTCATTACACTACTTATGACATTTTTGTATGCGCAGTCTCAAGCAGATGTTGTGAAACATGTCGAGACAGGATATCGAATGGAAGCACCTGAAGCCTGCCCACCAGAAATATACAGTATAATGACAGATGCTTGGAATTTGAATCGGATGGACAGACCCACCTTCAGTCAAGTTTTATCACAATTAAATAATATGCGTTCTGTGCTTGTCTAAGATGCAATATATTTACTACATTCCATCATGTTACAGCTTAAAATTGTATTTTGTAATTATCAACACATTATTGCTTGTGGAGCACATTTGTTTGTTTGAAATCGAAGCAGTTTGCTGAATTGGGAAATTATGCAAGATCAAATTTCCTTAACCACAAACAGGCAGACAGTCTCCTAAGCAGTGGGTCGTATTTTTGGAAGAATATTTCTTAAAAATTAAGACTGGAACCTGACCGTGTGGCAGGAGAATGCTGGTAAGAAAGGTCTTCCACTGACAGTAGACAAGTTAGTTAACACTCTCCTACCAGTTGTAAAATGTATTCATCAGATGAGTCATACATCTCATTTACAGAAAGCACAGCCACTGAAGAGATGGAATAGAGTGATCAAATAATAGATAAATATGTATTGATTACCAGTGAATCAAGAGGTGGAAAAAAGATGCTGGATAGGACATACATTGAGACAACTTGAGAATAGTATAACTAGAAAGGCCTTTGTCTGGAATCTATAGAGTAAAGGAAATGGAGAAAAGACCTGAAAACACAGAGAGAAGAAAAATAGAAACAGCATTTAAAAACATGAAGTTGACATGGGTGGAGCTGCATGGGTTAGCTAAGGATAGCAAGGTTTGGAGTAAGTTGGTTTAGGCCTATGCCCCAATGCTAGATAAAGTGAAATAATATAGTGATGAAATGTGACATCGCTGGTCAGGGAATTGAATAACTCTAAAAGTATGGATTCATCACTGGGATAGACTAATTGTTTGTAGTGGTGCAAGTATGCTTTGTGTTTCGTTGTGGTAAATTCACACAAAAGATATGGCTGTCTCCAACCTTGATTCAGCTTCTCTCCTGGTCAAGATTCCTTGATTCTTCACTGTTAGCACTTGTGGTTGTGTGTCTTTGAACTCTGATGTAATACAGGGATCAGGAAACAGTGTAAATCTGGGTAGTTCTCACTGTGGATAGAGACCAGGTACAGATCTGGAAATTCTCCTAGTTTTGAACAATGAGTTCTGTGCAGTATTCAGCCTAAATTTCCTGACAATTGTTGGTCCTGGGGTGTTCAAGTGTGGCCAACTGGGTTCTAGTACGGTCATGAGTCGGGGCTTTAGGTTCTGAATCCTTGGTTATTGGAAATAACACTGCAATGAAACAGTCCAGGAACTCTAACACACACAAACATCAGTCCAGTGCACTAGAAGTAGTCGCACATGTATGGACTACGCTTGATTTGAAAGCGAGCAAATGCAAGAACACAAAAGAAAAACAAGCTGTTAGTTGGACTGTGATTCTGTGTGAATAATACTTCTGGTTACCAAATGTCAATTGTTGTATACAACTGCATTATGGCAGTGCCATAATAATTTAGTCAAGCTGAAAAACATCTTATGGCTGTGGAAATGTGGTTTCTGAGGAAAATGCAAAGAATACCATGGACAGACAGACAAACCAATGACCAAGTACTACAAGAAACAAAATTGTAAATTGATTGGAGAAATTAGACGTAGACAGTCAACATTTTTTGGACATGTTATGAGAAGAAATAAATTGGAGAACTTGGTGACAACTGGCAAGATGAAAGGGAAGAGAACAAGGGGAAAACAGATAAGTAAATACCTGGATGGCTTGACCATGTGGCATGGTAGAGACAAGAGCACTGAGCTAATCCACAACTCTGGTGATCAAGTGAAATAGCGAAGCATGACCTTCCACGCTTACCGGCATAGCACATGATGGATGGATGGATAATAATTTAGAATTTGGCTGTGCATAAAATCTGTGTCCTTATGCCTAGTATGTACACATATCTTTGGTAGTTGTTACTCATTATGGTATAGCCAGGCTGAGAGATAGAATTAAACATACCTTTTGTATGTGGGTGTTAGTTATACCCTGTACTCACATTGATTTCTCTTTAGCTTTATATTTCCCTTGTATGTTGTGTCTAGACTTCATGTCTTCATCCCGCTAACCACTGCTTTACGATTAACATTTTATTATGAAATGATCTTTCAACACAGAAGCAACAAACAATATGTTGCATGATTTATTACCTGGCATATTTTGCTGCATCTCATCAAATGCATTCACATATAGTTTGCATCCGACAAGATGCAGCAAAATATGCCAGACAATAAATCGTTCAAGATATTGTTTGTGACTTCTGTGTTTAAATTCACCGAGGGAATACATTGTTTTGAATTTATGAAAGGATCGTCTGTGCATGCTGTATCACACTGATATTCTAGTAGTAATATAGCTGTAATATTATCTTCAGTGCCAGCTATTATCACACTATATGTTAATAGTAGTCTAGCTTGTCAAATGAAAATGATGTCATCTTTGATTGCCATGTACCTTCCAGGTTACATCTTGTTTTGCTGCTTGAATCATCTATGAACTTTCATGTAAATCCTATAATCCACCTTTTCTTCTTCATATAATTATTTTTTTAAATATACCACCTCACCCCTATTCCAAAGATTTTAAAGACTAAATCATTAAAAAATATAACCACTGTTATATATATCTTTGTAGAATCACACAGATGGGTCGGTCGTCCGGCGTGTGAGAAGCTCATGGGCCTTTACGGCTCAGGCAGGAGGGAGAATTGTTTAGGAGGACTCAGGAGGCAATAACATGGCTCGAGACACAGATATTCATTAGGGCATGTTTCCTTAGTGACTCAATGAGCATGCTCAAGAGGATAGAGATGGGGTGGATCCGGAGAGAGTGGTTGCGGTCTCGGCTGGCAAAGATTAGCTTCATCTTCATGCCAGGGTATGCAGGAGTACAAGGAAATGAGCGGGCTGACAAGCTCGCAGGTAAGGCTACTGTAGAGGGCGGACGCACCATGGACCAGGCTGACATTCTGAATGCTCTACGAGAAGTAAGACTTGCAAGAACCAAGTGATGACTGAATCTACAACCATGGTCAGACTGCGAGAACAGCAAATTAAAAGAGGTGTGGCCAAACAAGAACACTACGCAGGAAGCCAAAGAAGATTGATAAACCAACACAGAACTGGTGTCGTTAGCCGCTACACACTGCAGGATTTGCTGAGGAGGGGATCGATGTGCAGTGAGGATGATCTGTCGACTAACTAACTAACCCACAACCTTCTGAGCCCGAGTCAGACGGCTTGACTACTTTGCCATGGAGACTCGCTTTTTAGAGGGGTGAGACCTATACTAAATTGGGACAAACTATGGAAAAGACTCATATTCCATGTATCAACAAATAAATACAATAACAGGTTGGAAAACATGAAATACCACTGGATGTTTAAAATTGAGGAACTGCAATATTGATGGGATAAGATGATATAGTCAATAGATGGATGGAATATCTGGAAGAGCTGTATGATGACAGGAAACCAGATGTAAATAATTAAAACAATGGTTAGGGTCCACCAATACTTGCAGTGGAAGTCGAAGATGCACTGCATCGCATGAAGAAAGGAGAGGCACCCGGTCCAGAGAACATTACATTGGAGCAAATTGAGGCTGTAGGTGATTCTGGAATCGAAATATTGACAAAATTTCTCTAAATGACATCTACACTAGTGTGTACATTCTTAGTGACCTATTAAAATCCATCCTTATAGCTCTGCCAAAGAAACCATGCACGTTAGAATGCGAAGAGCATCGCACAATTAGCCTTATGAGTCACATGACAAAGCTGTTACTCAGAAGAATTATGAAGCCGGTCAGCATCGTCGAATGGGTAAGAACACGTGTTCTTAAACATCCGATGTGCTGATGCTGAGGTTAGGGGTTCAGTCCCTACACCAGACTAAAATGTTGACCTGTCGTCCTTGACTTGGGGACGTAAATTACAAGTACCTCTGAAGTACACTCTGCGCTGTACACTGTTCTGTTCTTCCTTGTCAAATATTCTTTTCACTTTTGTCTAGATTTGTAGTGATAGTCTGTGTTCCTCTTTCCATGGAGTTCATTCTGGAATGGTTTTCATGGAGATACCAACTGTGGGCAGATCAGCGGTTTCTCTGTTTGGCTTGGTGGATAAAACTGCTTATTTTCAACTGTCCCATACCTAGGTTTTAAAATCTGTTCTTCATAGGGTGGTCTGGTATATTGAGGAACTTTTCTGTTTGTATTAGCGTTTTCATATCTCTGCGCTCGCAGACCAGAAATACAGCATAGACTTAGACACGTGGGAAAGAGTTGCAACAGACAGATGTTCCTGGAGAAGAGATGTACAAAATGGACTGGTGCTCTTTGAGCGCAATCTGATCCAACACACTGAGGATAGGAGGCACAGGCATAAACTGCAGTCATTTACTGCGGGACCAGCCTCGTCTTATAGGTGCGGAAATTGTGACAGAGACTGTCACTCTCGCATTGCTGCCAGATGCCTCCCCAGCAGCACAACTCTATGGTCCTACAGGACTGAAAGAGGCCTATTACTACTACTACCCAGAATTCAGTCACTGCCTCACACGTACAACAGGCCTCAAGCAACTAGTTATTGGACATCTCAATTGTTATATTAGATTACATATTTCCTCCTCTATTTTTACGTCTTCTTATAATTTCTCAAATATTCTGTTAAGTTATTTTCTGCAGTACTGGTTTAAACATTATGACTTTATATTTGAGACTACAGATATACTTGTTAATCGACACTTCAGATTCAAAACTGCACAACCTGCTTACCCAACTGATTTTGTCATGCTTTGATTCTTTTCATTGTCACTACATTATTTCATTCATTTTATAGATATTATATTGTTTATGATGCATCTCTTCTATTGTCATTGCATAATATGTGGTGCATTATTTAGCTTTCATACACATTTGTGAACGGCAGTTCATTACTGACTTAATGTTATTAAATGGTATACTTATTTGATTATATTTCCCTTTGTCATCTTTTCTCTTACATTTTGTTTGGCTGTGACTTCCTGTATGTATCGTGAAATCAAAGATTTACTGGTTCCTCCAAGGTCACCAAGTTTGCTTCTGTATATATTTTATAAGCTCTTTGTGTTAATCTTGCCATTTCCTACATTAAAATGAAATGTTTTCCTGGGTTTGTACTGTTTCTGAAGACTTCATGGGTTATCTTCTTTTTTATTTCTGTTTGCCTTTGTTATATTACATTTTGTCTTTTGTAAAATCATGTGATTATTACTTAATTTTGCATCTGTATTTTATTAACAGTAACCTTGACATGTTTGTAAAATGTATATGCCATTGAAATTATGCCAATCTGTGCCTTATTTTTGTTTATGTTAGAGTTATTTCAAATAAAGTAAATTTGATTTTTAGCCTTTCAGTTCTGAGTTATGTATGATGTGTACAAATTCCTTGACAATACAAATTGCTCCTGGGCAACTAGTCTTCATCCCTCGTCAAATGTTCTCAGCATCATACAAATGTTGTGACCCAGGTGGATCTCCTTTCCAAACCCACACTTGCTGTTAAATGTAGGGGCTGGGAGGGGCTAAGTTGGCATTCAAAGGTCAGATGTCTTAGTCACCTCATGTCTGTGATTATCTAGGCTATCCTAGAGATTGCATGTCCAACATTTTCTTGGTCCTTTATCCTTTGGCTGTATACCCAGATAATTTTTCCCCCTTTGTATACCCAATTCATTTTTGGCTTTATGCTCTTGATGATAGCTGGTCAAGTTTTATTATCATAAGATGCCTTTTGACATCTTATTTCAATGTCGTTTGCTTGGACATCAAATAATATAGTTCTTTACAGTCAATTGCTTTTTAATTCACTGGCAATAAAGTCGATAAGGCATCTGTGAAACCCATTTATCTTCTTACGGCTAAAATTAATTAGGGTCGACCTGGGAGCCCAGGCTCATTTTTAAAATTGGTCATGATGTGGATTCAAACCCATAACAACCAGGCCGACAGGCATGTGCCTAACCACTAAGCTATCACATTTCCCACTTGGTCCTATACCCCAACATAAGAGTTCACTCCAGGATTCTCATTATGAAAGTGTTGTTGTTGTGCTATATAGAAGTATTGTGCTCACCACATACCCCGATGGGCTTGTTTTTCTCATATTTAAGGTTGCATATCCTTTACAGGACGTTGCAGTCAACACCAGCATGTTTTACTGTTGTGATTTCTTGGCAAGTTTACGTTTAGTAGTTTGCCATTGCTTTTTGAACAACCAGCACACATACCATTTTGTAAAAAACCAATGGAACGCAGCCTGCTGCCAAATCATGCGCAGCTGTTTCAAACATGGAAATGCGGGATCACGAACTGCTGTTCGTAACCCCATCGCCACAAAAAGATGGCTTAACAGCTTCTGTAATTACAATCACTGGATGGGTCGACCTATTTTTAAAAAAATTATCATTACAGAAAGGAATGGTTGGTTGTACATCTGGAAGATTTGAGTTTTAACGAAGGCCGTTGCATTAGCGTTCAGGTCATCTGAGCCAATTTTGTGTGTGTGTGTGGGGGGGGGGGGGGGGGGGGGGGGGGGCGCTAGCTCACTTTGAACTCAACCATACATACTACTTCTAATAGCACTGGACAGAATTTTGTGTGAGGATTTGCTTACCCTGTTACCAGTGTTGTAATTTACGTCCCCAAGTCAAGGATGAGAAGTCAACATTTTAGTCCAACTATCCGGTCTAGGGGTTGAACCCCTTACCTCGACATCAGCACATATGATATTTAAGAACATGTGTTCTTATCTATTCGGCCATGCCGACCTCCATCTGAGCTATGTCAAGGGCTTGCTTGTGTTGAAGTGAAGTTGGTGTAGAGACTTTTCTAACGATCTGATACCGAAGTACCATCTCCATGGCAGTTGTGTTGTAGAGCTCCCCTCCCCGCTCATACATCAGCGTGTGCAAAACTAGTACTGGAACTTCACGTCAGCAGAGAGGCATATTAGGATCTAACCAGGACATGATTCAGCACAGCACACACGGACTGATGGATTAGCCCTGCGTTGGTCCTATTTAATCGTCTACAGACTCTGGACATTGGGTGGGGGGAAAGAGGAGGGCTAGCTCACTTTGGACTCGTCCGTACATACTACTTCTAATAGCACTGGACTGAGTTTTGCTGATGTAGGAGTTCAAAGTGAGCTAGGGCCCCCACCCCCCATGCCCAGAATGAGCAGGCAAGGAAGGGATCATGTGTGCAAATAGAGATAGAAGAGCCACCATAAACCAAGTATATGGCTCTTTATTTTATTCCACATGGCTCGGTCTCTTTCCACAGTGTGGCCTGCTGAAAGCGGCGCACTCAGCACGAATTCTGTAACTCCAGCGACGACCCCCAGGAGTCTTGAGAAAAATGCACTTGTGAACCAAAAGATGCACCCTGGGATCAAACACACAACCTTCGAAACATGAGGCAGACGGCTTGAACACTTCACCACGAAGACTCAATGACAGCAGTAGCAAGAAAGAAAGAAATGCATTGTTTGAAACCCTAACATTAAACATGAAGAGCGGCTGGAGAGTGGTTAGAACGCCGGATTCTCCTCCAGGAGACTCAGGTTCGAATCCTCGGTAAGGTGTGGGATTTTTTTCTGTCGGGGGCAAAAAGAAAATCCTAACCTGCACAGTTCGCGGCGACTGCACTAGCCAGGCTGCCTTAATTCCTCAGGCTCAAGACCCCCCTGCCATACACCGCAAGGTAGTATAATGGCAGTTTGGCAGACATTATATAATTATATATAGGATCAATAACATGAATAAAATGTACATTATGGAAGATTTTTGTGAAAGAGTAGGGAAGAAAAGAGCGGCATGAACAATGTCTGTGTAGTTTGAGTGATAAAGTAATGTAATTGCAAGTGGAAAAAACTGATCAATTTGTGTTCAGAACATGGACTATTCATTCATTCAGTAGCATGTCCTTTGCAGAACCTCGCTCCCATAACAACCTTCCGGAACATGGACTATTAGTAACTAATAATTTGTTCTTTCAATCCGAATCACCATTTTCTTAACAAATTAGTTATCTTCCTTCAATTGTATTTTTGTTCTAACGCAACCACAGGTTTGTTGTAGAAAATGTAAGAATTTATCAATAGCAAGAAAAATGTCTCTAAGACTAGTACATACTTGGCACATTTCCTACCATGTAAGAGATTACTTTCATTCCAAAAATAATCTGTACTATAAAAGTAAAGGATCCTTCTACATGCCTTAGGGTGCAGTGGGCTTATGGTGCTAGACCCATATACTTATAGACCAACTGGTCAGTATCATGCTGGCCGCCTTTACTTCCCAAGATATTTTCTAGTGCCCGTTTTGGGCTGGGTCAACCTGGGAGCCCAGTTTAATTTTAAAAATCCATCACAAAGCAGATTAGAACCAACGACCACCGGGCCTCCAAGTGAACATCTAACCATACTATATATAGAGCAAATGTCAATAAATTTAAGAAATACAGAATTTATAGATGCAGACAAAGGCAGAGGGAAAGAAATCATTTTCCAATATGTTTTAGCTGGTTTAAGGTTGTATTTGGTTATATTTTAAAACCCATGTGTTGTAAGCAATCGAAGCATTTGCAGTGTTATGTAACTTGATAGAATATTGTCTATCTTCTTCTTCTGCGTTCATCCGGAGTTTTTTGGGGTCGTGATTGCGTTGTGCCTGTTTATAGCAGAGCTGCGTTCTTGCACTGTTAGGCCGACACATCCGACTTCTGCGGGCATTTGTTGACCAGGTTAACCTTCCCGGGTAGAATATTGTGTATTGTGACCATGACCATAATGATAAAATACCACCAGCACATTAGGAAATAAGTCTTGTCATGGGCCACACTTGGGTTCACAAAGAGCCACATGTTTGACACACATTCAATTAAATTAATTTACCCATAATTTCGAAGTGAGTTTATAAGATCCTCTGCCAGTTTTGTTCAAGCCTGTGGTGGCTATTTATCTGTGGCATGTGACATGGTCATATGGCAGAAGTCTTGCATGGGGTTTCATAAAACTAGTTGGCACCCATGTTGAGATACATATCCCTTTATATGCAATATGGCAGCCATAACTTTCCTCCATGCCTGTGATTGAAATTATATTACTCAAGCAGTGTGAGGTTGTGCCTAGTTTTCAGCGCATCATCACTTTGCACCTGAATGATTTAATGTTGTAGGTTATAACTCAAGCAGTGTGAGGTTGTTGTGCCTAGTTTTCAGCTCATCATCACTTTACACCTGAATGATTTAATGTTGTAGGTATCAGACACATAACCTGGTTCCACACTGAATGGTGTAGCAAAGATGTTCAATTCCATCTGTTTACTTTTCACATCCTTGAATTTATCATTTTATACTTCAACACATATGCTTATACATTCAACCATCGTAGAACACTCTTCTCCTTCAGGGTCAGACCAAATTATTTTATGGTGCTTTTAAAGTCCGCAGGCCAGACCAAATTATTTTGAGGGCCTTATATGGCCCACAGACCAGACCAAATTACTGTGTGGGCCTTATTCGACCCACAGCCAGACATTCCCCTCTGCTATCTTAGACTATCACATATTCAAAGCCATGACATGAGGTGGGGTGGCCAATTCCTTTCCTCATTACCTTTCGTTCCCAAACTATCCCCAGAAAATTCTGAAGAGTCTGGTACCCAATTTTTGTTATGATGTGTCAACTTCAAAATTACACTTCTTCTTCTTCTTCAGCGTTTCGAGCCATTGAGGTTCTTTGCTGCAGATACAATCTGTCTCCATTTGTCTCTCTGGTTGACGTTCTCTTGCCAGTCGTTGATTCCAAGTGCTTGTAGGTCTGTATATATATTATCTCTCCACCGTCTTCTTGGTCTACGGTCATTTATGTCCTGAGTGTAAGCAAGTTTTATTTCCCTATTATCTTCCATTCTTTCTATATGCCCCAGCATTGTAGTCTATTAGCCTTCATGACACCAGTGATTAGCGGGGACTTAGATCATAAATGTCTTTGTTACTTCTTCTTTTACACTCTCTACTTTGTGTATCCCTAATTGGTCCAAAGATGTGTCTTAAAACTTTGTTCTCAAAGGTTTGTAACAAGGCTTCGTCTCCTTTCGTTGTAGTCCAGGTTTCAGAGCCATACAGCACAACTGGTCTGATCACACTGGTAGGGAAAAATAGCATCCTGCCACTGCTTGCTATTGAACCTGCACCGCTGTCCTGGCAGACAAACACACTATACCACTGTGGCTTTTCCAAAAATATAAAATACAGCAAGTTATTTTTTAAAACAAATATAACGTGAAAAGAATTTTAAAAACTTCAGCTGTGAATACTTTAATCCATACATATATATACCAATACAATGTCAAAAACAGTATTATGGCTTCATATACTTCCTAAAATACTTTTGACTTGTTCATGAATATAGTGTAAATGTTAAAAAGAAAAGTTGTATACAATAATATGAAGAGATACATGAAAGTTTGTATGCCACGCAAAATAGATTCATGCACATATGTATATATGTGAGGTCTTGCATACATAAACATATTTGTTGTCACTGCCTACAATAAAATATTTGTGACAGTAAATTACACAAAATGCATGTGGAGCAACAAGAGCACAAAGGGAAAACTTGTCTGACTGCCCAATGGTAACCCTGAGATGATGATTTAGGCAAATGAAATGTTTACACACGGGACTTTACATGGTTTTCTGCTTTCTTAGTGCAGGAAATGAGGATGCCTGATCTATTTCCAACTTTTCACATAGCAAACTTTTCACATAGCAAACTTTTCACATAGCAAACTTTTCACATAGCAAACTTTTCACATAGCAAACTTTTCACAGCAAACTTGAGTTTCAGATGCCGGACTATTTAAGGACAGAGAAGAGAAAAAATTACCAAGTGATTAGCAATATAAAGCATGTGAATATATGTTTAAATAAAAGCAGTTGCATGTCCTTTTACAAGACGTTGCAATCAACCCCAGCATTTAATGGCTATTTGTGCTTTATTTGATGTTTACATTTGCAGTTTTCCATTGCTTTCTGAACAGACGATGCTCACACCATTGAAATCAATGCACAGTTATCTGCTCTCAAATCGCCCGTGGCTGACTCTGATCCTGTGACTTGGTTAGTTGGGGAATTGTGGAACTCCCTCACTAACCCCTAAACTACTGACTCTGATGCAATATATGACCTATTTTCATATACTTGTGTTACAGCCCTTAATACCTTTGCTGGTGTACGCAGATAAGATATTGAAACGAGTAGAGAAAATAAAGGCACCTTGCCTATGCTGTGTTCAGGCTTAGAATTTTTAATTTTAGCTAAAAGATAGATCTTTGCTCCTCTTTCAAGAGAAGCGTGTCACAGCCAGTTACGTACTATTTGAACTCAAAGGTCAATGTGTCCACCAAGTTCAGCACCCCCCCCCCCCCCCCACTGATATAATTGCTTGACTTCTACCAGAGATTAGAACCCTGGCTTCTTGATGTGTCCGACCAGTAGCTAATACTCAAAAGGGGGGAAGGGAAGGGATAATCCAGACTTATATAGTTGATTGGGAATCCCCTTGAAGCCAGAGTTTCAACTCTCAAGCCTGATTTATTTGCATTCAGGTCATTTGATCCCTAATAGAGCTATGCATTGACTTGATCTCCATGGGGAGTGTTGCAGAGTTCTCCTTTCTCTTCATAAGTTCAAAAACATAACACGTTCAAGACTGGTACTGAATTTCACAACAGAAAAGAGACCTATTAGAATGTAACTAGGTCATAATTCAGCACAGCACATACAGACTGGTTCAGATTAGGCCTGAGCACCTCCACTGGTTTTAGGTATTACATTGTCAACTGAGCACAACCCAATGCCAAGGAGGATTCCAGACTTATAAAAATGAATTATTTGGGAAAGCTAAAGTGTATATTGCCATAGACATCAATCCAAAGCTTACAGCATTAAAAATACTTTTTCTTGTAAAAACACGATTGTGTTCTGCTGTATATGATACGGCAGATAAAAACTCACTGAAAATCCTATTATTGCATACAACCTTTTAAAAATAAGGGTCTTGACCATAAAACGAAAATTAAAAACAAAGGGAAAAAAAGATGTATTGTTTTCCCCCATCACTTCAGAGTGGTACTACAGGCATTTTGTTAGAATGTAATGTCTGAATGGTCGTCTGATCAGGGTATCAAATGTTATTTTTTGGCTTCTGTTGAATCACAAACAAAATGTTTGTAATCGTGCATAGCCATCATCTTACACTAATGCTGAGATACCTATCCTGAGTATTTATTTAAATCGGCATGATCTGTCTGATATTGCAAATTATTACTATAAAACAAGGTAAAATGTATACAATTAAGAGATTCTTTCCTATTTTAAACAAATTTGCTATCATTTACTATATTCAAAACATCAAAATAAACTGGAAAAATGTTGCATCTAAAGACATTCTATCATACTGAAAATTTCATACAATCCAGGCACATGTTGCACCTAAAGACATTCTATCATAATGCGATTTTCATACAATCTGAAAAATGTTGCATCTAATTACATTCTATCATATTGAGAATTTCATACAATCTGAAAAATGTTGCTCCTAATGACGTTCTATAATACTGCAAGTTTTATGCAATCTGAAAAATGTTGCATCTAATTATATTCTATCAAACTGATAATTTCACACAATCTGGGGAAAATGCTGCATCTAACGACATTCTACGATATTAAGCGTTTCACACAATTCAACAAGACTAGTTCTTACAATTTATTTACTATTGATTCTGGCTTCCATGATGTTTGTAGTGAACAAGCGGCAGATTTCGAAGTCTCTCTGCGGCCTAAAGATAAACAAAGAAATAATCGTTTTTAAAAATCCAATGTAATCATGCTGTTTTTTTTTTTAACAAATCCAACCTTGTAGGTATGTTCAAAACTCAGTACGCACTTCTTCTTTGTACACATTTGGACATAACCTGAATACATTTCAAGAACGTCAAGTAGAGGTTGTTCACATCATACAGTTTGAAATATTAAGTGAGTTGCATTGCACTATTTCATCAAGCCCCTGGCTCAGTACATCTTACTTCGACAAGCACTTTTTCAGGTCAGTCGCTGTTCCAACTTCACGGCAAAGGGTTGCCCCATAATGATCCATTCCTGTGTCAGTGAATATCACACAAAATGCTCCTCACTGCCCTATGTGAAAGGTGGAACAGACAGAAGTCTTGACAAACCAACAGCCCACACAGGTATAATGCCGTGGCCAGAATACCAACACAAAAGTCCGCCATGAAAAATGCAGTTCATCATTTGTATCCCTAATCTTTGGTTCAGTTCAGTCGCGGTTCCAACATCACAGCAACGGGTCATCCCCATTATTCTCTGTTCCTGTGCCAGTGAATATCACATAAAATGTTCCTCACTGCTCCATGTGAAAGGTGGAAAAGACAGGAGTCTCGACAAACAACATCTTTGACTATCCCTAGTCTGCCTACAAAGCAACAGATTTGTGTATCTTTTCGTCTAGTTCTTATCCCTTGATTTGTCTGACATGAGAGACCCTACCAGTAGCTACACTACCACTGGCATAGCTCTTGGGGTCATTGGATCAAACAAGCTCCTCTATTACAAGAAAGTGAAAAGCAATAGACATTTAACTTCTACAATAAGAGGTTTCTCTGGTCTTCTGGCAACTAATAACCAGGAAATGGTACAAACAGCAAGTCTTGTAGCCACTAGATTACAGCTTTTTTTGTTTTTGTGCTGGCTCGCTTTGAACTCAAGCTTAGTCCATACACACCACCTCTAGTAGTGCTGGACTGAATTTTGCGTATGGATTAGCTTTCCCTATTAAGTGTCCCTCGCCATCAGGTGAACCCACTCTGACTTCAGAATTACTTGTCATTTATGTCCCCAAATCAAGGACAATATATCAACATTTTAATCCAACTCTCCGGTGTTGAACCCCTTACCTCAGCATCAGCACACCAGATTTTTAACAATACATGTTCTTATCCATTCGGCCACGCTGACCTCCAGATTAGAGCTTTATAAAACAACAAGATACTTGTGACTGATACAGACAACAGAAAGCAGTAACCACAATGAAAACCAAAAACTATTTCAAATATGCAACACATTTAGTATAACATCATCAGCAAGAGCCTGGCTGCAGGGAAAGTCATGCTTCTCCAACAACTGTATCAATTCGCTGACAGCCTTCCTTGCCAAGAGACAAGATTGTCAAGGATCATCTCATTCCACAAATCTTTCCAGCTATCACAATATATTCTAATTTTTGTCTTCTCATAATGAGCCAAACAAATAATAACTGCCTCTGTCTGCTGTTTATGTTTTTTGTTGCTTGTAATATTCTGTTGTATATCTCTGTGATACGTCTTCCATCTGATGTTATCCATGTGCTCAGATAATTTAAATGCACTTGCCCCAAATGAACACCATGTACCATATTTGCACATATAGGCAAGATCTGTTTCTTTAATGTTACCATTACTTCCGCTTTCTTTGGTATTCATTTTTGGTATATTTATCTCGAAGCAGTTTCCTGCTATGCTCAGACTAAACATAAAACACAAAATGCACTGTTTGATGCACACAGACAATAGATGCTTCCACATAGCACAATACTTGGAAACAGAAAGAGTTAACAGAAAATTTATTTCACAATGTAAGGGTGACTGCTTACACCTCAATATTTCTCAAAGTCACCCAGTTGTAATATCAGCACCTTTTTTTTTTTGCATATCCTTTTTTACGGGGCATCGCAATCAACACCAGCATTTCTGTAGAGAGAAATTATTTGTAGAGACAGCGGCTGGCTGAGTGGGTAGAATGCAGGATTCTCCTTCGGGAGACCGGGGTTCAGCTCCTCATTAAGGCGTGGAGTTTTTTCTGTTAGGGGAAAAAAGAAAACTCTAACCTGCAGTTTGCGGCGACTGTACTAGCCAGGCAGCCTTAATCTTCAGGCTCAAGACCCCCCTGCCATACACCACAAGGTACTATATTGGCAGTAAATGGCAGTTTTTAACAGTGACAGCTAAATACAACAGCAAAGACAACAAAGGAATGAAGAAGTAAACAGATCCTGTAAGGATGATTTTTTTCTGACCAGTATGGTTATGGGGTCAACCTAGCATCATGAAATGGTTACCAGACTATTTTTACAATATTCTGGGAATCATCTGGGATGGAAAGGCAATGAAGGGAACTGGCCACCAAACTTCATATGTCATGGCTTACAATATGTGAAGGCCTAAAACCGGCTATGTGGTGAAGGGGTTATGATTGCAATTCGTAATCCCGCATACCATGCTCGAAACACAGCTGCGGACAATTTAGAAGCAGACTGCCTTGCTCTGGTTTCCATACTAAGGTATGAGTGCCGGGCATTAAGAAATCAATAGCAAACTACTGAACGTAAATTTGCCAAGAAATAAACAGCCAAAAAATGCTGGGGTTGACTGCCACTTCCTGTAAAGGATATGCAACTAACTAACAACTTCATACCCCAACAACAGTATGTGCTACGGGATTACCTTTATATATAGGGCGATAAGAATGTAGCCCAAAAGGCAAAATTACCTGGGCTCCCAGACAGACCCAGCCTTAAATGGCTCCAGGAAATGTCTGGGAAGCAAAGATGGCCAGCATGATACCGACCATGTCACCCCAATGACTACAAATTGGGTCTATAGAAATATGGGTTTATCACCACATGCCTAAATCACCTTACGGCATGCAAAGAGTCCTTGGCGCACTTTACTTACCACAATGCAAAGGGTCAGCAGCCTCAAAACACCTGGAAATAGTTTGCCTGTATAACAAAATACTGTGGAAAGTTTGCCTATATAACAAAATACCGTATAAAGTTTGCCTATATAACAAAATACTGTCAACTAACTTGCTCAGCAGTCATGTCTCTCTGTGCCGAGGCCAGCATTTCAAAGCCCACCATGAACTTTTTCACAGTGGCTGAACGCAATAAAGGTGGATAAAAGACAGCATGCAACTGCCAGTGGGAGCAATCTTCATTTAGATACTTCCCTGTTGGAGCTCCTAAAGAGATTGAAAATGCATGGAAGGATGAAGAAAAGGCATATGGAAGCCAATGCAATATGTGTTAATAAATATTATGATATAAACAGAAACAGTCATATGGCATTTCAAGTTTGAGAAATTGTGCAAAAACTGAACTTAGTGAGTGTGTAGGATGAGTTGACTTGTAGCTGTTGAACAAATGTACTTTGCAAAAGTGTTTAGTACCCTATGTATTCTTATACATATGGCACATTTTGCTATGGAATTAATGTTAGCTTTGAAATTATTGCTGTGTAAAGTTAGTGGTTAATGAACTCAACAGCCAACATTGTAACATACAGTTCAATCCCTAGCACTATCAGATTCTTCTTCTGACAATAAGTCCTAGGGGTGTCCCAGACTTATAAACTGACCACCAAAGATTTATCTGGGAAAATTCAAGGAGGCCAGCAGGAGACTAACTGACCATCTCATGTGTCATTCAGCCACCACAATTATCAGCCTTTAAATCTACAAGATTATTGGCATGCAAAAGAGCCTTACTCATTAAAATAATTCCATAGAAGAAACTTTGGACCTTCACATATACTAGGTAACAGTACAGGGAGATGAGGGTCCTTTACCTTCAGAAATTTCTTTAATTATCTGGTATATTTTGTTTTTGAACATATTTTTCAAGACACGTATACAACCCAGAGTACATCTTTTAAAACATTATCTGTATGTTTAAAGGAAATATATTGGTTTTTTCATAACTGAAGATACTTATGTGATTTATTTAATATTTTTATTTTGCCTGTGTACAATTGTGTATGTCAATTAGGACTATTCAGTGATATTATTTGTTTTTCTTTTGTCATTATATCCTTGTACAAATAATGGTTTAGACCAGTGTTTCCCAACCTTTTTTGTACCATGCCCCACTTAAGCCTTTCTAAAATTCATATTGCCCCCCTCACCCGCCCCATGCCCCCCCCCCTCAACATATACATTATTTTTAATATTCAAAAATTGAAATGTTCACTAAAGAAACTTGAATGATAGGTTTTAGAAAGACATCACTAGGTAATTATTGAGCAAACACAGTAAGTAAATTTTCAAAACATATAATGGAGAACTGAAATTCAAGTACAAAATAATTTTAATGAAAGATTTTTCTATATTATTTTAATTATTAGTAATTATTTATTATTTAAATTTAGTGAGATCCTTGCGCTTGATGCAAAGAGATCTTATGTCAGGTTCCAATTTAGTTAACTTCAGTCTCAAGTCTCCCCGTTTTGTTATATTCAGCCGATTTCTTCCATTTTCGAATTGCCCCCCTTAACAGTCAAATTGCCCCCCTGTGGGGCGTGGGCCCCACGTTGGGAAACACTGGTTTAGACTGTTTCTCCATACATATTATGTACAAAAAGTCAACTTTCAATGAATGAGATAAATATAAAATCAAGATATCTCTGTGTGATATGGTAATTCCTGCCCCAACCAAATTTTTAAAACCTGACAAAGAGAAGTGTTCTTAAGGTACAACCTGTATTCTTTATCAACAGTAATTCTAGCTAGTCATTTGTTTGTTCTAATTCTAATTTCTTTAGTCGTTCTCTTTTTCATTTATGCTGAGGTCATTTTAAATTTGTTTTTTTTCTTCAAAATGTAACAAAGGATTGGCCACTTTGCGTTACACTTCAAACATCAAATCTAGTGGACAGAATTGTATAAATGATTATTATTCTAATGCCTTGATTGTTGATTTCAACCAGGAAAGATTACAAAGTTTAACAAAAAAAAGATATCAATAAACAAGTCCCAAAGCAGGAACCTGCCATGGTTGTGTGAAGTGTTAGCACAATCACATTTTGTAGGCCTGAATGCAAGGAGGGCCATAATTTCAAATTTAATCTCATTGTACCTGTAATTTATCTTACTAGAGCTAGAGTAGTAAAATAATGGCTTACCATGCCAACCCATGCAGTATGGAAAAGAAGTCTCAAATAAATTATCATAGACTGTCAGCAAATTTTTCAACATCTTGCTAAGGTCTGTGAAATAAAGGATTTGAAAAACATTTAAAACTTTTAAAATGATTAACAGAATGGGACTGTTAAACATGGAAAAACCATGTTTATGTTAACTAAGAAACAACATTTATATCTGTCATATAAATAAATCAGTTTTGTAGATATTGAGGCATTCTTGTCAGGTGACTAGACCATGTCACTCTTTATATACCCACGAGACAGGCTCAAGGTGCTGCAGACTAAATCATATCTCTGAGTGATGCAGACATGCAACACCCTTTGCATGAAGCCCTGACAGTGAAGGGCCACAGGCGATCAGAGGAAAATCATGAATGGATCAGGTAGAGGACACAATCAGAGAAGTGTGCATGCTTGAGAACATTGGGAGAGGAGTAGGTGGGTCAGAATGCCAGGTGAAAAGTCAGACCTCTACAGGGTCATAATAATATTGGATTGGGAATGCAGAGATTTGCTGGCAGACTGCTCTGAATGGGAGGTGTAACAATTGATCAACAACATTTCGTGACCAGGTGATGTAATCATCTACGAGGGCAAATCAATAAGTAAGTCACACAATTCTGTGGGATGGCAGGTAAATGTAGTTGGTGTTTTCTACAGGTGTCATTAGGTGACAGCAACATCGAAATTTATATTCCCATTCGCCAGGTGGCGCTAAGTGTCTCATGCACATGTGCAGCGCATAAACAAAATGGCAACAGTACTTACGGAGTGTACAACTAAAGAGCAAAGTGCAGTTGCACGTTTTTTGTGGGCAAAAGGACTGCTGCAAAGGATATTCATAAGGAAATGCTTCCTGCTTATGCTGACAAATGTTTGTCCCATAAAGCGGTGCATAGCTGGGTAGAAACATTTTCTCAAGGACGCGAATAACGCCGAAGTTGAATGTGAAGTGAAAACGTGGTTTAGAAAACAGAGCACGCAGTTATATGCAGCCGGTTTGGGAGGACTGATAAAATGATGGGATAAGAGCATCAATGTTGGTGGACATTATGTTGAGAAATAAAAGCACAATGCATGTATAAACATAAATTGGTTTCAAGTTGTTATCATATTTAGTTATTTTTCTACAGCCATGTGTGACTTCCCCTCGTACATGGTTGGCTTTGTTCTAAGAGGTGAAAGAAATGCCTGGAGGTTTGCGGCGAAGGCTGGTGGACAGAGGTGCAAGATAGCCTGGCATATGATGCCACAACATTAGTCTGAGAATAGAGGTAGAAGCAGTCACAGCGGTGCTCCGCTGGCTGGAGAACAAACAGCTCACATAACGTGATTGTAACAGACTCACAAAGTATCAATCTAGTAGACCCTGAAGCATTCTTGTCATATGACTAAACCTCACTGTATATACTGGCTGGTCGTGAAACCTCTGGCAGACTTGAAAAGTCCAAGGCGATTATGTTCACATCACCTGTGACCTGTGTCAAAAGTGAGGTTGGTCAAGATACTTTCCTCATAACTCAGTATTTAAGTACCATTTCTATGGGGGATTTGCTGTAGAGCTATTCAAGCTAAGGACTAATACTGGAACTTCACATATGCTGAGAGGCTTGATGATCCTTGAAATGTTAATCGTACTGGGCTTCAAGTCTGTGAATAAGTTGCACTGTCAAAACATTCCATTATATATATAGAGATAGTAGACCATTTTACATATCTAAGGTGGATGATGTGGTCTATGTCCTGCCAGCCCCATTCACTCCCAAGACCAGTTGGCACTAGGTGGATGATGTGGTCTATGTCCTGCCAGCTCCATTCACTCCCAAGACCAGTTGGCACTAGGTGGATGATGTGGTCTATGTCCTGCCAGCTCCATTCACTCCCAAGACCAGTCGGCACTAGGTGGATGATGTGGTCTATGTCCTGCCAGCCCCATTCACTCCCAAGACCAGTTGGCACTAGGTGGATGATGTGGTCTATGTCCTGCCAGCCCCATTCACTCCCAAGACCAGTTGGCACTAGGTGGATGATGTGGTCTATGTCCTGCCAGCCCCATTCACTCCCAAGACCAGTCGGCACTAGGTGGATGATGTGGTCTGTTGGCACTAGGTGGATGATGTGGTCTATGTCCTGCCAGCCCCATTCACTCCCAAGACCAGTCGGCACTAGGTGGATGATGTGGTCTGTTGGCACTAGGTGGATGATGTGGTCTATGTCCTGCCAGCTCCATTCACTCCCAAGACCAGTCGGCACTAGGTGGATGATGTGGTCTATGTCCTGCCAGCCCCATTCACTCCCAAGACCAGTTGGCACTAGGTGGATGATGTGGTCTGTTGGCACTAGGTGGATGATGTGGTCTATGTCCTGCCAGCTCCATTCACTCCCAAGACCAGTCGGCACTAGGTGGATGATGTGGTCTATGTCCTGCCAGCTCCATTCACTCCCAAGACCAGTCGGCACTAGGTGGATGATGTGGTCTATGTCCTGCCAGCTCCATTCACTCCCAAGACCAGTTGGCACTAGGTGGATGATGTGGTCTGTTGGCACTAGGTGGATGATGTGGTCTATGTCCTGCCAGCCCCATTCACTTCCAAGACCAGTTGGCACTAGGTGGATGATGTGGTCTATGTCCTGCCAGCTCCATTCACTCCCAAGACCAGTTGGCACTAGGTGGATGATGTGGTCTGTTGGCACTAGGTGGATGATGTGGTCTATGTCCTGCCAGCCCCATTCACTCCCAAGACCAGTTGGCACTAGGTGGATGATGTGGTCTGTTGGCACTAGGTGGATGATGTGGTCTATGTCCTGCCAGCCCCATTCACTTCCAAGACCAGTTGGCACTAGGTGGATGATGTGGTCTATGTCCTGCCAGCCCCATTCACTTCCAAGACCAGTTGGCACTAGGTGGATGATGTGGTCTGTTGGCACTAGGTGGATGATGTGGTCTATGTCCTGCCAGCCCCATTCACTCCCAAGACCAGTCGGCACTAGGTGGATGATGTGGTCTATGTCCTGCCAGCCCCATTCACTTCCAAGACCAGTCGGCACTAGGTGGATGATGTGGTCTATGTCCTGCCAGCTCCATTCACTTCCAAGACCAGTCGGCACTAGGTGGATGATGTGGTCTATGTCCTGCCAGCCCCATTCACTTCCAAGACCAGTCGGCACTAGGTGGATGATGTGGTCTATGTCCTGCCAGCCCCATTCACTTCCAAGACCAGTTGGCACTAGGTGGATGATGTGGTCTATGTCCTGCCAGCCCCATTCACTTCCAAGACCAGTTGGCACTAGGTGGATGATGTGGTCTATGTCCTGCCAGCCCCATTCACTTCCAAGACCAGTTGGCACTAGGTGGATGATGTGGTCTATGTCCTGCCAGCTCCATTCACTCCCAAGACCAGTTGGCACTAGGTGGATGATGTGGTCTATGTCCTGCCAGCCCCATTCACTTCCAAGACCAGTTGGCACTAGGTGGATGATGTGGTCTATGTCCTGCCAGCTCCATTCACTCCCAAGACCAGTCGGCACTAGGTGGATGATGTGGTCTATGTCCTGCCAGCCCCATTCACTCCCAAGACCAGTTGGCACTAGGTGGATGATGTGGTCTATGTCCTGCCAGCCCCATTCACTCCCAAGACCAGTCGGCACTAGGTGGATGATGTGGTCTATGTCCTGCCAGCTCCATTCACTCCCAAGACCAGTTGGCACTAGGTGGATGATGTGGTCTATGTCCTGCCAGCCCCATTCACTCCCAAGACCAGTTGGCACTAGGTGGATGATGTGGTCTATGTCCTGCCAGCTCCATTCACTTCCAAGACCAGTTGGCACTAGGTGGATGATGTGGTCTATGTCCTGCCAGCCCCATTCACTTCCAAGACCAGTCGGCACTAGGTGGATGATGTGGTCTATATCCTGCCAGCCCCATTCACTCCCAAGGAAATCTCCTGGTAATCATTTCGGCGGGGTCGGCCTAGGAGAGCTCAGGTCAATTTGTTTTTAAATCCGCCCCTAAGCAAATTTGAATATATGATCACCAGGCAGGTGTGCTGGCCACTGCACTACAGCTACTGTCCATGCTATATATTATAAACATTATGTGCCTATTACATATTGTAACATTTTTCTTACAGAGATTAGTGTAAATAATACAACAATTTGCTTATCAAAAGAAAGAAGTAAAAACCTCACTGGCTCAACTAATACAAACAGCATAGTGAAATAAAAAAAAATACCATAGAAACATAAAAAACAATAGAATCATTAATATAAATTAATATAATTAAGTCTTATGAAAATAATTACCTGTTTTTTCATCTTCATTCAAATCTTGCAAGCGTAAAACATGACGTCTAGGTAACAACATAGTTTCAAAAGGCCAGGTTGCCCAGTAAGGTACTAACCACACCCAGTGAGCTGACTCCAAAACTAGTCTCTCCTAGAAGTAAGAAGTGAATGATAATGAATACTTTTATATGCAAATAAATTATAGCAACTATGTTGTTTGTTTGTAAAGCTGAAATATATACTCAAAAATCTTATAAACTAATATTTATGCAATTTGGTACTTTCATAGAAGAAAACCTGGACAAACACTGACATGCAAATCATGAAAGAAATAGCAAATGGCTCAAATGAAATGAAGGTATCTAATAAATAAAACATAATTTGCTGGTAAGTCAACAAATGTGAAATAACAATATCTTGCACTAAAAGTGGAAATTAACTGACGAGGTAGAAAAAGACTGCCTGAAGACAAATGAATATAAAATGTAAAGAACGTGAAATAAACACAAATACAGAAAACCTCTGTAAGCCTCCAATAGGATTTACATGAGTAGTAATGGTTTTATTATAGAGACAGCATGACACATCAATAAAATACAAGCAAGAACACACCATCAGCCAGAAATAAAAATAAAGTTCTACTCTTCTTCCCAGAGTCCATATCATGTCTGTCCACAGACGCTGTCTCATTTACTGACAATCATTTCACACACTGATGTTCTTCTTTGCCATGATGTCAAGTTATCCAATGTCTTCTCCCTCGATCTTCCCCTGCATCTTTCTCGCTGTCAAGATGTACCACAGCTTTCACTATTTCATGACAAGTCTGAATGTGGACCGTCCTCTGATATGAGTAAGGAGTTCTCTTTGTGAGTTAACTTCTTTTAAGATATATTCATAACGCTTGATATCTGTCTATAGTGTTTTCATCATTCTTCTGTAAGACATCTCTGCAGTCTTTACATAATACCTCACTAGTCTGTTAACTGTCCACGATTCACTTTCATTCATCAGGGTGGCCTCTATTTAGAACTCTTTTCTCGCACTGCTTGACAAAGATTATGCACATAAGATGCTTCATTTTATGAAATACTGATTTTCCTTGGGCAATTCTACATTTAACTTCTTTAATACACCTTTCATTTGCTTTTATCAAAGTTTCATTTTATCCTATTAGTCATAGCAGAAAAAGCAAATAGTACAATGAAGCAATCTTACCTTTTTAATTAGTTCTTTTTCTAAATAGTTAACTAGCATTGGTTGTCCATTCTTTGCTAAGTACTCTCTCTGCGTGCGATCTTTCATGGCAGGTTCATTGGGAATAAATGAACAGGCCCACACCTGTTTCATATAAATAAAACATCGTTATCTCAAAGAAACGCTTATTTTGGTCTATTATAATAGTTCAAAGCAAGCGAGCGCCCCAAAAAAAAAAAAACGGATCACTGGCATGTGAGGTTCTGACGGCATCTATTATAATAGCCTTTAAGTCTTGAAAATTATTTTCAACAAACAGACAAATTGATTTATTTGGTTTTTTTCTGGGATTTGAGATGAAAACATTGAGCACAACCCACCACTGGCAATGCTGATCATATTCCGGTACGAACCTAAGGCCTTGTCCATGTCAATTTGGAAGCATTAGACTCAAGTTTTGCTCTTGTTTGAGCTAATCAGTAGTGCATATCCTTGACTGGACCTGGGATCAAACCCGGATCACTGGCGTGTGAGGAGGGTGTGTAATCACTAGACCACGAAATGTGCCTGATTACCACGACTGACATCTGTCAATCGATGTGGCCCCGAATGATCAGGTCTTCTCGACTGGCAAGGCACACCAGGCCGCCTAAGGTCCAGCAAGTACTGATCAAATTGATTTGTTTTTTTTTGTTTTTTTTAATTAATGCTCGCTGGACCTTAGGCAGCATATTGTGCCTTGCCAGTCATGAAAACCTGATCATTGGGGCCATATGAATTGACGGATGTCAGTCGCGGCGATCGGGCAAATTTTGAACTATGGGTGACATTGCGGCATTCTAGTGTGATAATTTGGTTGTGACTAGCGTGTGCCGCGTGGTTACACACTCACCTCATATGCCAGTGATCCGTTTTTTTTTTGTTTTTTGCGCTCGCTTGCTTTGAACTCATCCATCCATCCATCATGTGCCATGCCGGTAAGCGTGGGCGGTCATGTTCTGCCATCTCACTCGATCAAAAGAGTCGTGGATCAGTTCCGTGTTTCTGTCTCGACCATGCCACAAGGCCAAGCCATCCAGATACTTGTTTCTAGGTCTTCCCCTTGGTCTGTTCCCCTCGATCTTACCAGTTGTCACCAAGTTCTCCAAATCATTTCTTCTCATAACATGCCCAAAAAATTGTGACTGTCTACGTCTAATGTCTCTGATCAGTTTACGATCTTCATTTGTTTCTTGAAGGACTTGTTCATTGGTCTTTCTGGCTGTCCATGGTATTCTTTGCATTTTCCTCAGAAACCACATTTCTACAGCCATCAGATGTTTTTCAGCCTGGCTGCTCATTGTCCAAGCTTCACATCCATATAAAAGTACAGGTTCTATGTAGCATCTCAACACTCTTTTTCTCGTTTCAATTGACATCTTTTTATTGGTCAGTATGTTTTTCATCTTGCTAAAGGCTACTTTTGCCATGGCGATTCTTGTTCTAATCTCTTCAAGGCATCTCCCATCAGATGTTATTACTGTTCCGAGGTAATTGTACCTATTCACTTGTTGAAGAATATTCCCATTTACTTGTATATTACACTGTGGTATTTCGTTCTTCTTAGTGACGACCATAATTGTGACGAAACGCGTTTATCTGTCTTGGGTCGTCAAGATCCCGCACTATTTTGGCGCGTCATCGGGGTCTTTCCCAGCTAAAAATAGACTGAGGGAAGCCGATGGAGGACTTATTATCTAGAATCTTCTCGAAACACCGGAATTCGAGTAACCCGTGATGTTGGGTATCGCTCTAAATTCCCGTGCAGAGAGATCTAGAAACTCTAGGCGGGGAATGACGTTTTCCCGAGAAAGTATCTTTTCTCAAGAAGCACTCGCTTCTAGTGCGCATTGAGTTGGCACGAAGCGGGAAATTGGCTAAACCAGTCATTCACTTACTTTTGTTCGAAGAGAACAGACGCAGGCCTGATGTGAGCCATTTTTGTGTTGCGTCTCACCTCAACCATGATTTGGCTGACTGTTATGGAAAGGAAGCTGAGAAGCCCTTGAACAGTTCGGAAGCTGACTGGAGAGCTGGTTTCACCATTCAGGTAGATATTTGTTTAAATCATTTAACTTTGTACGTGTGTTCCACACGCCATTGTTCTAACCTCATTACCTATGCGGATGTCCTTGCATACTAATTAGCAAACCGATCGATAACGCAGGTGACACTTAAGTGTGGGTTTGTTTACCGTGTGCTCGCGAATCAGCTGTTAGGAACGCCGTAATGTGATGTGGGCGATTTGGGTTCCAAATATATGTACTATATATTGCCAATCGTTGCATCTATTAGGTTGCTGTGTTAGAATAAAACCTAGTTACTTGTGCCGGATGGAAACTTAGATTATGTCAGTCAGTTGCTTAAGCCAGAAGAACGGTTAGACAACCAGGTAAGTTGGTAGGTGGAGATTCAGACAAAATTGTGCTTAGTTACTAAGTAAAGGAAGAACTTAGTTCTGTGCCACCAGGAATGATGTAACTATTGTGTAATAACTTAATAGTGAATTCATTGTGTGGAACAGCGGATTTCTGTGGAAAGGTAAGTGGCTTTGGTGCTATATCTATATATATATGATGTGACATTGTGTATATATTAGATCATGGCATGTGATACTTCCTGGGGTAATTCCGAACGCCGAATAGATCGACGCGTGATAACACTGCGTGCCGTCGCGATGTAAATATGCGTTCTGAAATCTTGTCTGAGCTATCCTGTTTCTTTCATACTGGCGCTAGTGCGAGTGAATGCTAAGGTGCTGGAAGTATGGAAGGATGCAAGGAGGCTGTATGAGACTGGGGAAATATAGGATATGGGGGATGTGAAAGCAAGTTATGAAAGTATGTGTTGGTAGACCAAACCAACGATGAAGTTCAGTCCATGCCAAGGCTAAACCACTTGGGAGGACAGAACTGGAATAGTACCCTTGGAACATGTATTCTCAAGAAGGCTTCTTGACTCTAAGGCAGAGTCTGATAAGAAGAGTTTGCTGTGGCGTGGGCAGGTGGTCCCACCAGCAAACAGGCTTGTGTACATATTGGATGTGATCATGTACTATTCCTATATCCCGAGGGATGGTATATGGATCAAGATTATGTTTCTTAATGTACATTGATGATGTTAGGAACGAGTCTAGGGACTCTTTACCTATTTGTTTAGTTCGATTAAATTAGAACAATAACAGCCTTGTATCATTACTGACGTTAGCGACGACTGGTAGATGATTAGGGATAGGTGAGACCTATGATCAGACTCGGCATTCTGCTTTCTTGCTCTGTTTGACGGGCTGTTCTGTGAGGCCAGCTGACATTTGTGAACCCATGCTTTACTACTCTCCATATAGAGATAATGCTTTGGTTATATGAATAACTCACTAGCATGACTGAGGGTTGAGTAGTTATTGGTAAGATGCATGTGGACTAATGTTTGGGCCAGTATACTCTCACCGGTCGCTCTTCCTTTTCAGGAGTTTGCCTGTTGAGGAACCAGTCAACTAGAATTGTTGTTGGCAGGAAACCACTTCGTGTGACAGAGCGAAGGGTTCAGTTCTTTACTTATCACGCCAGACTCAACCACACCAGGTACCCAATGTGATTCACCCTGCGTGAAGTTTGCTTCAGGACATACAACTGCCCTGAAGGTGCACGTGTGGGAAGTGATGGTTTGTGATCGTTTTAAAATAGAAGATACTCTGTTTTTGCCAGGAACATTTCAGCATTTTGAGTGGTCAGGCTCCACGACAGGAAACACCGGTCCGTCTATTATGACGGGGGTTCTGCCTAAACGCAGAAGTAACTGATCTTCAGACACTTGAATGGTTCTTTGGACAGCTCTAGGGGCAGGTCTTGAGAAGAACTACTCCAGTATTGACTTGGGGGGCAAGTGTAAACCTGAATTGTTCCCGTGAAATAGATGTCTGATTCTATTAATGTACTGTCTCAGTATGAAGATATAAACTGTGTTCGAGTAGGACTCAGTAACATTTTTCAGTAGCCATATCTGATCCTACAAACAGTGTGACTGTAAGGGACCATTGAATTGGTCAGTGACATTTGTGCATTCCTGTTCCGGTGATGTGATGAAGGGACCATTGAATTGGTCATTGACATTTGTTCATTCATGTTCCGGTGATGTGATGAAGGGACCATTGAATTGGTCTATGCCATATCGGTTCTGCAGTGGGACTGTGCTATGAGTGACAGACCATTCGATTGGTCAGTGACTATTTAGTTCATCGAAGTAACCAATACTTGGAGCCAAGTCCAGGAAGATTGTCTCCAACTCGGTAGTGTTCGAGAACTGTATTACCAGTGACTCCGTGGGAGTGATATAGATGCAGTTGGTCCAGTGAAGTGGGATCCAGCAGTGACTCTATTGTTGTGGTTCCACGTTCGGGAGACGGAGTGGTCTCCAAGGTTCTAGTCATCTCACTGGAAGGAAGCCGGGTGAGTGGTGGACCGACTGGACGGGACATCTGCATCCACTCTACTTCTCAACTCGATGAAGACACCTACATCTCTGAGTCTGTCTCTACTCTATCTTCTATTTGTGTAAATAGATTCTTCTATCAGGATGTTCATTTCAGTTCTATATTCTCAAGGGTAGAATAAACTTTATGTAAGTTGACTTGCTCTTTGTATAATGATTGAGTGTGGTCTCGGACGATGCCTAAGTGTTCATTGTTCAACAGGTGTAGGTAGTTAGTGGGGGTCTAGAATCTGGAGGGGCTTGTAGACGTAATTAACTAACATGAGATCAACCACAGAGTAAAAAGGTGTATCTGCTCGTCCAACCCCTGGGGCTAGAATACACGGGAGTGCCAGAGACACCTCGGGTGGGGTTCACTCTCACTACCCAAGGTGAACCCGAAACACTCCGTTACAATAATCTGTGTCTTTTTACAATTTAATTCTAACCCTTGTTGTTCACTGTGTGTAACAACCGCATCTACTAAATTTTGCAGGTCCTGTTCATTGTCTGCAATCAAGACTGTATCATCTGCATATCTAATGTTATTGATGCATCGTCCCCCAATGTTGATTCCTTCCATATTTTCAATATTTCTGAAAATATTTTCACTGTACAGGGAAAACAGATCTGGAGACATTACACATCCCTGTCTCACACCTCTCTTAATAGGCTGATATTGGCTTACTTGATTATCAACTCTTATGGCAGCTTGTTGTTTCCAATATATGTTTTTTACAATAAGGTCTTTCCCATCAATTTGTAGATCTTCAAGCATCCTTATCATGTTGACATGTCTCACTTTATCAAAAGCCTTTGTGTAGTCAATGAAGCAAAGGTGTAGATCTTTGTTTACTTCTATAGAACGTTCGATTACGGTTCTCAGTATATACACAGCATTTACTGTACCCTTGCCTACTACAAACCCACATTGTTCTTCTCCTATTTCAGGTTGTATTTTCCTCCTAACTCTTTGCATGATAATTCTTAGCAAAATCTTCGTGATGTGACTCATTATACTAATTGTTCGATGTTGATCACATTCCAAGGCTCCTGATTTCTTTGGGATTGCAATAAATACAGAATTACATAACTCATGAGGTATATTTCCAGTATCATATATTGTATTAAGCAGACTGGTAACTTTATCTATTCCATATTCTTCTAAAGCATTAATCATTTCTGTTGTGATGCTGTCTGGACCGGGGGTTTTGCCAGATTTCATATGATTAAGAGCATTCTGAACCTCCATCTTCAAAATTGCTGGCCCTTCATTGTTATTTTGAACAATATATTGTTCGTCTCTGCTATCGTCATAAAGGTTTTTCACGTAATCTGACCATACATGTAAAATCTGATCTTTTTCTATTATGACTCTTCCATCTTTTGTCTTTAGGCAGCCTGCTGATGTACGTGTTCTTTGATTAGTAATCTCATGAATTTTTTTGCGCATTAGTTTCGCATTTTTACTGTTGTGTTGTTTTTCAATTTCTCTGCAATTTTTCTCAAGCCATGTTTCTTTAGCCTCCTTACATAAGGTTTTGACTTTTCTGTGAATTTCTTCATATTTGGCAGGATTATTTTTGTTCTGTCTTCTTGTTTCCATTAGTTGTAAAATTTCTTCAGTCATCTATGTCTTACGGCCAACTTTCTTTACTTTTGGAATAGTTTTTTCTGCTGCACAACTGATTGAATTCTTCAGCATTTCCCATTGATTATCTACATCTTGAAATAGGATCTCTAGATCAGACAATAAATCAAATTTGTTCTTTACTTCTATGTTAAAATTATCTTGTATTTCTTTGTCAGTTTTCAATTTGCACAAGTCATATTTAGGGTTTCCTGCTGTATACTTGACTTTCTTTAACTTTACCCTCAATGTGCCAGTAATTAATCTGTGATCACTGTAACAGTCTGCATTTGGAACTGTTTTTACAACTGTTAATGCATTTCGAAACCTTTTGCTTATCAGGATGTAATCTATCTGGTTTTTAATCCTGCTGTCTGGACTCCTCCATGTCCATAATCTTCTAGGATGTTGTTTAAACCAGGTGTTTCCTACAACCAATTCTTGTTCTTTTGCCCATTCTACAAGTCTGTAACCTCTTTCATTTCTCTCTCCCAAACCATGGTTGCCTACACTGTATCCATCGCTTTGCTTTCCTATTTTTGCGTTGAAATCACCCATTATGATATTTATTTCTGATTTTTTACAGTTACTGAACTCAAGCGTAGTCCATACACACTATTTATAGTAGTGATGGACAGAGTTTTGCGTGTGGATTAGCTTTCCATATTAACAGTGTCCCTCGCCATCAGGTGAACCCACTCCGACTTCAGCGGTACTTGTAATTTACATCCCCAAGTCAAGGACGACAGGTCAACATTTTAGTCCAGCTGTCCAGTGTAGGGGGTGAACCGCTAACCTCGGCATCAGCACACCGGGTGTTTAAGAACATGCGTTCTTATTCATTCGGCCATGCAATCCGAGTTTGATCCCAGGTCCAGTCAAGGGTATGCACTACTGACGAGCTCAAATGAGAGTGAAACTCGAGTCTAGTGCTTTCAAACTGACGTGGACAAGGCCTTAGGTTCGTACTGGAATATGATCAGCGTTGCCAGTGGTGGTGTTTTAAACAGACAAATATCAAAGCAGTTTCAGCATTCAGATAATTACATATTTGTTTTAATGGTGATTTCAAAGAGAAATAAAATTACCTGGCAATGTGGGTGGGGATTAGAGCATCCCATTACAGCTCCACGATTTTCGAAAATCTGAAAATTAGTGAAATAGTGGCAATTTTTTAAAAGTGAGTACAAATGCTGCTTCTCATATATTGCAACAATTCTTTCAACATTAATAAATATAAAATATTATTTTACACAGAAAAAAATTTAATTATAATTAGTTCAAGTATATTGAAATATGTTTTGCATCATAAAATTTAATGAAAAAGTAGTGTTTTCAGTTCTGAATTGAACTGCAGAAATTAAAATGTTATAAATTTTTATGTGGCTGGCCATAAGTCATTACCCAAACTATGAAGGAATAATAGGAGAAAGTTGAAACTAGGAACAATAAAAGTTCCTCAAATTTGCACTGAAATGTGAAGTTTCTTTAATGGGTTGTCCCTCTATGATGCACAGTGCAACATACCCTATTAGCCAAAAATAAAGCTCCAATAATTTGTCAGAACAATGGAGAAGTTGAGGCCAGGACTGTGATAAAATTCTTGATGTTACAGGGTAAAACACCTAAAGAAGTGCACAGAGAGATGGAATCAGTGTTTAATGATTTCTGTCTTTCGTATGCTTTGGTTAAAGAACTGGTGTAGATGGTTTAAGTGTGGCTGTTCAAATGTTGCTGATCTGCCAAGATTTGGGAGACCGACCACATAGTGCAATGATGGAAATGCAGTTAAGTGAAGAAAATCATTCCTTCATAGTCATCGCAATTACCTAAGGCCAGTCCCATGTAATTAACAAGAGCAAAAGTTTTCCTGCTGAATGACATTTCATTCAGCTGTCAAATATTTAAATGAAATCAGGATCTGCTGTATGACATTTCATTCAGTTGTCAAATATTTAAATGAAATCAAGATCTGCTGAATGACATTTCATTCAGTTGTCAAATATTTAAATGAAATCAGGATTGTTTACCTGCACCCACTCAAAATTCTTCCCCAATGCAATATTCTCCTTAATCCATGTGTCTATAACATGGCAGATGTCCTTCACATCCATCAAAGGAAGTGTAATGTCGGACCATGGATGAAAACAAATCACACGGCACTGACCATGTGCTGGGGCTGATCTAAAGAGTGGGTCATCGCTCTCAGCTGAAATGAGAACAAATGCATACAGTATTATCATAGGGTATTTACAGGTCAAGAGACAACATTTCTCATGGACCATAAACATAGTCTGCCTTTAAATATTTAAAATTATTATTACGGAACAAGGTCTAAAAGGTGTGGACTGTGCCTGGTCCTGCAGCCAGCAGAGTTAGGATCGCCTAGCCTCTCCCAGGAGGAATGAAAAGTGAAAATTAGTAGCCTGCCGATAACCCGCAGACTACACAAGTCAACCCCACCTCTACGAGGTGTAGACTGGGCAACGATGACCGCAAAATCATGGGCTAACGGGGCTATGGCTCGCCATAGTTGATGGACTCCCTACTGTCAGATTTGTGTCCTAAACCCGCAACTGGCCTAGCAAGCTGGCAGGGGATCTTCATACTGCTCGTGGAAAAACTAAGAAGTATAAACAGACTGACCCAAATGGATATAGACCCAGCAATGTTAATGGACTACGAGATAGATCAGCGATTCATAAAATAGGCACAATGAACGTCTGCGGTTTTAATAGTAAAGAAGAATTTATAGAAATAATGGAAGAGAGGAAAACTGGACTAATGGGAATAGCAGACACCAAAATAAAAGGGGAAGGATGCAAGGAGATCCACCACAGTTACACGTTTGTCTACTCTGGAGTGGAACAGCAAGAAAGGGCAAGACACGGTGTGGGAATAGTCATTGAACCACGGCTAGCAAGAGGAATACTAGAAATAAAATATATATGTCAGAAAGAATCATAACAGTGAGAAAAAAAGAACAAACAATTACAACATATGTACAAATATACGCACCATGTAATACAAACAATAATGAGCAAGAATATGAGGAATTCTATGAAGACATCCATGATGTGCTAAATAAAATAGATAAGCAGGACAACATCATAGTTATGGCAGACTTCAATGCAAGACTAGGACACAACAGAGTGGGCATAGAAAAACATCTTCAAGCATTAGAGACCAACATAATGAAAGAAATGATAACGGAAGTAGACTGATAGAGCTATGCAACCAACATGACCTCTATATAACAAACACATTCTATAAACACAAAGACACACAAATATACACCTGGTATAAATGGAACGATCTAGATACTAAAAGCCAAATTGATTTTATATTCAAAACAATGTTTTCCCATAGTGAATTTGAATAACGAAGACACAAACAATAGATTGCACGATTTATTGCCTGGCATATTTCGCTGCATCTCGTCAGGTACATACTGCAGAATTCACACAACGTAAAGTGAAATAACTAGATAAATCCTTCAATCTGAAATATACACATATTCGCACAGTAATGTCGATTGTCTACCACAGTAATTTAAACTGACCAACATGTCTTGTAGACATGTTAAGAAAGACATGTTAGGTTAAAATTACTGTGGTACCCAATCGACATTACTGTGCGAATACGTGTATATTTCAGATTGAAGGATTTATCTAGTTATTTCACTTTACGTTGTGTGATTTCTGCAGTATGTACCTGACGAGATGCAGCGAAATATGTCAGGCAATAAATCGTGTTTTTATATTAACAAGAAATAACAAAAAGAGAAATATATTAGATGCAAGGTCCTTGGCCAACTTAAGTATAAACAGACTACAAAGCAGTCGTTGCCACAATAAGAACCATCAGAAGAAGAAAGCAAAGACCAAGAAAATACATACCATGCGAATCCGTAAATTTTAAAAACCTGAAAGTCGAGGCAATGAGGGAAAATTATGAGAAAGAACTAACTGAAATCTGTGTAAAATTACCTATAGAAAGAAAAATAGTGGAAGAAGAATGGGAGATGTGCAAAAATAACATTTGGAACCACACAAAAATGCAAAACACGGATAAAGAAAATAACAAGTTGGTGGAACGCTGAAGTAAAGAAAGCTGTAAAAGATTAAAAGGAAAAATATAAAAAGTGGCCGAAGAGCAAACAGGAACGTGATTACATAGAATATTGAATAGCGAGAAGACATGTGAATAGAATAGTAGAGAAAAACAAAAAGACTGGGAGGAGTATGGAGAAACTCTAAATAAAAACTACAAGGAGGCAACTAGAATGAGAATGAGAACCAGAGGACCCTTTGACCAAACTGAAATAATTACCAGCGAAAATGGAGAACCAATAAGTGAACAAAAACAAATCATAATAAGATGGAAACAGTACTTCGAACAACTTCTCAACATCCCATCAGATGTCACAGGAATTCAAGAAACTGACACAAATGCCACCGGAGAACTAGAACCAGACATACTGAAAGAAATTATAGAAGCCGTCAGATTAGCCCCATTGAACAAATCAACAGGACAAAATGAAATATCAAATGAACTAATTAAAGCAGCAAGAGAAGTAGGAACAGCATGGCTACATAGACTATTCAACCAAGTTTGGGTAGAACAACAGATACCACAAGAGTGGGCAAACGCCATAATTATCCCAATTTGGAAAAACAAAGGCAGCAAATTAAACACCATGTAAGAAATGTATGTTACCAGACGGAGTTTGTGCACTGAGCTGAGTTTCTCCAGACTCAGGTTTTGAGTTAGGAGGAGAACGGAGCACTTATGGGTTACACCTGTGTGCCGTGATGTTGATCCATCGACTAAACTAAGCTAAAACTATTACCATCAAATAACAAACACATTGTACCAGAATGCTGGGTCTACATATTAAGAACATTCTAAAAACAGAAATGATTCCAACTGGTTTCTTTGTGGTTTACATAATACACATAAATATCAGTTGTTGGGAAACCTTTGAGGCCACTGAAACAACATGAGAAATAAACTCACAGATATTGATTAGGACTCATAGAGGTAGAAGAAAAAAGTAGACATTACAGGACACATTAAACAATATAAAGATTCAAACAATGTTTTCCCAAACTGTATCTGAAAAATGAAGACACAAACAATATATTGCACAACCACAGCCTAGCTTATATTGCTGCTTCTCGTCAGGCGCACATTGCAGAAGTCACACAACATAAAGCTAAACAATGAATCCTTCAAGCTGTAATATACAACATACATATTCCAACAGCCATGTTTTTCACACAACAATAGCTTCCATGTTCGCCTTGTCTATTAACTGTGGCAAGACCTGATATTTGTTGGAAATTGTGATTATAAACTGTTCCTTAGATTTATGAAATAACTCACATTTTATTGAATTCCATGTTTATAAGACGTTATGTATCTCTTGAGTTTCAACTTAATTATAGTTCTAGTGAACCAAATTTACATCTGCAATTCTAAACACATCCTGTAGATTTTATTTACATTTCTTATTAATGCAGATATGACCAATTAAGTTTTCTGTTTTGTAGTCGGGTGATGCCCATGTTGCTTTATGTTTTTTTTTGTGAGGGAAAACAGTTCAAACTATGATTGACTGATTGATCTAGGAACTGACATCACAGCATTCGGGGCATTCCCATAAGCGCTCCATCCCCATCCTCAACAGCCAGCGAAGAGTTCCAACACCGACAGTACCAGTAGCAAGCTGATTATGTTCATCTCACCTTTCCTCTGAGTGTCAAGTGTCGGCCAGATCCCCTCGTCACTCCTCGCTGCCTCATTCTTGCCAGACCATGATGATCCATTTGCTCCTCCGAGATGTACACGTGCTCCCACAAGGCCGCAACCACGTCCGCCTTGTCATGCATCAATACTCCACCAAGTTTTGCAGAGCCAGCCAATCTGCCCACCTGTTCATTCCCCAGCACACCGGCATGCCCCGGAGAAAAGGTCCAGGCGATGCTTGCCACCTGTGACCTCCGAAGCAAGGCAAGCCACTCTGCATGAAGCATGCCTGTCAACTATGACATATTGACTAACTGCGCAAAAATTGGCGAATTATTTTTCTCCATTTTTATTCATCAGCTTTAGTCCATGTGTCTCCATATCTCTTATCTTATCTTATCCTGGCAATTAGGTCGCCCATCACAATTTTTATATTGCCATTTCTTGAATTGCCTGATGCCTTTTATCATTGGGGGGGGGGGGGGGGGGGGGCGCGCTGTATGTGTGTGTGTGTGTTCCCTATGTTACTGTTATTATTCTAAAACACACTGCTCCCCACTCAAATTAATGCTTTCTCTGCCTCTTTGGATAACAGAGCCACGAGCCGCTCCTTCACTGTGGGGGGAATTTTCCCCTGAATGGTCTGACAACAGCACTGATTCACTAGTTCTTAAAAAGTTTTTTGCCTTCTCCATTCAACCTTTGTTTTGCATAATCTCAAAATGCTAATCTTATATTATTCCATCTCTTCTTTGCTAATGCATACATGTTTTAACATTCCAGGGGTCATTCCTAAAGATTTTTCTAGGTAAAAGGATGTTAATCAATGCTAAAGACTCCTTGCATATTTCTCAGCAATGCATCAGAACTCTTCTAGAAAATCTCTTGGTTGACTGAGCTATTATTTTTTCTTTTTTGTGACTTGTTCATGGCTGAACGGATTTTGCGGCTGAATTTTTCAACGTCTTGGAGTAGACTATCCTAAGCATAACCCTTCTCATTCGATTCTTATTAAATGCCTGAAAGGGTGGCAGTGTTACTATTCTTTGCTTTCCTTCCAGGCCCCAATGACACAAGACATTTTCTTCAATTGCATATTTTCAATTCTTTATCCAACTGCATGAAGAATGATTGCTATCTGTGTTAAAACTGTTACCCGCAGGATCAATTATTAAAATTAATTAACAACCAATTGCCGTAACTCACGAGGATCAGGTCCACCAGGTAAAAGTGCGGGGAAATCATTATCAAAAACATATGTCTGGCTGTAGTCTGGATTCACCTGAAATGAGTCAACAAAAACATTTATTTTCATCTTCCATAAATTTTTTAATGTTTAAGTGACTCAACCACTTGCTATCAAAAGAGCTGGTCAGGAAAAAGGTCATTTCCTTTTCACAATTTTCCCTTCATGTCCGCAGCCACGTGGCTTTAGATTATGTCCACAGCCTTACCAGCCCTTTAAGCTGCCAGAGAAAGTGCACAACACACAGCCTGGCTTATATTGCTGTACCTCTGTGGTAATCTAGCCACAAACATAGGGTACCAGACAGGTGTCCACTTATTCTAGTGTATTGTCAAGTCTCAAGAGCTGCATTTGCCACACCATGGGGAACTTTCCTCTACCGTGAATGCGTGTAGTTGAGACTTCTCTGTCAACAAGTTAAGAGACCATTGTGGCATTCTTCAAACTCTTCAGTACTTTTTAAGAGGAAGCTGTAAATGAATTTTCTACACAATTATAAGCCTTTAACTGATTCTCTGCCGCAGACCGATAGGTCGGTTCCATAAAATGGTTTTGGCACCCATGAACCGATTGGTCAGTTCGGTATAGATAGTGCTTCTTCTTCTTCTTCTTCGTTCATCCGGAGTTTTTTTGTGTGGATGTGATTGCGTTGTGCCTGTTTACAGCAGAGCTGCGTTCTTGCGCCGTTAGGCCGACACATCCGACTTCTGCGGGCATTTGTTGACCGGGTTAACCTTCCCGGGAGATAGTGCTTTATTTGTTCCAGTTCTTGTTTTCCACAATTTTTAGTGCCCCATTTAATTAAATTTTACAACGAAAGATTTTGCTTCCAGCAGTGTGATACAAGGAACTAGGATCCATTTCTTTTTAGGTAGAAATTGAGTTTGTTGTGATTCGAAATTCGAAGTGACAATCCCTACTGGTCCTGGACCTCATATATTTTAATAAAATTACTGTTTTAAACAATTTTATATTATAGTTATTGTGATGTAAAGGACTTTGTGAAAGATTCTAAAACTAATACCACGTGCAATAGTTAGTTAATTATTTAAAAGACGATAATTTCAAAAGAAATCTAACAGTGAAAGTTCCTCATAATGTGATGGTACATGCCGACTTATGCTTGCGCTCATGGGCCACACTTGTGCCACTAAATTTGCTTTGCCTTTCACAAAGTATTTAAGAAGTGTTTAAATAATTAAATTTAGAAGAATAATAATTATAACTAAATAGAAAATAGTGTTTATATTGTTTCTCAGTACTCTACTTCTCAGTAATCTGCCTGGTGTGTTCCTGACATTTTCCATTTTGTGTGAAAATTATGTGCTTCAAAATATGTCTTAATTGTGTTTTATTGGTGTTGTGGTGCAGTTCTTGTGATATTATTTAACAAAAGTGGTGTATTTAATATTATTCAGCAAATTTAACTGGATTAGCTGCAGCGGATACAAAATAAAGCCTTGGTAAGTGGAAATTTGTCATAACTTTCACCCCTTTAATTTAAATTGTTATTACTAAACCTCTCATTATTGTCATATTTCTAACTTACTAATTAATTATTAACACTGCCGTGTTCCCTGTGCAATCTCCTTTAATTTGATATATCATGCAGAATATCTACTACAATTTTAACCATTTTCACACACCCCTACTTCCCATTTTCTGCCATGAATTTCTGTTTGGTCAGGACCACTTTTTTGTTTGGCAGGCAATAAGTTAAAAATGAAATACACTAATGTGAATAAGTATTGCATTTATATGACGTGCCATATACACACACACATATAATTAAATACTACTACATAATGCACCTTGATAACGAAAAATTTTTCCCCCCGCGTTTCCATCCTGTTTCAGGATATTGCGGTCAACACCATCATCTTTCAGCTGTGTATTGATTCCTAGGCTAGATTACGCTCATCAGCACGCCACGACTTTCTGAGCAACCGGCTCCATACTCTCATAAGTCACTGGCGTGACGTGAACCACTTCTAATTCTCGTGTGCTCACGTCAACCAAGAGAGTATTCAGGGTTAACGGAGAAAGCTGCTAAACCCTCGGCCAGGCAGCTGGCTTGATAATGAACATGCAACAGGAAAATCAAACTGAAGCATTGAAGATGTGGATATACAAAAAGATGGCTTGCATTTTATGTAAATGCAAAAACAATCAAATACAGAGGTTCTAGGGATGTTGGGAATGAAAAGAAAGTTGGTAAAAGAAGAAACAAACAAAAAAGAGAAAACAAGTTAAATATTTTGGTTACATTTAAAGACATAGCACCCTTGTTAAAAATGACAGGTAGAAACATCAAATATTGTAAACACGAAAACTACTTTTAAACACAGATCTAACCTGACCATTTGGACGTTCTGCACGAGGGCATAAAGGATTTTTTGGATCATGACGTGGAATAGTTTCTGATGATGTCTTCTCAACCTGACCTTGCCAAGGTCGTTTGGCACGATGAGGCGATACTACAATCCAAATATCATTCAAAGGATTGTATCTAAGATGGGGATGATCTGTAATTTTAAAGAAATTGTACAAAGCATTATGAAACCTATAAAAGAACAAGCTGTTAGTGAAAAGGGATATAAAATATGTCTTCTTATATGCACATTATTTGAAAAAACTACAGACACAGGTAACGCACATTTAAAGAAATAATGTATTCATGTTAACTAGCTTTAACTCTTTGCATACATCCAGAGACACACACACAGGAGAGGCTTAAGGATTGTTTAAAAATTTTTATTTTCTTGCCATGTGTACTCATCCAGCCCTTTTTGTTTGCACATTCAACCAATGACTACATCATTTAAGCTTTCTGATTTGCTCTACTTTCAACGTTCTACTATTTAATATGCAATAAACCTGTCACTTAACCAATAACCTGACATCACAAAATGTATTTTTCATCTGAATATTAAGTGCACATTCCGTTGAGGAAAAATACGTCTGGAAAGAGTTAAACTCACAATTACAAAATAATTAAACTTCAATGGCAGTACTGTTGTTTAATATTTACCTGAGGCATTAAATTGTGCCATCATTCACTTTGACAGTAATTGCCGGAAACAGTTGCTGAGAAAGACAACAAATAAGTGAATAAATAAAACATGTAAATAACAGGACACTGACGGAAAAAAACAGCTAACCCCAGATGTTATTTTCAGATCAAATTTGTGTTTGGTCCTCTCTCATTTGATTAGATACTCTTTCTCTAGATCTTGTCGTTTGTCTGTAATGTGCTCTTTTGTTCACGGAATCCATCAACCATAAATAAAACATGCTAAAGCATGTGTTTTGTTTCAGGTCCGCATGGCTGAATGGGTAAGAACAAGTGTTCTTAAACATTCATTAAGCCACTACGACATTCCAACCTCACCGCGGATGAACAACAGGCACTTACACAGTTGAAACGTCGTGATGACATAGTTATCAAACCTGCCGTTAAGGGAGGGGCGCTAGTGGTTTGGAGGAAAGACTTATATATACAGGAAGGCAACAAGCAACTTGGGGATGCCACCTTCTACAGACCAAGGATACGAGATGGGACAGTCAGCAACAACACCCAGGTCAAAAGCGCGACTAACGCCATTATCCAGCAAGGTCTTTTGCCCAGCTCCGCCACCTCGCTGATCATCCACGATAGCTGCTTGGGCAAACCCGCCTTCAATATGCTGCCTAAGACACACAAACCAGGTAACCCAGGCAGACCTATCGTCTCGGCCTGCTCTTGCCCTACAGAACGGATTTCAGAGTTTCTAGACAGCATGTTTCAGCCGTTGGTTGCCAGCCTCCCTTCGTATATCAAAGACACCAACCACGCTATCTCCATCTTCGATTCCATCAGTTTCACTAACCCTTCTCAGTATCACATCTTCACTTTAGATGTGACTTCACTCTACACAGCCATTCCTCACTCTGACGGCCTTAAAGCCTTAGGATTTTTCTTGGAGAAAAGGCTTAATCACTCAGTAGCCACTGGACCATTACTGCGTCTTGCGGAGTTAGTCCTCAACCTCAACTCGTTTGAGTTCAATGGGGACTACTTCGATCAGATCAGCGGGGTGGCCATGGGTACTAAGATGGGTCCCAGTTATGCCTGCCTCTTCATGGGCTATCTGGAGCACCAGTAGGCTCCCGGAGCTCTACAGGAGGTACATTGATGACTGCTTTGGTGTCTCGGACATGCCCTTGCCTGACCTACAGAACTTCATTGCCTTTTTTTCAGACTTCCATCCCAGCATCAAACTTACCTCCACCATTTCTTCGTCGGCCGTCAACTTCTTAGACCTCACAGTCTCTTTAGGTTCCGCTGGTCTTTGCACGACGGTTTATTATAAACCAACTGACTCGCACTCATTCCTTCTCTATACCTCCTCTCACCCTCCCTCGTGCAAACGTTCTATTCCTTTCTCCCAACTGTTACGTCTCCGACGACTTTGTCAGGATAGCAACGACTTCCATCAAAAAGCCCACGAGATGCTTGATTTCTTTCGCCTTCGTGGCTATCCTGAGAATGTTCTATCTACAGCTCTTCACCGCTGCCAGTCTATCAGTCGCACTGAGGCTCTCTCCTCCAGGCCAAAACCACGAAACAATAGACCTGTCCTCTCACTTACTTATCATCCCCACAATATTGCTGCCAAGAATATCCTTCTTAACCCTTTACAAGGCATAGCGTCTGATTCCGGCCGATGCGAGAAAACGATCATAACGTCCGATTCCGGCCGATACTATTATGCATTGTAAAATCGCGATCTCTCGGCTTTCCGACACTTCCAACGGCTACTTTCGCTTTCGCCTACAGCTTGACAACGTGGCCGCCATTTGTAAACGCGATAGTATCAATTTAAACGGACTTTTAAGGACAATTTTTGATAGTTTTCGGGATTTTTACGCTGTTTTTCAAAATGGATTTCGGCGATTCTTCAAGTGATAGCCGAGATTTCGCTAGGTTCATTTTAAATGACATTAAAGGGCTCGAAGTTGACTATTAATCGGAGCTAGATATCAGTGCAAAGCGTTACTTTGCATTAGCAGTCGTGAGTCGGACTTTAAAGAAAGTGATTATGATTCTGAAAATGTGTTGTATATTGCCGTATAGGTGACGGAAAATCACAAACAACATGCCGTATTTCGTAAATATTTGTGTTCATGTATGGATTACCGGCAACAATCACGTGAGTAACATATTCTGCATGCTTTTCCCTTCATTGTGTTGTTTATTTAACTAAAATCGGTTGACTAACACCTTATTTGTGATGTTTTTACTAACGCGACCCGAACTTTTTCCAAACCTGAAAAAATCTTGCCCGTTCAGGGCTACAAAATGGACAAGCGTCTGCCCTGTAAAGGGTTAAACATCTATCCATTCTCCGGGCGGACCCGACCACTAGTGATGTCTTCCCAGAGGCTCCTCTGGTGGCATATAAGCGGGATCGTAACCTCAGAGATGTGCTGGTCCATAGCAGGCTACCCCAACCTCACCAGTCTCTTCCTGGCACGGTGGCGTGTCTTCGATCGGTTTGCAAGACCTGTCCATACGTACTTCAAACCCAGAGTCTGACATTCCCTAAGACGACCTTCCACATCCGTGAGGGTTTCTCATGCATCAGTCGCAACGTCATCTATGCGATTACCTGCACACGTTGCGACATGAGATATGTCGGTGAGACAGGATTACGTCTTGGGGACAGATTTCGACAAAACCTTTCTGACATCACCAGCGGCGCCCAGAAACCAGTATCCATGCATTTCAACAGTCCTGACCACCATGGCGCAGCCGACATACAGGTCACGGCCATCAAATCATGCGCATCCCACGAACGGGATCGGAAGACATTGGAACACCGTCTCATCTTCCAGTTGGGCACACTCTCCCCTCACGACCTTAATGTCCAACACAGCTTCATTTAACGCCCCACCCCACCCCTCCCACCCCTAGCTTACAGTCCACCATCTGGGTACGTGCAGATCCTTTGTATGACACTAGTCAACTCTCTTGGCGGATTTACGTTCGGTGTTTTGCCATCCTTTTCTGAACGACCGCCACTCATGCCCCTCTGTGTATACTAACACTATAGAGGTTTCCGCAGCGGTGTTTCGAGCGCTTAACGATAATTGCTAATTGTCATCTGCGACCGTAACATCTTTGCCGGTCTCAAATTTCACTTTTCCGCACACATGGGCGCGTCTCCACCCCACTCCCCCTCCCGCTTGACATTTGACCCGTGTACCATACATCCGGTCTATTGATCCACTGGCGCCCTACGCGTGTCAGACTTTCCAAGCCAGGACACAGAATTCAGATGAGTACATTTAATTTTAATTAGTTTAATAGTTTAATATTGTCATAGTGTGTTTCATGTAGTTTTGTGTTGGTTTGTATTTGTTTGTCCTGTGCTGACGAAGGCTTTGGCCGCAACGTCCAATTTGTCTCTTGTAGTCGTGTTTTAGTAAAGCTCACAATCTACTTCTCGTTTATTTTGGGTGATTCATTCATTAAACATTCATTGTGCTGATGCCGAGGTATGCTGTTCAACCCCCTACACCGGACAGCTGGACTAAAATGTTGATCTGTTGTCCTTGACATGGGACGTAAATTACAAGTACCTCTGAAATCGGAGTGGGTTTGCCTGATGGCGAGGGACGCTGTTAAAAGGGAAAGCAAATCCATATGCACAATTCAGTCCATCACTACTATAAATAGTGTGTATGTATGGACTACACTTGAGTTTAAAGCGAGCGAGCGCCCCCCCCCCCCCCCCCCAAAAGAATTTTTGCTGGCCTAAGAAAACTTAAATTTTCTTGGTAGAAAATAACATATATTGTTCTCAGTACACTGTACTGTAAAGATAAGTATGCTTAATACAAAAGATTAACAACTGGGTGTATCATATAATTGTTTAGGAAATATTTCATGCATGTAGTAGACCAGGTGTCTCATTTAACTACATTAATTAGTGTGGCTGCAAGTGTTACTTACAAGTTAGTTAAAAGTAAAGGAGGTGATAGATGAAAATGCCAGCATTTGTACACAGATGGTTATATGTACAGTGTGGAGAGAAATTTGCCTGGGGATTCTCAGCTAGACTCATGGGTAGGTGGTTACTGAGCAGAATGGAACCTACAGGCCTACTAACTCAAGTATGAGGTCGCTGCAATCACAGTAGCTTTGAGGTGGCCAGAGGGTACTTAAGTCACCAGAGTAATCATAGTGTCTGATTCTCAGCTCATGTTGCAGGAAATTCACAATGGATATATTTTGCATGAGAAACAACCAATCACAGACACATCTCTCACAAAGTCTTGCATATACTGTTTGAATCAAGGTAATGAGCAAACAGAATTTTTGTCTTCAAGAGCACTAGCACTAGTAGGTGGAATGATGGATAAGTCAGACATTATGAATTACTGCTACTTGATGATACAATAGTTAAAGTTAGTTGCATATCCTTTACAGACGCAGTCAACACCAAAATTTTCTGCTGTTGTGTTCCTTTGGCAAGTTTACATTCAGTCCTGCAGCTGTTTCGAATGTGGGTATGCGGGATCATGAACTGCGTCCGTAAACCCTTCACCACGGACCCAGCTGATGATAAAATAACAGATGAAAAATATTTAAGACTGCTCAAGCCTGGATTTTTTAAATATTGATGTGGTTCCAGCAAGGAGCAACATATGAGACAAATCTGACGTATTTATAACCAGTGTTATTGGAATGATCAGCATCTACACCTTACATTTGCTGGGAAGACAGAGGATCTATGGTTTTGTTTGTCCATGGAAGGCAATGATCAGAAATGGAATAAAGACAAAGGAGAAAATGATTGCAGATAGGTCACGCATTGAGTGTGTGAGATGTAAGGTAGTGTGTAATGGTGGAAATGACCATGTGTTCACATGCATCCATTGTGGACGAACATTTACAGCACGAATGGGTCTGATCGGTCACATTCACTACAGCCATGGATTGTAGTTGTTATGCCTTTTTGAAGCACAATGTAATAAACTATCATCTGTCAAGATGCAGCAATAGCAGCATCATATACCAAAATAAGAACATTATTAAAATTATTAATGTATTATTTCAATTTAATAAATAAGACTAAAAATATAATGAATCCATTCCATCATGTGCCATGCCGGTAAGCATGGGCGGTCACATTCTGCCATCTCACTCGATCACCAGAGTCGTGGATCAGCTCCATGTTCCTGTCTCGACCATGCCATGTGGCCAAGCCATCCTGGTATTTACTTCTTGGTCTTCCCTATGGTCTCTTCCCTTCGATCTTGCCAGTTGTCACCAAGTTCTCCAATTCACTTCTTCTCATAACATGCCCAAAAAATTTTCACTGTCTATGTCTAATGTCTCTAATCAGTTTACCATCTTCATTTGTTTCTTGAAGGACTTGTTCATTGGTTTTTCTGTCTGTCCATGGTATTCTTTGCATTTTCCTCAGAAACCACATTTCCACAGCCATCAGCTGTTTTTCAGCTTGACTGCTTATTGTCCACGCTTCACATCCATACAAAAGTATAGGTATATTATACATACATAGGTTGGTTCTATGTAGCACCTCAAAATTCTTTTTCTCGTTCAAATTATATCTTTTTATTGGTGGTATTTAATAAACGTTTATTAAACAGGTTCTGACTAACGAAGTACAAATAACACAATCGACAACAAGATTATGAGAAGCCGCATTCCACATTAACATCTAATAAATCTCCATTGACTATCATTGTCAGTTTTATTGTCATTGCCGAAAAATAAGAGCGGCATAAACAAGAGCTCTGCATCTCTGAAATGCTGACGACAGATGAAAACCACATCATTGTGAGTTGTGAGCATCCTGTAAGGTAAGATTAGGATATGCGCTACAAATATATTACATAAATCGCACATTGGAGGGCAAATAATACATTTTCAATCTGTAAAATTAAAAACAAACCTAGAAACCTTGAAGTTTTATAAACATACAAAACAACTCAAACACAATCGTCCGATGCCTTCAGCCACTGACCGCTGAGAACCGCCTGTTGACCTTTAGCCTTCGAAAAACTCACATCCACATGTCGCGACTAAATATAGTTTTACAGCTGGTGCACGTAATTCTGTAACGTTTCTCAAATTATTTAAATAATACCAGGCCTTCTTATTACATCAAATATATTTATGGTTGTTATAATTTCTTATTTTTATAAAGCGCGCTAAATAGCGCTATATTAAAGTTTACGTGTTCCAAACAAGAAAATCCAAACTGACAAGTGTACTTCTACTTTCAATTTCAGCTGTGTAGTTCCGGTTTCACTAAGGTGTAGATTTCATTTACTAAATGGGAATACAATACTACAGATATAATCGTTGATTGTGACGTTTTTTCAAGGCAGCAAGTTTGTGTATTAGGAGAAACTTACGTGGCAAAAGTGACTCGGGCAAACTTTGAAAACTAAGGTCGGAAGAGCACAATAGCAGGTATGCTATTCTCAAAATAACATTATATTTTTTATTATTTTATAAGAGTAAGCCAAGCCAAGCAAGCTTCACTAGCAGGTCCCATCATGATTTTCAGTTTGAGTATTTACTAATGAGACCACCTCAGTAGATAGGCCTTGAAAAACAAAATCTAATGGTACCTCAATTATGCCTGTTTTATGTCAATTCTAAGTGAAGATATTCACATTTTTGTTAAGGTGAAACAAGTTACGATTTCTCATGTTCCCCATACTTTTTGGAACTCTCCAGTGCGTCCATTACCTCCACCACCGGTCTAGTGTCTGTGCATCTGTGGTCTCAGACGGTCGTATGAAACCTGACTTGAAAAATATGCTCCGTCATGTTAAATGATTAATAAATAGTACAAGTATACAAATAAATTAAGTGACAAATAAATTATTATTAATCTTTAAAATTGTATTCACTTTGGTAGTTTAAATTGCCTGTTTTGAGCCTGTCTGATCGATAATTTGAGTCACCCGCCATTTTGGCTTTCCATTCACAAAGGCGAAACACGAGAGGAGAAATAATTCTTTTCTACCCCTATAATTAACCATAATCGATTAAACTTTCCACATAAATGTAAAAGTAGGTGCAGAATTTGAATATACATCTAAAAATATCATTCAATATAAGTACACAAGCTCTAGAAAATAAAATTACTTACTTTACGGAAAATAATTAACTGTAAGTAAAAGCCATGATAATTTCAACCAATCGCTATGCATGGAATATTAGACTGATTATCTGTTATTGTCATGTGATATTTGAATGAATGAATGACGTAGGAAGCATGAATGGTCTTTACAGCAGCCATTTTTGGAGAACAATGGATAAGTCCGGGATGGCACGGTACATAACTTCCGGTTTCATTTTTGGTCACGGCACGATCAAAAACCCTAGCTTTACTTTTGTGAACTGTTCATATTTAACTACAGACTGAGACAAGAGTGGTTCTTGGTTGGCTATTGGTTGGTTGGTAGAGTTTTAACTGTAATAGTCTGATGCATTAGCATTCAGGTTGTCAGAGCGTTGATAATGACTTGCATCTATTGGAGTGAGGTTGGTGTAGATAGTTTTCTCCTGACTCCGTTGATCCATTTATGATGATGGGACTTGTGTGCAAGACCAGTACTGAAAACCTCACATCTGCAGAGAGGTATACTAGGATGTACTCAGGTCATGATTCAGCAAAGCAAATGGGGAGGACACAAGCACTGAGAGAGCGCAGAGATACAAAAACACTAATACAAGCAGAAAAGTTCCTCAGCTTGCCAGGCCAACCTATGAAGAATAGATTTGAAAACTTAGCTATGGGGTGGTTGAAAAGAAGTAGTTTTATCCACCGGGCCAAACGACTGCAGAGAAACTACTGATCTGCCCACAGTTGATATCCCCCTGAAAACTATTCCAGAGCGAACTCCGTGGAAAGATGAACATAGACTACCACCACAAATCCAGACAAAAGTGAGAGGAATATTTGACAAGGAAGAACAGAACAGTGTACAGCGCAGAACAGCCACTCTCAGCTTCCTTGATGACGAATACCCACAGGACCTTTGGATCCGAGTCTACACAGATGGGTCAGCACAAAATGCTGTTCGTAATGGAGGAGCGGGAGTGTACATAGAATACCCAAATAATACTAGGGACACAGCCAGAGTTCCAACAGGAAAGTACTGTCATAACTATGATGCTGAAATTTAGGCAATCAAGATAGCCACAGAGAAATTACAAAATACCACCCTTGGTACACAACCTGTGGTGGTATTGACAGATGCAAAATCAGTCCTAGAGGCGCTCCTGTCAGGGAAATTGCCAGTTCTAAGGATACTACTTACTGTACTTGGCAGTCAGCTTAAGGTCACCATACAGTGGATACCATCCCACTGTGGAATACCCGGAAACGACAGAGCTGATCGATTGGCTAAGGAAGGAGCAAAATAATAGTCTGGTGTGCCCATTACATACCACCAAACGAAAAGAATGATCAAATCAGTCAGATGACCACCAAACCCTATTCAAGACAACTACCACGTTATGGACAGACCAGAACAGGTCATTATTCGGCGCCTCAGAATTGGACACAATAGATTACACAACCACATGTATTCAAAATGCAAGATTGATGACTTAGCACGTGTGCACATGTGGTTTGGCGTCACAGACAGCAGAGCAGATACTCCAGGACTGCCCAAACTACAACATATCCAGGCAAACCTTCTGCCTAGTGAGACAACAGCGGAAGATAAAGTCTAAGGACTGCTGAGTGAACTAAAAAAAAGACTGTTAGATTCATACAAGAGACAACATTGCAGTTATAGACATATTTCAGGCGAACGAAAGAAGAAGAAGAAGCAAAGCAAATTCAGCCTAGCAGAGATTAGGCCTAGGTTAATGTTTTCTCCTTAGGTTTTACATATTTCATTGTCACCAAACTATGGCCCAAACAGATAAGGAAGGTTGGTAGGCTGTAAAATAATTTGTTTCTTACACAATTTGTTTCATGCTCTGTATATGAAATGTTACCAGTCTCCGCGGCGAAATCCTATATACCCGGGTTTGAAACACAGCAGTGCTGGTTTTTTTTTTTTTTAAAAGGTATAGCTGCTGGTTGTTCAGAATGCAATGACAAACTAATGAACATAAAACTTGCCCAGGAATCATGAACAGTCAAAATTCTGGGGTTGACTGCTACGTCCTGTGAAGGGCACACAACTAAGCAAAAAAAATGAAATGTTGCATTTGTTTACATTTATAAATGGGGCCATCATGAATGCAACAGATTCAGTGTTCAATGACTGAGCCCTGGCAGGCATGCAAGCTTTAACTTGTCATGGAATATGCATTTTATAAAATACTAGCTGGCCCGGCTTCGCCCAGCCACTGGCGGGGATCTATCTATCTATCTATGTGTCTAGCTATCTGTCTATCAATCTATCGCAATAGGCGTCTGTCTGTCCGTCCGCCCACCGTCCATCTATCTATCTATCTATTTATTTATCTGTCTTTATATCTATCTATCTGTCTCTCTATCTATCTGTTCACGTCTGTTTCCGTGCTCGTCTGTTTAGTTTGATCCGCAGGAGTGAAGAACAACTGTTCCTAACTAATTTCTGGTTTAATCAGAGAGTGAGTTCCCTTGCAGCAAGATGGCTGAACATTTATTTGTCTGTTTCTAAAGCTCGTGCCATTTTCTTTCGTGCTGGAGGAAAAATTGTTGATTTTAAACTAAATAACTATGCCAGTTGGCTCGGCGGGAATGAGAAGAACATCTGTAGAAAATGTCATCTCAATCGGATGGAACTTTCGCAAATGCATAAAGGACACACAAACAAACATTGTCTTTTATATATGAAACAGAGGTGAAAACAGGAGCAAGAACCACTTACTTCTGCTACGCTGATGTGAGGAGAAGAGACGCACAGGTGTTTCCAAGGCACCAGGGCCGGGTTCTATACTGGCCAAGACCTATTGACGCGTCCTCGTCGAGCATCCTGGGCAACAGGTCCCTTCGGGGTCCTGGCTAAAGTCAGTAGGATCCCCGTTTCCTCCGAAGTCGGAGAGTGTCTGCCTGTACGGCGAGGAACCACCAGTCTGCACACCAATAAGCCAGACATGGGAAAACGGATACTCACGCAAACCTCAGGTCCTGTATGACATCACACTGATGTTGGACAACAGGATGCCTTCATCCGACATACAAGACTTTGTGTTGGAGCTCAAGCCAACGAACACAAGCAAGCAAGCATGTGAGGAGAAGAGCGCAACCCTGACTGCGTAGGGCCAAAAAAAGAAGATGAATAAAGAGAAAGAACCTCTCACCGTCCTCGGTTAACAAGAATAGTAAAGAATTAAGGTTAAGAAAATTCAGGAATGGGCCGACAGGGAATTAGAACAATATTCTCCAATTCCAGACAAAGAATTACTCCGAAGGTTGTTCTAACACCAACGACTATGTAATTAGAGTCTATCAACTAAACGACAAAGTAAGAATAACACCTTTATCATTTGTTTATTAAACTTCTAAAAGCAACTATAATATGCAGACATGTAGCATCAATAGAGAAGTTAGAATCCAACAAAACCAAACAGCAAAAATTCTAATCCAACAAACAAACCTCCTAAGTACAGCAAAAACTTCTAAGTACAGCAAACACTTCTAATCCAGCAAAAACTCCAAGTCTACCAAAAAACTAATCTATTAAAACCTAATCCACTAAAAACTTCTAATCTATTAAAAACTAATCCACCAAAAACTTCTAGTAAACTAAAAACCCAGGAAAATCTAAAAGTAGAATTCTGGCTTTTCCACTGCAAAACCTTTCAGGGTCTAACTTAATAAGTTTACTATAGGCATTGGCGCCTCGTTACTTGGTGAGGTGGACTACAGAAAAGGCCGTTTCCCTCTGCGCATGTGTTGTTATACTGGGGTCGGAACGACTCGCAGAGTTCCAGACCAATCAGACAGTCTGTGTCCTCTGGCAGAGTTCCATCCAACATCATTGTGAGCTGAGTACATATATATAGATTTGTGAATATGGCATGACTCAGGGGTTATGATGTCTGCCTCAGTTTAAGAAGTTACCAGGTTTGAACCCCAACATAGAAAACATTTTTACAACGATCGGTTGATAATAATATCATGTCCCCTAGTCTCTTGGGTAGTGAGATCAGATACCTAATCTTCTCTGATAAGGACAAAAATGTAATTCCTGTGTGCAGGCTGTACACATTAAACATCCCTAGGCTGTTGGAAATTGCAGAGTAGGTTGCTGCCCTGTCAAAGTTATGAGGAAATAAAACCCACCACTGGCACCATCTACCACTCTGTCTAGAGGAAGTGCATCTTACATAAATGTATATTGAAGTTGGACATACTGACCTCTGAGATACATAACAAGGTGTGATGCACTACCCTGAAAAGATTAACGAAAAATCTTTATTTTCAAAAATTGGGCACACTTGCCCGTCTTAAATTTGGCCCTTGCAACCACTCATCTTTCACACATCAATTATCTATTGTGCATGTTATATTCACATGGGAAAAAAAACGTCAAATTAATGTTGTGAACATAATGTGTATTACCATGTTATGAGACAAGCAGGCAAGCACACACACATTACTCACTCACAGTCACAAACAAAAATTTACTTATACATACGTACTCTACCTCTTTCTCCATCTCTCTCTCTCATGCCCATATATCTTCATTCATAACATACACTCCTTTCCCCCTTACCATACACACTTTCACACATGCAAATACACAAACACTTACAGTTGCACATTAACACAATCACACACACTTCCTTGCGCACACATATATCTACTCACAATCACACTAAATCACTCATTCATTCTCTCCCTCTCTCTTGAATGAGTAGGGGGGGGGGGGGGAGTGTGGTGAAGGTTTGACATTTAGAGGCCACATCAGTTATTACAGCCAGCTGAATGTTAAGTAATGCATCAGCACTTGGATTCCATTAGTCAGTGACAAACTGTATGTATGTAGAAATTAACAGCTGCTTTTGCAAAGTTGCAACCATCCCTTCTATTCTCATTTATTGTTTGGGTGTCCTATAATACCAACAACTGTGTGCTTAAATATATATTAACAGGTGGTGTCAATGGACAGTATCTGTTTAACCAGTGGAAAAGCTAATATTTTTCATCTGTTTTCAAGCATTGGTACAGGGGAGGCACGTCCGAGATGTTGCAGTGTATGCCTCAGGTCAGAATGTACAGGGTTAAATCCCAGTAAAGGGCGGGGAATTTTTACAAGATCTGTTTAATGATATCACGTCCTCTCCCCCGATGTGTCTCCACCTTGCCGTGGTGGGGGAGCTTGCGTGTCCCATCGACCCCATGTGCTTGCCGATGGGTGAAAACTACATATCGGATGGCTCGTGGGATAGGGACCAGACTAAGAGAGACACAACCTGCTGCTCTGCAGGTAAGACTGAGGATAGCAGTCAAAATCAGGCAAACGATCCCTAAATCTCAGTCCGGGCATAACCTCTAAGGTTCCCATCCGAGGTGTATGGCTGAACGTCTCTAAGCCATAAACTCTCGGAAGTGAGAGCCTGGCCGACACAAACCTACATCAAAATTGTGATGATGTGCTGACAACGCTACATGCTCAGCGCAGATTCGTTCGATGGCTCTTAGCTGGGGGATATGAGGTATCCCCGGATGAAAGGGCCTGACCGTTACTCGCCCACAGACGCACGGAGGTAAGGTGCTGAGCCGGCAGCACATGTAGCCTACCTCGTGAGTGAGTAAAAAAGGTGGAAAAACACCTCGGTCGCACGTCTCGCAGTCGTCCGATAGTCTGTAACCACACTCATGGAGTGAGTGTAGTCAAAGGTGGAAAATTGTCTCGTTGACACGAAATGGAACGCCTGTCTTGCGAATCCATTACGTGGCAGCCCGAAGCGAAAGCTTGCTGTGTGGAAGCCGAAACAAGAGTCTCGAAACCCGAGGAAGGCTAACCTCATTAAAAAATGCCCGCCGGAAGTGTCGTCCTACGGGTGGCAAACTAAAAATTGACACTACGCATTTACGTCCGAGTGAAACGTCTCGTCCGAATGTCTCTCGTGCTAGGAACAGCTCTGACTACCTAGTTTCCGAATGCCGCTCTTGTTCGGAACAGCTCTGACTAGGTAGTTTTCCGAATGTCTCTCGTGCCTGGAACGGCTCTGACGGGCGCAACGACAAGCACATGTCCGAAAACTCGCTGAGTGGATACCGTCTGCAAACCTGTCTGGTTTGTGCGGGAATGACCCGGGGCAAACAAAATGAACAATATATTGAAGTGAGGATTTAAAGCAGCCATGAGCAGGACGTGACGATTCCCTCGGCTAGCCCAGAACCAGGGCGTTATGTGTCGGCCCTGCAACTATGGAAGCAAACTTGGATGGCGGAAAATGCTATGGACTGTCCCTGCCTTCCTTTGAGGGATGACCGTTGTCTTCGACCGTTCTAACTTGGCCAGCATGTTTGTAGATGGCACCACAAAAGTGAGAGTCTCCCAGGAATGCTACCTGGTCAAAAAAGCACGCTAAAGTCGATGTGTTGGCCTGCGGGTTTCGGCCCAAGGGCGCATAACAAACACACCGCAATCACATCTGAAAAAACACTCCGGATGAACGAAAAGAAGAAGAAGATATCACGTCCCCTGATTTCTTGGGTAGTGAATTCAGACACCTAGCCTTCTCAAATAAGGATGAAAAAACGTGGTGCCTTGTGCACATTAAAAATCTCACTGCAATTGGAAATGAGAAAGAATAGGCTGTAAGGACACCGCCTTAGCAAAATTGCTGGGAAAGAAAACTTACCCACGGATAGATAGATAGTTACCTTGGATGACATTGGTCTAGAAGAAGCATATCTTACATAAATAAATACAAGCTGACTTCAGGCACATTGACTTCTAAGATTCATAACTAGATATGACTCGCCGCACTCAAAAGAAGAAATTAAAAAGAAACCTTAGTACTTCATGGAAAGGCAATGCTGAGTTCTGAGACACCCTCTTTCTTCTATGTGATTGGTCACACCTTAGTTGAGATATGTTCCAAAAGACATCTGTCAAGCGACAAGAGAACAGCCTGGATGTCTATGGGTCATGAATATATGTGAGCAGAATGTTATTATAGAACGTGCACTCACAAAACACACAGGAACCTGCTGTAAGTACACGAAGTATTGGGAATATCACATTTTGTAGGCATGAATGCATGTAGGGATGGGTGACCAATCTTTCTCTTTCAAAGTGAACATCGAGAACTGACAACGAACCCCTGCCTGGCCGCACTCATGCCATTGTCATGGTGTTTTTTTTAAATAGTATATCCAAGTTTTGCCATCTCCATTAAGTTTGTAAATAAAATGTAGTTTCAATCGCTTGTTTTTGTTACTTATATATAGAACCATATATACAGAAGACAAATACTTCTTTATAATCACTTGTCTTTTTAGCCTATTAACTTTTTTTCTACTGTCTTCCAGATTATAAAAGGAAAACAATCAAAAAGCGATGGAGACATTTTCGCCTGTTTTTCTGGACATATATGACCCCCTTAAAGCAGGAAGTATTGATGGAACAGATGAATGTCCCCATGACAGAGCAATTGCCAGGGCATGTGTGGCAAAATATAGGCCAAATAAATTTGTCAGGGGTGATAGAAAGTGCACAGTATTTATTGGACATCTTAGTCCTCAAACTACTGAAGAAACTATCACAAAGTCTTTCAAGGAGTTTGGTCAGATTAACTTTGTGCGAGTAGTTAGAGACATTGTAACTGGTTCATCAAAGTGTTATGCATTTATTGAATTTCAAGATGCATATGAAGCTCGAAGTGCTGTTAAAGATGGATATAAGATGGTTGTAGATGGCCATGAAATTCTTGTAGAATATGAGAAAGAGCGAAATCTTAAAGGATGGATACCCAGGCGACTTGGAGGGGGTCTTGGGGGAAAACGGGAGTCAGGTCAGCTTAGGTTTGGGGGCAAAGATAGACCATTTCGAAGACCCATTTTCAGACCAGATGCAGACAGACAAAAACCTAGTGTAAACAACTCTGCTGATAGAAGACAAAGAAGTAGAAGCAATAGTAGAGAAAAATACAGCAGAAACAGGGATAGGCACAGGAGTAGAGATCACAGCAGGAGTCGGGAAAGGCACAGAAGCAAGGAAAGACGCAGGAGTCGAGACTGCAGCAGAAACAAGGAAAGACACAGGAGTAGAGACTGCAGCAGAAGCAGGGAAAGACACAGGAGTAGAGACCGCAGCAGAAGCAGGGAAAAACACAGAAGTAGAGACAAGCAAGGGAGAAAAGACAGATAATGTGTAGGGCTAATGCAAGGTTCTAACAGTGGATTACATAGCAATCATGTGTTTACACTAATTCATGAGCTGGACAAACAAGTATGTCATAGTTTACCACCACATAATGAGGGACAGCGTTGTAGGTCCATTGTAACCAATGTTCCATTGTGGGGATGATGACGGATTCATTACACCAGTGTTATTAGTAAAACTGTTTACTTGAAAATAGTGTACAACTTGTGTAAGTAATAACCCCAACATGCTCACATTTAGTTTTTATGCATAGTGAAGTCAAGACAGATGGGTTAAATTAGATAGAAACTGTCAACAGGCTAACTAAAAATAGTACACATATAATGACTTGGACAAATCAGAATTTGACTTTGTGACATTAAGCAAATAAATCAGTATTCAGACCACAGATTTGGGCCCTTCATTGGGAGATACTGTTGTTTAGTGTAAACTTTTAGTCCTTCACATATTCTAAGCAACGTAATGAGATTTGTTGGTCAGCTCCCTCATCTCCACTTTTCCTTTCCAGAAAATTCTGAACACTATTTAGTACCCATTTTATGATAGACAATGACAGTCAAGCTGAAAAACATCTGATGGCTGTAGAAATGTGGTTTTTGAGGAAAATGCAAAGAATACCATGGACAGCCAGAAAGACCAATGAACAAGTCCTACAAGAAACAAATGAAGATCGTAAAGTTATTAGAGTCATTAGATGGAGACAGTCAAAAATTTTTGGGCATGTTATGAGAAGAAATGACTTGGAGAACTTGATGACAACTGAAAAGATCGAAGGGAGGAGACCAAGGGGAAGACCTAGAAGCAAATACCTGGATGGATTGGCCTCTTGGCATGGTCGAGACAGGAACACGGAGCTGATCCACGACGCTGGTGATCGAGTGAGATGGCAAAACATGACCGCCCACGCTTACCGGCATGGCACATGATGGATGGATGGTGGATGGACGGATTTTATGATGCAGTACCACTCCAGAGACATCCGTACCTGTCAGAAAAAAGATACTCCTGGGGATTGAACCCACACCATTGTCTTCATAGGCTAGCACACTAACCACCATTGCTCCTTGCTGGAGGAAATAAGTGTACAAACCTTGGCCGGCCAACATCTCACACCCATAAATGCTGGTCATAGCTTTATTTCTTTTTTGTTGTCTTTCAATTTGTGCTTCTCTCTTGCAAGTGTTATATTATATATTAATCACAGTGCATTGACATTGGGTTCACTGACATTAAGGAGAGTGACCTTGCTAGTACATAAACAAGTGACCGGGATGAGAAAGAATAGACGAAAGTTGGAGACAGTGAGTTAAGGGGGTAAAGGGGTTTTCAGCTCGCTAGTATGGATGGTGGAGAGAGACAGTTGTTAGGCTGGGGAGTAGTGTTGTGTGAAGCCTGGGGAGGGGCTGCAAGAAGGGTTAAAAAGACAGTGAAAAACATTGACGGGGACAGTTGAAGCTGAGACCGACTGAGGGTCGGATCGTTTTTGGACAGTTGATGTTTGGACTCCGAGCTGGTCGGTGGTCTAAGGAGAGGAGCGGAGTTAGATCTCCGTCCTGTTTTGTTCTCCGAGTTTTGAGTGGAGGCCTAAACCCAGAAGGGGTTGGATAGTTAGTGGAGGCCTAGACCCAGTGTGTGGGTTGTTTTGTGTGAGGTCCGGCCGTGGATAGGAGCTGGATAACTGTCTTGTGAATTTGAGATTAAGAAGGCAGTGATGTGTGCGTGTTAAGTTGTGAGGAGTTCTGTGGATTATATTGTTTCTGGATATGGAAATATGTTACGTGTGTTCGTGTTCCTTCTGCATTAAAAGATTATGTGCGCCAACTCAATCTTGTTCACTGACTGGCGGATGTGTATTGTGGGGGTGAGTTATATTGTGAGACAGGTGGCTAGCTCAACTTACACTCCGTAGTCACACACAAGGAGCATTGTAACCTAGACAACGACCATCTCACTCGATTATCATTAACAACATCGTGAGATGCATTATATTATTAATTAATATGTAGTCTTACGTGATCAGGCTACCATTATTTAATCTGTATTGTGGCATTGGTTCTTGCAAACAGATACAGACTGCTCGTGAAAAAATATACTTTTTCCCTAAGTTATACCTCTTCTACTACCCACTGGCCATATCCTTTGCATGTTGCCATCAGTGGTGAAAGCTCCACCATGGAGCAAGCATGACAGGAGACTTCTGATCATCAGAAGCGGTCCCACCTCCCGAATGTTTCAGCCCCTTGACCTTCCTGACACTCTCATCCTTGTCATGACTCCCGAACGTTTTTCTCCTGTTGTGCGTACTCACCTTCACTATGTTCATGTGTCTGCTAGGCGCCATCCCACCCCCAGAGGGTGAACATTTGGCGCCGGGCATCTACCATCGTTGACACTGCACCGTAACTGATATATCCTTTTTGTCTCAGGCTTGTGATCATAGAGCCATACTTTTCCATCTTTTAAGTGTACTGCTCCTTGACTCTTGATTCGAACGGGACAGCTAGCTCAATTAGTACCAACTATTTAGCCAGCAGAGAGCACACCATAATAATTAATATCTGATCACAACTGAAACCTCCGGATTGCCGCTGGTGTAAATATTATCCTTGAATTTAACTTTCATGCTGGTCTGGTTACTTTCTTCTGCCGTAGATCAGATTTCCTTACCCACAATACAGTAACTTCTTCAGAAATTGTAATATTTATTATTAAAATCTAAGTCAGTAGTTTATATCTTTTTTACCGCTCTGCTCCTGAAATAGAAATAGTGATCACTTAAACCAAATCACAAGAAGTCAAAATAATACTCAGAAATTTCACTGCAACAACAAAAAACAAAGAAAGGAGAGAATGGACGATGTGGTTGGTGGCTATGATTTAAAGATAAGAAATGATGTTAGTTAGTTGCATATCCTTTACAGGACGTCGCAGTCAGCCCCGGCATTTTTTTGGCTCTTTGTGATTTCTTGGCAAGTTTACGTTCAGTAGTTTGCCATTTCTTTCTGAACGACCGGCACTCATACGTGTTAATAAAAAAAAATCAAACAAAGCAGTCTGCTGCCAAATTACCCGCAGCTGTGTTTCGAACGCGGTATGTGGGATTGTGAATTGCATTCGTAACACCGTCACCACAGAGCCGGTTTCGGGTTAGGTGAAAATGAAACAGGAGAAAAACTGATAGAATGTGCAAAAATAAATATGTGGATTGGAAACCAGGTTTCAACAATGGAAGAGACTATTTATTTATAGTCTAGGGTAAAAAGGGGTGTGTTTTGTCACCAGGTCAGGTATCTTCTCTTCTCTCTTTCTGTAGCTAAATAATAATGAGAAAATTCACAGATGGACTGGAAAAATGAGTTGGAGGTTACAATCTAAACAATCTGCATTATTCAGATGACATAGTATTAATTGATAACTGAATATGTAAAAGATCTGCAAATACTATTAGTATTATTGGACGTTGTAGTAATAGGGAGAAAAACAGGATTTTGAATATCAAGAAACCAGAAACAATGGTTATATCAAAGAAGAAGATAACACCAAATTGTGAAATTACATTAGAAGTGATAATCCTTAACTGTGTCAATGAATTCAAATATTTGGTGTTAATCATAGATTGAAGATTCATGACAAGGATTAATAGCAGAATCTTCTTAATATAGTCCATTCTATGCGGCATTTTTCTCATAATTTTTTTTCATCATCATTTCTTTCCACAGCTGTCCGTCTCGAGTACTGTCAGTAATTTATGATACAAATGTTTCTTCATCCATGATGTCCAGCATCTTCAACCTTGGCTTCCCCTTGTCGTTCTCCCCCCCCCCCCACCCCCAGCTTTACCCTTCTCATGATGTGCCCAAAGATTGTGGATTATCCTCTTCTGATGCGAGTAAGCAGTCCTCTATAACTTCTTTCCATCTATCTTCATTACACTTTTTATCTGTCCTTCAAAGAGCAGAATAAATCATGCAAAAGCTGCATTTCACATGGAAGTATCTTATGTGATAAGTTACTTCCATTTCATGTCTGAGAGTATTGAAATGCTCTATGAATCACGTGATCAAGATCTGGAGAGCTCGTGTATACTTAAAAATAGGTGCATATAAGCAGCACTCTCTGCATGAAAATATATTCAGAGAAAAGGGTTAAAGAGGGGCAAGTCATGGATGGGTCGGGCGGAAGATGTCATCAGACAGGTCTGCAGTCTTACCTGTTTAAACCCTGGCAAGGAATGGGTGCCTGTGCCTCCAGCTTTTAAGTGCATCATCTCCGGCATTATGACTCTTGACAGAATGTGCAGAGACCAGAACCCTGCTGCTGTCAATGCAGAGGTCAACACGCTCATCCATGAACACTCAGACAACCCCGAAGTGCTCATCTATACATATGGATCTGTTGTAAAGCAGCAGAGAAGTGCGTGGGAATTTACAGCTCGTTCAGCGAACCGTTCAAGAATCCAGTGGTGCCCACTCCATGACCACGAGCAGCATGACGATGGAAGTGATGGCAGTAACACAGGCTTTTCATATGGCTAGAATCACAGCATTATACCAACGTGATTCAATGAGCATGATTCGGAAGGTCGATGCAGGATCTGTACGTAGACAATGGACTGATTCGCTGCGGAAGTCCGTTGTCCGTAAAGCCACCTTCATCTTCGTCCCGGGACATGCGGGAATCGAGGGAAATGAACGAGCTGATAAACTGGTTGGCTCTGCAGATGGCCAGCCCATGGATCGCGCCGATGTTATTAACATCCTTAAAGAGATGTCGAGAACTGACTTTGACGTCAGTGAATCCACATCGTTGTCCAGGATGAGAGACTTGGGAGTAAGAATTGGCACGGCCAAACGCGAGAGGTACATCGGGAAAAGGAGGAGCCTCGTCAGCCAACACAGAACTGGCACTATTAGTACTATTAGCCACCGGACGCTGATGCGTATGCTTGGGGAGGATCTGAGCACCTATGGACCTGTCCGGAGTGCAATAACGATACCCCAACTGATAACTGAAATGCACTATTGAACCTATTATTCTGCTATCCATCCATCATGTGCCATGCCAATTAGCGTGGGCGGTCATGTTTTGCCATCTCACTCGATCACTAGAGTCGTGGATCAGCTCTGTGTTTTGTCTCGACCATGCCACGCGGCCAAGCCACCCAGGTATTTACTTCTTGGTCTCTTCCCTTCGATCTTGCTAGTTGTCACCAAGCTCTCCAATTCATTCCTTCTCATAACATGCCCAAAAAATTGTGACTGCCTACGTCTAATGACTCTAATCAGTTTACGATCTTCGTTTGTTTCTTGAAGGACTTGTTCATTGGGTTTTCTGTCTGTCCATGGTATTCTTTGCATTTTCCTCAGAAACCACATTTCCACAGCTATCAGATGTTTTTTTTTTTTTTAGCTTGACTGCTATTTGTCGACGCTTCACATCCATACAAAAGTATAGGTTCTATGTAGCACTTCAACACTCTTTTTCTCGTTTCAATTTATATCTTTGTATTGGTCAGTATGTTTTTAATCTTGAAAAAGGCTACCTTCGCAATGGAATTCTTGTTCTAATCTCTTCAAGACATCTCCCATCAGATGTTATGATTGTGCCGAGATAACTGTATCGATTCACTTGCTTAAGAATATGCTCATTTACTCGTATATAACACTATTGTATTTCTTCCTTCCTAGTGACGACCATAATATGTGCCTTCTTACAATTCAATTCTAACCCTAATTGTTCAGTGTGCAACAAATTCATCTACTAAATGTTGCAGGTCCTGTTCATTGTCTGCAATCAAGACTGTATAATCTGCATATCTAATGTTATTGATGTATCGCCCCCGATGTTGATTCCTTCCATATCTTCTATCTCATCATGTTATTCTTGTACCTTGCGGTGTCGAGGTGAAGTATAAACAGCGGGAGAGTGCCCGCTTATGGGCTTCATGTACCGATATTCCCACAGACTTATCTAATGTTATTGATGTATCGCCCCCGATGTTGATTCCTTCCATATCTTCTATCTCATCATGTTATTCTTGTACCTTGCGGTGTCGAGGTGAAGTATAAACAGCGGGAGAGTGCCCGCTTATGGGCTTCATGTACCGATATTCCCACAGACTATTATTCCCTGCATCCATTGTTTCCTCTGGTCTGTACATCATTGCTTGTTGTGGTATACTGTTAGTAGTGTTAGTTGATAACCTACTTGCATGGCCAAACCATTTGACTTGCTGCCTTCTAATAAAATCTAGTACAGCTATAACCCCCACTTTAGTCCTGATTTCTTCATTTCTGACCTTATCTCTTCTTGATACAATGAGTATTCTCAGGAATCTCATTTCTGTTGTTGTGATTTTTCTTTTCTCTTTTTTCTGTCATTGTCCAGGTTTGGCATTGGTAACATAGCGTTAGTAAGAAGATTATGCTGTCAAGTGATTTCTTGGTAGTTATTAATACATGTTTGTTCTACATCTTCTATATTTTGATATTTTCTTCACTGTACAGGTAAAAAAGATTCTGCTTTATGGCAGTGAATCTTCAAATATGATTTAACAAATTAGGAGAGCCGGAAGGCACTGTGGATGTGGCTTCTGAGATTTCTTTAAATACCTGAGACTACCATAGTAACTGAAAAATGATTGCATGGAAGAGACTACTGAAAGTAAAGAATATGCAAATGTTAGAAAGAGACAAGTCTTCTTTGGTCATATAATGAGAAGAGAGGTATTGGAGAACATCATGACGAGTGAAAGATCGGCAGTAGAAGAGGCAGGGGCAGACTGAAAGAACAAACATAGTGGCATGGAAGAATATCATTGATAGGTTGTATCCAATACACCAAGAACTGAAATGGTCGGAGAGACATGAACGTCTAAGCTGTTTGGCAAAGCACATGATGATGACGATTCGGCTCCTGATCATGATCCAGTTTGTAAGAGATTTCTTTATAGCATTCAACGTTTATCTGCCTATTCATTTGTTTGAATTCACACTACCACATATTTTATTTTTTTACTGTACCTGGACTACCAGGCCTAACATGGGTACCAGGAAATTAGCTGGGAAGTAAAGGTGGTCGGGGTGATACTGACCACATCACCTGGTCAGCTACCAAACAGACAACAAATATATGGGGCTAGCACCAGACAGCCAGTAAATCTCAAGGCGTCATTGTTTTTTATGTGAAACATACATTTGCAGTTACATGCTGGAAATGTGTTACTAAAGAGAAGAAGTGATTTTTTTTTTTTTTTTCAAATTGATTATTTTTCTGTATTATACAATCTTGTGTGTTTGGCAGCTAAACAGTGTGTTCTATCTCTCAAATTTCATTCTTGAGAATGTAGATAAATTCACATGAGTTTGCCAGATATGTGTGTACCATCACTGATCAACAAAGCAATTAGCTTTGTAGATATCCTTATATATTTCTTCTGCGTTCATCCGGATTTTTTTTTTTTGGACGTGATTGCGTTGTGCCTGTTTACAGCAGAGCTGCGTTCTTGCACCGTTAGGCCGAGACATCCGACTTCTGCGGGCATTTGTTGACCGGGTTAACCTTCCCAGGGCTTATATATTTCTATAATAATTGTTTTACATTTTATGTTTAGTAACTGGACCCCCTCTCCTATCCCTCCACCTCATTACTTTATGTCCAAATAACGAGCAGTTTTGCTGGCAGTAACAAATCCACTGGTAGTTTCCCTGTCTTGTCAATAGACAAGGGGATGTATACTCAACATAAATGCATGCAGAGAGTTCACCTCATGTCTGTCTCATAACTGGGCAATTATTTGACAGATTATTACAGCGACAAGGCTGGTACTGTTCAGATAATTGCCCAATGGCATTGATTTTACTACACTTCGGTTTGCCAAACTAAATCATAAGTAGTGCAGTGGCTAGCATGTTTGCCAGCCTGGTGGTCACGTATTTGAATCCACCTCAAGATGGGTGGAAAATGTTCCTTTACTAAACTAATGTGGGGTTAGTACCATATACCCAATACACTTCAAGTCGTGGAAAATGTTCCTTTACTAAACAAGACATGTACAATTTTGGATGAAAACTAAGTTGACAAGTTTATTAATGCTTCTAACAAACTGCAAAATGGTCAAGAGAAGTATAATAGTCCCTGAACAACAATAGGTCCAAACAAATGTAAAGAGAACTCTTCAGTAACAAACGTCACACTCTTGTGGAGACATATAACACACAATATTTTAAGGATCTAATAACAAAGAAATGTACACTTGAATGAGAAATGTATTTTCTAGTAACATCAGAAGTAAGGTACTATAAGGCAAGTTCACTACTTTTAAAATAATTTAAATTAAGAAGTTTGTGTTTACTTAAAAATAAAAGCTTCTATTCAAATAATAGTTAAGTAGAAACTTAGCAAAGAAACAAATAAGTGCACACATATTAACATGTTGCACAATGTCTCGTATTCAACAAAGTCAGCACAGCAAACTTCATCTCCAGAACCAAACCTTGTGGAAACAGAAAGTCATACACAAGCACAACACATACATAAGATGCTAAGAGTACAATACTTGATCTCAGTACAATGGCCTGTGCTATGTAGTATGACAGTGGCATAATGTGTAATCAGACTGTTGATTAATCAAGTGTGGAACAAATGATGAACAGAACAATTTTACAGGATACATCTGGCACCGGGAAAATGTGTAAACTAAAGGAACACTGATGAAACAATGTGCCGGCTGTTGTTATATTTTTTTCTGACATCTACTTGTTTCTGCTGTATAAAGTGTCTTTTAACATCTATTTCTGATTTTCTTATTTATGTACTTTTATCAATGCATGCGCAGGTCTGTATGGCCGAATGGGTAAGAACATGTGTTCTTAGACATCCGGTGTGCTGATCCCAAGGTAAGCGGTTCAACCCCTACTACACTGGACAGCTGGACTAAAATGATGACCTCTCGTCCTTGATTTGAGGATGTAAATTACAAGTACCTCTGAAGTCGGAGTGGTCCTGCAGCCAGTAAGGTTAGGATCAGCTAGATGACCTGCAGAATACACAAGTCAACCCCACCTCCATGTGGTGTGGACCTGGAAACTATGACCATGAGGGATGGACTCCCCGTAGTCAGATTTTTGTAGTAAACCTGCGACTGGCCTTGAAGGCCGGCGGGGAATTTGCGTACTACTCATAGAAAAACTAAGATGTATAACCACACTGGCTCAAATGTAAGCAATAATGTATAAACCAACAGGAAGAAGAGGCCGACCACATAAACGATGGACAGAGGGAATAGCAGTCCATGGGAATCTTGATACATGAAGCCCATAAACCAGCACTCTCCCGCTGTTTACACTTCACCTTGACACCGCAAGGTACAAGAGGAACATGATGAGATGAGACAGGTAGTTTTGTCACTACATGTCAATTTGACTAAATGAGAATATTAAACAAATATTTATGTACTTTAAATCCTGTACCAATTTTTTTTTTTTTTATGAAATGGGTTAGCACAACTTTGCTAGCATGCTCCCCAAAATTTGCTGAATAATATACTTCAACAAAACAAAAGACCATGATTACAGTATTATGCAATGTGAGGATTTCTCATAAGACTGGCCATAAGTCTTTACCCTGGCTAAAGGAAATGTCACAGAGAAGTGAAATTGTGAATAATGTTTATTCCTTTACAGCTGACACGAGTGGCTAAGAATGCCGGGTTCGAATCCTCAGCAAGGTGTGGATTTTTTTTTCTGTTGGGAGCAAAAAGAAAACCCTAACCTGCACTAGCTAGGCAGCCTTAATTCCTCAGGCACAAGACCCCACTGCCCTACTGTGGGTACTGTAGGCAGTAGATGACAGTTTGACAGACAGTTTATTCCTCTTCAATATAGCCACCACTTGAATTGACCCATGCTATCTCTGCTTGAGTATCAAAAGAACACATTTTCTATCTGAATCGGTTATCATATGCCAGTATGACTTCTTCACGACTGTCAAAATTATTTCCTCTCTGAAGATCAGTGGACATGGAAGAATCTCAAATGCAAATCCTCAGTCTAGCTGCACAAGCCATGCCTTGTGAGATCAGAGAATTGTCTTGTAGCAAAGTAAGGTTTTGGGTGTATAATATCCTTTTTCTGGTCACAGCTACTTTTACTTTGTTAAAGAGATCTGCATAGTGTTGTCGATAACACTGTTACCATGAGGCAACTTTCAATATGATACCTTCTGAGTCACAAACAAAACAGTAAGCATCTCTTTTCCTGCAGATTTCTGTGCTCTTGGCTTGGCAAGCTTTCAGAAACCTGGTTTTTTTTTTTTTTCATTGTATGCTAGAATCCACTGTCACATAGTTGTGAAAATGTTTTCTGACTGGCATGTTTTGAGCAACTGTTGACAGAAATGTACCCTCATTTGCTTCTGTTCATTTGTCAACAGACTATTAGCTCTCACACTACTCTCATGTTCAGTCTGTTGCTTAAAATTCTATTACCTGTTCTTTCACTCAGTTTTACTGCACTGGCTATCTTCACAATTGTAATTTTTTTTTTTTAATCCTGGAAAATTATTTCTTCACTCTTGCCGCATTTCCACTGTTACATTCTCAGGACTGTCTCCTAGAGACACTTAAACTATCTACACCATTTTTTTTTAAACCGAAGAATATGAAGGGCAGATATGACATATTGACTCCATCTCTGTGTATTCCTATAAGTGTTTTCCCTGTATATTAAACATTGTATCACAGCCCTAGCCACTTTGATTTCTCTATTGTTTTGACAAATCTTTTGAGCAGTTCCAGATAACAGGTTGCTTCATGCACTATAGCAGAAGAACCCAGTAAAGAAACAAATGCAATCTTCAGACATTCAGTGCAAATATGAGGATTTTGAATGTGCATATTTTATGTTTCTCCTGTTACAGCTTCGTAGCCAGGGCAGAGATTTATGGCCAATCCACTGCATGTTGCTCTTGTCACCCAAAAAACAAAATCAACGCAAAATAATTCTCCAAAACACATAAATTTAGTGTGATAACAGAGCAGTGTGAAATCGTTATTTTGCATAGATGACAATTTCAAAACAAATTTGCCAGCTCATGCCAAACAGTGGTAATTTTATAACATTTAACAGGTAGTTAAATATTCAGTTCAAAGCAACATTCACAAACACTTCACTCATCTGTACCATGCACCAAAAAATGACTACATAACATGACCAGAGCAGAAGCTGTGGTAGCGGTGTGGTTAGCACGTTTGTCTGCTGACCCGGTGGGTGAGTGTTCAAATCACCACTGAGGCAGGGATTTTTTAAACTGACCTGAGCTCCAGGGTCAACCCAGCCTAAAATGGGTACCAAGAATGTTCTGGAAAGTAAAGGTGGCCCCTGTGATACTGATCACACCACCCATCAAGTGTTGTCTAAAATATATGGGACCAGCGACCAGCATCATATCAATATTATTCAAGATGTGGAAAATATTTTTTTTATTACTTTACTATGACAACAACACTTATACTTTTAGTGTTTGTAAGAGAAATAAGGCCTTTGAGACGTATGAGGTTACAGGTCAACAAAATGGAGATTATTTTTATAAGAGGATAAAATTTAAAGTGGACAGTCAGGATAAATTTCCAGTGTGCTGATGTTGGTCGGCTGTACCAAAATGTTGACTTCTTGACTTCAGGGCGTAAATTACAAGTACCTCAAAAGTCACAATGGGTTCACCTGATGGCAAGGAGACTAGTAAAAGGGAAAGCTCATTCACACGCAAAACTCAGTCCAGTGAACTCCCCAATAGTGATAACTACTGGAAGCAGTAGCACATGTATGGGTTATGCTCGAGTTCACAGAAGCGAATGCTAAGGAAAAAAAATGATAAGCTTCTAAGTTACTTGGTATAGAACAAGTATATGTAGTCCAGAGCTTGGTGTCTGTTTGCCTTCTCTCCTCACTGACCAGCCAAATCATAGCTTACATATGTATATTAAGTCTCCACTACCTTCTCATTAATATACATACATATATAACATATATATATATAGTTGTCTACATACTAAACATGCTTTACACAATTTTGTTCAAAGTATAAAATAACAGAGAATAAATTTCATGACAATATGCACATAACTACAAAGACAAAGGATTACAAAATCAAAATACAGATTATACTGTCTAACATGGCCAAATGTGGTAGTACTACAAAATGACAGGACACTAGCTGCCTCATCCCCTAGAAAACTAGCTGCAAAATCCAACCAATCATGAACAAGTCAACAAAGGGCTTGACTTGAGTTAGCTGAAGCCCTAAACTGTATTAGGAAAGGCAGAAGAAGAATACAAAATGATGACCCAAAACATTATGTTAATGTTTCTGTACTATATTCTGCTGCAGGCAACATTTTGTGTGACACTGCAAACTTTACAACAATAAATATTCCAATGTTTAACTCACACACTTGTTTCTGGCAGATAATTATAAGATTCCAAATAACCTGCTTCAGTCATTTCTGACTAGGTAGCTCAAACTGCTGTGCAGGGAGACAACATTAGCTACTTTACTCATTCTTTACATTCAGAAAGCCCGAAAACTTCTAAATATATTTCACACAAAATACACTTCCTACCACTAAACACTGCATAAATATACAAATTAACAGCTATTAAACCAATATCAATAAATACATGTATTACAAAGATATTCCCAAATGCAGGAAATATAAGTTAAGCAATTTATACTAATCACTTTTCCATTACATGACATTTCCGAACAGTTACTGCCCATGTCTTGACATTCCACAGTCACCATCTGCTAACAGAGGGAAATATTGGCCACCTATTCCTCTGTACATCCATGCCTACAAAATGTGATGGCTCTATCACATCACAGACCCATAGTAAATTCTTACTCTGGGGCATTTTTTTTAAATGGAAAAACTGGACAGAGAAAACTTTGGGATATCTGGGATGAAATCAAAAGCTGTCAAAACTGACAGAAAAAATGTTCTAAACAATATACTTAGAACAGTATATAGCAATAAGGACTTATATGTTATTTTAATATATGCAGCAGCTAATACAGTAAGACACCAGCGCCCCAGCATGTAATAGAACCAATAGAGCACTAACAAAAATGATGTAATAATCCCAAAGAAGGCAGTAGCACTGGCTTAAAGCACTAAATTTATAAATAAATACTAAATGACAATAATAATAATACCAAACAGATCAGTTAACTCATCAAGGAAACGCTAGACCAAGAGATATGGACTAAATAAATACTGGATTTCAAGAAGAATGCAGTCTGGTATATTAGGTGTGTGTCTATTAATCACAAATTGTGACAAAGATAAGATAAAATCAGAAATGTCAGCACAAAATATGGGTGTATACTGTCAAGATCAAGTTTGCTATCAAGCTACACAATAGTTGTGAAAAAAATGGGGCATGATGAAGGCAAAGGCACAAATCTATTTCCAACATAAAGAAGCTGAATGTCCAGTGAATGTCCATATGAATGTAACAACAAGAGTTGTTCAGGAATGAAACAAGACGTCTCAAACTTATAAATGTATTAAAGAATCGATGTCGAAACCCTACAGGCAAACACATATATGCTTAATCTTCCATCGGATGAAGGATATCAATCCTTCTTCTGCGTTCGTCCATAATGTTGTTTTAGACGTAATTAAGTTGTGCCTGTTTATAGCAGAGCCGCGATATTTAAACCTTTCGGGCGACACATCAAACTTCTTCAGACAGTTGTTACCTTCTCGGGTGGATATCCATCCGTTAACACACACACACCCCCCCCCCCCCCCCCTCGGCGCGCGTTTCCATCATGTTTCAGGATATTGCGGTCAACACCAGCATTTTTCAGCTGTATGTTGATTCCTAGGCTAGATTATGCTCATCAGCACGCCACGACTTTCTGAGCGACCGGCTCCATACTCTCATAAGTCACTGGCACGACTCAAACCACTTCTAATTCTCGTCCGCTCACGTTGACTACGAGAGTATTCAGGATTAACGGAGAAAGCTGCTAACCCCTCGGCCAGGGCGCCGGCTATCCATTAACATTTGTTTTCTAAAATCACAAAGGGAGAACTGAAAATGACAAAAGTTAGCATATTGTGAAAACGAAGAAAACAGACTGTTTCATAACTTGCACAAATATGATAAGGTTTAAATCAGCAACTGAGCAAGAATGGAATGCCAATATGTGAAACTATAAATAGAACAAAATATTTACAAAAATATCACCATGGTTTGGTTAGCAGGGTGGAGGACATGTATTGTCTAATGAACAGAAGAGAACTAAAATTTAAAAAAGCTTCAAGTATAAACACCCATGTTCAATAAGGCTGAGATATGAGATTGCACTTTTCATTGTCATTATAGTTACAATGATTCTTGGGCTTTCTCTCTTTGGCCTAATGGTATGTAATGATGCATGCATACATATGTCAAGTGCTGTTTTGTTCCATATAAAATGTTCCATTTATGTAATACTTGTGGAAGTAACAATTTCCTGATATTTTCATGTGCTGGGTGCTCAAAGAGTGAATAGTGTTGTACTTAAAGATGCAAAGTGGACACTGAAGTGCATTGTAGTTGAATTCTTCTGGGAGATGTATGTTGTGTTTGAAGTCAAAATATCATGCGCCGGTCTTTCCATGCCAGATGTTTAATCTTATTGTTGAGGTTAATAAAAGTACCAGGTATATGCCTGTATACCACTCTCCAGCGACTCATCCCTTTAATTAAGTTTTTTTCTTCTTCTTCTTCATCACTCAGTGTAGGGCTGTATTTGCATTATCTGCTTACAATGGAGCTGAAATAAACTGACTTCATTTGGTACCTATTGCCTGAGTTCCCTTTCTGGGGTAATTTTACGGGACATTTCTCTGTGTGCAGACATCATATGTATCCTCAGGCTTACATCCTATCTAGCCAATCCAGAAGTCACATATATGATTTTTGGCCCTGCAGGAGGAGGGAGTGCTGATTACACACAGGCATTTCCTGCTGTCCAAGGTGGCTTGTATTAATGCAGGGTCACCAGGTTAGGCTGTTTCTGGATGCATTAAATAAAATGTCATCCTGCACATGGTGTTTGTTTATTCATTTGATCAGATTATCTGGTTACTTTTGTCTTGATCATTTCTTTTCCACTTTATCTGCTTTGTCATTACCAAGTATGTGTTAATGACAAGGATTAATTAAATGAACATAACTAGGGTTAAAGTAGTAAAGACATACTTTAATTATGAACAGGTTTACAACACCCTCCCCTTGATAATTCGCTTCATGTGTTCAGTCAAGAGATTTTCATACAATTAACGTACAGTACTAAAGTTATACATACTTGTTTTTAAAATTAAATAGCTGTATATGCCATATAAACTTTATATAAGGATATTTATTCATTAAATATATTATATTCAGCCAGATCAGTAAATATAGGACTGGTTTATGACTTAAAGCAGGTACCTTGGTGTAACAGCTAGGGCATTATGCTGACAATGGAATGAGCTAAGCCAAAAGAGGTTTCAATGCCTGCACTCACTGTTCACTACATGAGGGAAAGGCTGCCACCTATTCCTCCACGCACTTGTTCGCTACACAAGGGAAAGCTGCCACCTATTCCTCCACGCACTTGTTCGCTACACAAGGGAAAGACTCCCACCTATTCTCCGTGCACTCAGGCTTAAAAACTATGATGGTCCTAGTACTTGAATTACCCATGGCATAGTTCTGCTACTGGAACCTTTTTTTTCTTATGTTTAATCCTTTACAGGGTGGACCGGCCATTTCTGTCCGATACCGTAAACGAGCAAAACGTCTCAAACCGGCCGATACTATTATGCATTGTAAAAACGCGATCTCTCGGCTTTCCGATACTTCCGGCGGCTACTTTCGCTTACGCCGATAGCTTGACAACGTGGTCGCCATTTGTAAAGCGCATACTATGAATTTGAACAGACTTTTACGGACTTTTTTTGATAGTTTTCAGGGTTTTTACGCTGTTTTTCAAAACGGATTTCGGCGATTCTTCAAGTGATAGCCGAGATTTCGCTCTGTTCAATTTAAGTGACATTAAAGGGCACGAAGTTGACTATTAATCGGAGCTAGATATCAGTGCAAAGCGTTACTTTGCATTAGCAGTCTGAGTCAGACTTTAACCCTTTACAAGGCACAGCGGCCATTACCGGACGATGCCGTAAACGTGCAGAGCGTCTGATTACGTCCGATACTATTATGCATTGTAAAAACGCGATCTCTCTGCTTTCCGACGGCTACTTTCGCTTTCGCCGACAGCTTGACAACGTGGCCGCCATTTTTATACGCGTTATTATGAATTTGAACGGACTTTTACTGACTTTTTTTGATAGTTTTCGGGATTTTTACGCTGTTTTTCAAAATAGATTTCGGCGATTCTTCAAGTGATAGCCGAGATTTCGCTAGGTTCAATTTAAATGACATTAAAGGGCACGAAGTTGACTATTAATCGGAGCTAGATATCAGCGCAAAGTGTTACTTTGCATTAGCAGTCTGAGTCAGACTTTAAAGAAAGTGATTATGATTCTGAAAATGTGTTTGTAAATTGCCGTATAGATGACGGAAAATCACAAACATGCTGTATTTCGTAAATATTTGTGTTCATATATGGATTACCAACAACAATCACGTGAGTAACATATTCTGCATGCTGTTCCCTTCATTGTGTTGTTTATTTAACTAAAATCGGTTGACTAACACCTTATTTGTGATGTTTTTACTAACACGACCCGAAATTTTACCAAACCTGAAAAAATCTTGCCCGTTCAGGGCTACAAAACGGACAAGCGTCTGCCCAGTAAAGGGTTAAGGTGCAACAGTCCATGCTACTGTTCTTGTATAACAATTTACAACCAAAATCTTTAGCTCAGACACACACATGCACACAAGCAAAGAAAATAAGAACAGAGTTGGCATGATCATAGACAACTAATCTATTTAACTCTGATATTAAATTCAGATAGGACAAGTCCCAACTAATTAAGTTGAACATAGCATCACACAATGTAAACAATTAATATTTAAGATACAAAAAAACCATTATAAGCTATATATAGTGCAAACCGCTTAAGGCGATCTCGGATGTAGTGAATTTCTGTTGTGAAGAACAATATTGTATTGTATGTTCTTGATGCATTACAATATGCTTGAACTCTTATAAGAGGAATTTCTGATGAGAACCATTTATGGGTCCCAGGAGAGTCCGCCTCAATCAGCATCAATAATCAGACTTGAGAATGTCAAAATTACAAATTACTGCAATTAAGATTATTAACATTACCAGGGCCCCAAACAGGAAGTAAAGAATGGAAATATTGTAACCTCTTGTAGGGGTTATAAAAGGCAACCAAAGGTTGGTGTGAGACTGGCTACTTTATACCACAGAAATACAAAAACAGCCAGCACCCAACCAACCATGAACTGGCATGTGTGGTTGTATGCCTATACTCTACATGCAGAAGAGGAAGAACTAACTAACTTCCATTTTATGAATAATTAACTATTAGCTGCAAATTTTTCAGATTGTGTGTACTTTGCATTGTCTGTAAATAAGACCAAATGGAACCAGAAGAAGAGGCCGACCATGTAAACAATGGACAGAGGGATTAACAGAGTCCACAGGAATTTTGATATATGAAGCTCATAAACAGGTACTCTCCCGCTGTTTACGCTTCACCTCGACACCGCAAGGTACAAGACGAACAAGATGAGATAATGATGAATTAGTATACTCCTCTTTTTTTTTTTTATTGTATTTTATGTGGATCCATCTGCATACAACTTGATGCAAACTTTAAACAGACATTTACCATAGACAATATTTGTCCTAAATGGTGTGTCATCTTGTCTTATTATTTGTGTTTTAATTGTATTCATGCTAGTGTTAAGAATGCAGATCAGCATCATAGCACACGCTTTTTCTATAAAAATAAATGTTATATATATACTGGTTATATGAGGTCATGACTGGTCTTAGTAACCTGGGAGTAATTTACAGAAATGATTTTTTAGATTACTATTTTAGGTTTAGCTTAGCACAAGCAAAACAGAGTAATGATTATAACTAAAGAAGAAAAAACAACAATTCACCTATACGAACATCCCTTGAAACAAGTAAAGAGTTTCAAGTACCTAGGAAGTATAATATCATCAAATGGCAGATCAGAAGACGAGATCGAAAATAGACGCAATAAGGCAAACTAACTCATTGGACAAATGGCACCAATACTAAAGAACAAATATGTATCAATAACTACTAAGAAAGTACTTTACAATATAATCTTCCTACCAACTCTATGCTACCAATGCCAAACCTGGACAATGACAAAAAAAGAGAAAAGAAAAATCAGAACAGACATGAGGTTCCTGAGAAGAATACTCAACGTATCAAGAAGAGATAAGATCAGAAATGAAGAAATCAGGACTAAAGTGGGGTTAATAGCAGCACTAGATTTTATTAGAAAGCAGCAAGTCAAATGATTTGGCCATGCAAGTAGGTTACCAGTCAACAGCATACCACAACTAGCATTGATGTACAGACCAGATGGAAATACAGGAAGAGGCCGACCACGTAAACGTTGGACAGAGGGAATAGCAGAGTCCATGGGAATATCGATACATGAAGCTCATAATCGGGCACTCTCACGATGTTTATACTTCACCTTGACACCGCAAGGTACAAGAGGAGCATAATGAGATGAGATGAGATTTTAGGTTTTCATATTTCGATGGACTGTAATGATAACTGAGTCTTCCAAAATTTTTCTTTTGTCGATAAATTTAGTTTTTAGAAAATAAATGCCTGTTATGTTATCGGGTGATGCCTTAAACATTTCCTTTTCAAGATCAACTTTACATCATTTTTTTTTTAAACATTATCTTTAACACTTCTAGTTTCATCCTCTTTGGCAGTAATTCCTGTTAAATAAAATATGAAATACACTTCTATATTCGGTTATAAAAGCAGTTAACTGTTCTAATTGTGCACAAATATTGTCATGTAATAAAACTACTGGCTCTCAAGTAGGCAACATTCTAATTACTATGCTCATGTCTCATTACATCTCGGACAATCAATGTTTTCTTTACTGACTTTCAGATACATTAAAGCCATTTAATCTAAAAACTAAACCTCTGGTGATTCATGACATTAACTAATCCAAACTGCATTCTACCTGCACAAATGTCCCAGCAAATTACCACTGTCATGTATTATTTGCATGAAATAATAGTATCAGTAAAACAAAGTGTATAAAACATTATTATTAAAAGATAAAAAAGATACAGGATAGTTTCCATGGCAAACAGGTGATTGAACCATATGTTCTTGTTCTAACAGCACTTGATGGGTGATGTCATTAGCATCACACTAGTCACTGTATTGCCCAAAACACTTTCTCACACCAATTGTATGGGTTTGGATTGACCAGTTATGTAAAAAAAACTGCCCCTAGAAGTATTTGAACACTGCATCACCAGGCCAGCAGATGACTGCACTATGCTACTGCAAACTATATCATTCTTTTGGCAACAACAACAAGATTATTTGTAACTGAAAAAATATCTGGTGGGCACTACAGGAAGCAGATACCCTTTAAGTCAGTGGTTCAGTGGTATCACCCTTCTGAAATTCATTTTATAATGTAAGTAGATCTGCAAATCACATTTTATGCAGATGTCTAGACTTGATTTAGTATGTGCTATTAAATTTAGCTTCAATTATTACATATACTGTGTAGGGGCAGGGGGAAATTTTTAGGGAGGAAATACAAAAAGGGGGGGGGGGGGAGATGACGTTCTAAAAATATGGTGGGGGGTGGGTGACGTCCTAAAAGTAAGGTGAAGGGGGGCACGGGCCAAAAAAGGTTGAGAACCACTGCTTTAAATTATCAAGAAAAATATAGATCAAGCGTTCAGAGAATAAACAAATCACTACAAAATGTATATCAGCTATAAGGATGTTACACCCTTAAACAAGTTGATCACAATTTTCAGTCATAGAAGCATTTACGTAGCCATGTAATCATTCATCATCATCATTGGCACCTTGCCGTCTTGACAGACAATAGTTTGTTATATTGTGCTTCAAAAAGGTATAATAACTACAATCCATGGTGGTAGCGAATGTGACTGATAAGGCCAATTCATGCTGTGTAGCCATGTAATCAAAGTCCAATAAACTGAACTTCTGGTACTAAGTTTACAATGCTAACACAACAAACTACACTCAGTAAAACTAGAGATACTGATATGAATTTCCTGTCTACCTAATTTACTGGATCAAACTACTAATTACATTCAAGGACCATATTCATCGCATTGTGAAACTATCCATTAGTTCTCTAATCTCCTTGACAGATTAAATAATGGGAATTCTCAGGAAGGGGCATATGCAGCATCATCATGAATCCAGTATGTGTATCAGAATCCACACATACTATAGAAATTATGTTGGTGGGTCTTCTCTTTCTTTTGAGGAGACAGCCATAAAAGCTTACTCCTCACAATGTCCAGCTGCCAATGAATTTTTAATGTCTGCAATGTGTGTTTGAGATCTTTTTTTTTTAATCCCTGATTTATTTGACTGGGCATCATATCTGCTAGACAGAGATTAAGGGAGGTATGACATCCAGGAAATGTCCTGGCATTTAAAGGCTCAACGGGTAATGTGTGCATGTCTCCATGTCTCCTGCCCTTTATCCCCACAGTATCATAATCCCTCAATCAACTCACGCAAATCATGCAGTTCCCTTTATCCCCTCCCCATATTATTCATCCGTCTCTAATTCTCTTCTCTGTGTATTTTAAGTCGCCCTTCACTTCTTTTGCCTGTTGGTTTGAGGAAAAGACTTTCTAGATATATTATTATCAGGTTTTCTCAATGTTTGTCCATCCTATCCAGCACCAATGTCTTTTCCAACACCTATTTATGGTTGGTTATATTTTTAAGTTAAAATTTTATAAGGGACTGAACAGCCAGCCTCACACCAACCATCCTTTGTCACCTCTTATGACAGGCGTGGCTAACTGCGGTCTTACTATTGTTTGCTTCTCTTATGGACCCAGTAACACACAGGCGACCAGCCACTATCACTTCCAGAAAACTTGGTACCCATTTAATGAGTATTGATCGACCCCAGTGCATGGTTGTAAAAAAAAAAAACCACTCAATGAGGATTTGAACCAAGGACTTTAGGACCATCTGGCAGGTGTGCTACAGTATTGCAAATCCAAGTACCAAAGAAGCTAGGGGTACAGCTTACAAAGTCACTGGTTCTCTGTCCCAGAACTGAGACAAACAATGAGTCTTTTATTCTCTTTAACTACCCATCCACACACATGCATATGCATGCACACACAAGCAATACTACTTTTCTAATACAGCATACACAAGTGTCAAATATTCATACCCAACTCATATTTACTCAATGTGAAATATTTATCAAAAGACCAAAAAAGAGGGATCACATTACGCATGTAATTGTTCTTTCCAACACAATACTCAAAAGCCAAACCAAACAGCCAGTGCTGCAAAGCTTTTATCTTGTGGCAACAACAGTGGCCAATGCTCCAAGTCCAATAGTTGCAAATAAAACACCTTTCCACATTTTTTCTTCAAACTCTCCATGATCTGGAAAATACTCAACAAATGCATCCTGAAAAACAAACAAACAAATACAGCCAGTTAAGTTATGCTTATTTAGGATATACAAGATTAAAAAACCAAAACAAAACCATATATATATTTTCATCTTATGTCAGTGCCCATGCCATGTGGCTTGGTCAGTCTTTTCACAGCCTTCTGCCTCATGTACTGCCAATCATTTCTGATGCAGATGCTCCTCCATACCATGATGTAGAACTGTCTAATATCTTCTCTCTTGGTCTCCTGTCTGCCTATCTTCTGTTCTAACATTCCCACCATCACAACGTACTCGAGCTTTATAATTCTCATGATGTGCCAAAAGTATGAGGATTGTCTTCTTAATGACACAGACAAAATAACAGAAAGACAAGGGGAGGGGGTGGTGGAGCATTACATTTCAAAAGCTTAGGAAAATGTAACATTAGGAGTTAACTTATTTGCACATGAGAGGAGACTGGATACAGAGCAAGTGAAGTGAACAAATTAAGTATTCACTTGTGTGTAGTTTGCTTGCTTGCTTGTGTTCGCTGGCTGTGATCTCCAGCGTGAAGTCCTGTATGTCGGATGAAGACATCCTGTTGTCCAATATCAGAGTGATGTCATACAGGACCTGAGGTTTGCATGAGTATCCGTTGTCCCATGTCTGGCTTATTGGTGTGCAGACTGGTGGTTCCTCGCCGTGCAGGCAGACACTCTCCGACTTCAGAGGAATCAACGATCCTACTAACTTTAGCCAGGACCCTGAAGGGACCTGCTAATTCTAATCAGCAGCTGTGAACATTAAGTTTGCAATCTTTCTTGCATATTTGCTTACATTCTCTCAAAAAACAAATGCACAAATACCCACACAGAAACAGTAGTATGTTAATTAACAACGCAATATGGATATCTGCAATTCTGGATACAAGAGTGAAATTTCCAGCTCAAAAGTATTGAGTATTATTGTTTTCTGGTGATTTACCATGTTTATTCACAGACACTTTTATTTTGACTGAACAATTTTACACTAAATCGCTTTCTTCTTCTTTATTCTTCTTTCAAGGATAGTGTATCATATCGTAAGCACCTCTCTAGCTCAGAGGACTAACAGAGTGACTAACTTCAACATGCATGTGACCGAACTTTACAACCTCTAGTCAGATCTACTAGTGGGTAGTTTCTTTGCTAACAATTTCTGCAAGGGTAGCTACCTTAAAGTGCAATCTCCAACTTGTGCTACGGTGCTTTTCATCCTTATTTGAGAGGGTTGGGGGGCTGAGTGGTCTCGAGGTATGGTGTCCGCCTCGAGTGCTGGAGGTCCCAGGTTCAAGCCCCAGTGAGGACCGGGATTTTTTCACGTGGACTTCCAGTAATAAAATTTCCCCTAGTCTCTGGGTAGTGAGATCGGACACCCATGTATATTGGTGCGCATGTAAAAAATCCCCTGGCAGTTGGAAATCGTAAAAGAGTAGCCTAACGGCGCTGTCCGGGCAAAATTTTGAGTTAAAAATCTACCCAAAGTATTTCAGGATCCTCGCTGATGCTACAGAGTTCACGCATTGAGCTGAGTTTCTCCAGACTCAGCTTTGAGTTAGGAGGAAAACGGAGCACTTATGAGTTAAACCCAATTTCCGTAATGTTGATCCAACGACTAAACTAAACTAAATTTGAGAGGGTTAGGCATATGATTTCACAACCCAATAGATCAGCGGGAACATGCAAAATTAGAAATCAATGGTTCATGTAAAAAAATTCTTCTGAGCCATGAGAAGACACTGTAGCCTCTCAGCTACACCCTCTTACACTGAATCTATTGCTATGATTTTATAGTAATTCACAATAATGCAACAATTTTACAAACGCTGCAAAGAACAGTGCTGGAAGGCATGGTACCTGGATGAAGGGACCAGTACAAAGGTGGAGTCAGGAGATTGTAGAAACTTTTGGCATAAGGCAGAAGAACTGGCAAGAGTGAGAAACTTTTCATCGGGCAGTGGTGACAGTGGTTCTATAAAGGACCTGCAATACTATAATATTACAAAAGTAAAACCTATCCAGGTCCTGTTCATGAATGCAGACAATCCGGGAAGGTTAACCCGGTCAACAAATGCCCGCAGGAGTCGGATGTTTCGGCCTAACGGCACAAGAATGCAGCTCAGCTGTAAACAGGCACAATACAATCACGTCCACACAAAAAAACACTGGATGAACAAAGAAGAAGAAGAAGAAGAAGAAGAAGAAGAAGAAGAAGAAGAAGAAGAAGAAGAAGAAGAAGAAGAATGCAGACAATGAACAGGACCTGCAACATTTAGTAGATGCAGTTGTTGCACACAGTGAATTGGGGTTAGAATTGAATTGTAAGAAGCCAGATTATGGTTGTCACTGGGAAGAAGTAAATAGCACAATGCAACATACAAGCAAATGGGCATATTCTTAAACAAGTGAATCGGTACAGTCTGATGGGAGATACCTTGAAGAGATTAGAACAAGAATTGCCATTGCAAAGGTAGCCTTTTGCAAGATGAAAAACATAATGACCAATAAAAAGATATCAATTGAAATGAGAAAAAGAGTGTTGAAGTGCTACATAGAACCTGTACTTTTGAATGGATATGAAGCGTGGACAATAAGCAGACAAGCTGATAAACATCTGATGGCTGTGCAAATGTTACTGAGGGAAATGCAAAGAATATCATGCACAGACAGAAAAACCAATGAACAAGTCCTTCAAGAAACAAATGAAGATCGTAAACTGATTAGAACATTAGAACAGTCAAAATGTTTTGGACATGTTATGAGAAGAAATTACTTGGAGAATTTGGTGACAAGTGGCAAGATTGAAGAGAAGAGACCAAAGGGAAGACCGAGAAGTAAATACCTGGATGATGTGCCCAAATGGCATGGTCGAGACAGAAACACGGAGCTGATCCATGACTCTGGTGATCGAGTGAGATGGCAAAACATGACTGCCCACGCTTATCGGCATGGCACATGATGGATGGAAAAACTATTCTTACTCAACATACTGCATTTGTATCATTTCTATGTATTCTTTTTTTTCCATTCTGAACAAATATGGTTGTTTGCTCAGGCAGTGTAGTGTAAAAGACAAAAACTCACATATCTTCAAACAAAGATATAGAGGTGTCATGGACAATGAAAAACAGAAAGGCTTGGTGGCACTGCCACTGTATCGGAGGGTCAACTAATAATAATATACTGAGCCGACACATGAAGGCCCTTGTATTCATTTATTATGGAGACCAGAAGACTATCGATATGCCCAGAGTGCAATGATCGGATGATGATAATCCGAACTGAAAATCCAGAGACTGCTGAGGTATAGGACGCACATCACGTAATGTGTGAGGTAGGCATTCTAAGAATCTGAAGGCCACATGATATTGACTATTAGGCAACACTACTAAAAAAGTGCATTTATATGTGTTTGTTATCCCCAATCTTGCCCACACAAAAAGTGGAAAAACCTGTTGTCCATAATATAATGTTTATTGTTAATGCTTAACTCATGTAATGAAATAAGTATTAATTATAATAATAGTAATACTCACCCATCCTCCATGGTCTAAAATCCACTGTCCAAGTTTGTTAGCCACATATTTACCAACAAACAGGGCAATTTTTTCTTCATAGGAAACTGATTTGGATTCACCTTCTTGCTGTGTGGCATTGAATTTTTCATCAACATTGTAAATATTGTCAGTGTGGTATTTTGCCAGACGTGATGCAAACGCAAAAACTGCTACTATTCTGCCCCAGTTCACTTGTCCATCATCAAATATTTCATCTGCTACAATTACAAATGTTGGAAATGCATTCGTCTCATCGGGTTTCAGTCGCGCAACCATCCCTTTGAAAACAAGGTCGTGTCTATCAGACAATTCTTTAACAGTTCTTCTTAATGTTTTACAGTATCTGTTCGGGGGTTTCTTCGGATTCCTTTGCCCAAACGTTACAACGACATCATGTGCCAACAGTTCTGCATCACGACGAACTTGATCCAAAGGAGAATTTGAGTACGTTTGGGTTCCTTCTTCAGTTACCTTCGATATCTCATTCAAGCCTTGCCCTGTCAGGGACAAAACACCAAGTCGCTGCGTCACTTGGGCAAACAGATTCTTACTTGAATTAGTAGCCATCAGTCTCTTGACGATCTGTTCATTTGAATGGCTGGATATGTCATCTGCAGACATTTTAAAAGATTTCAATTTATTAACAAAAATACATTGAGAAAATAGAAAAGTTCCCTAACAGTTAAATTTGGGTTAAACAACAAAGGCAAGATGGCGACCGAAACCGGAATTTCAATTATCGCCACTTCAAAACTCAGTTTAAATATAGATACATTATGACTTCCCGAGGCTGATTAATATAGTATGAATAAATCAAGACAATTTTCAATAGGCTTTCCGGCATGGCACATGATTGATTGATTGATTTGTTTATGAACACGTTTTAATTTTAATATCCATAATTGACGTTGTCCAACAAATATTTCTAATGCAATAGGTAAATTAGGGTGAGACACACTACTTATAGTACTACTGCTACACATTGCCCCTCTTCTGGTTCACCAATAAATACTTTATTTATGGTACTTTATACATGAAACACATGTTTATGGGCTAATCTTAAGAACTTTTTCCTCGTTCACGTTCAGACCCCCACGTAATCTCACTAATCATACAAAAACAAAATAACAAGAGTGGGAGTTAGTTTCAGGTTTGTGACATGTCCGTACAGTTTGTTGTTGGAATGGAGTTGACTGATGTCATTTGTGTTTACGTTCATTAGTGTGGAGCGGCTGGCCGAGTGGCTAATAACGCCGAGTTCTCCTTTGGGAAACCCAAGTACGAATCCTCGGGAAGATGTGGATTTTTTTTCTGTCGGGGGCAACAAGAAAATCCTAACCTGCATAGTTCGCGGCGAGTGCACTAACCAAGCGCCCTAAATTTCTCAGGCTCAAGACTCAAGACTATTGACATTGGCCCACATATACACACTCACTGCATTTTCATGATAAACATACAATTACAACGATCCGACGAATCTATCTTGAATTTGCGATAGAGATGTGATATCTTGAGAACAATATGGTAGTTTCCTCTTGTTTCTACATATATCTGGCTATGAATGATGGCTTTAACCTTATAACGCTTTGTCATCTGCAAAATGTTACTTGAATTCATTCTATGCTTAAGCTTAAGCAGATGTAATCTTTAAAAACAAATTATAATATTATGAAATAAAATGACTTAAAGTGCAAAGTCAGCTGTCTCAATACTGAAGAACAATAACAGCACAGAAATAGCTGACCTAAGAGCAGCACTCCATGGTCTATGCCAGAAATCCAAAAAAAGTTGTAATACAGTGGATCCCATCACATTGCAGTATACCTGGAAATGAAGAGGCTGACAGACTGGCAAAAGAGGGCGGACGACTACCACAGCCTGACATAGACATAACCTATAATGAGGCAAAGAGGTTGATAAAAAGCACCTATAGAACCAAATGGGAATCAGAGCATTCAGGTCACCAGAAGGATGATATACAAACTCGACAGAAGAGAACAAGTAGCAATCTTCAGACTCCGCACAGGACATAACAGGCTGAAATACAACTTGTTCAATAAACTAAAGATAGGAGATACCGATGAATGTAATTGTCGAACTGGAAAAATGACAGCAAAACATTTGCTTCAGGATTGCCCAATATATGCAGAACAGAGAAAGATATTTTGGCCCACACCTGCTTCATTTGAGGACAAGCTCTATGGAGATATCAACAAGCTCAAGTTGACCGTAGCTTACTTTAACTACATACAGGTTGACATTTAAAGGTGTATGAAGAAGTATTCAGACTGCCACACTTCATACCACAAGTATGTCGGTTACAAAAGCCTCCCAGAGTCATGAAATGGAATGTTGCTGGATAGCAGATCCATTACGTGGAAAGTCTGAATCAAAAGCTCACTGTGTGAGCTTCAAAAAAGGTGGAAAAGTGTCCTAGTGGCATGAAATGGAATATTGCTTGGATAGCAAATCCATTATGTGGAAAGTCCAAATCAAAAGCTCACTGTGTGGGCTTTCAAAAAAGGTGGAAAAAGTGTCCTAGTGGCACGAAATGGAATATTGCTAGGATAGCAAATCCATTGTGCGGAAAGTCCGAATCGAAAGCTCACTGTGTGGATGTAATCTGCACACTGCATTCTTCTGGTTTCCGGAAGAACAGCCTATGGTGAACGGAAGGCCCAATATACGAAAGTGAGGCTAAGCAGCCATGTGCAGGACGTGACGATTCCTTGGGTGAGCCCAGTACCAGAGCGCTGTGTGTTGGCTCTGCAAGTATGGAAGCCTCCTTGGATGGCGGGGAATGCCCATGGTCTGCCCCTGCCTTCCCTTGAGGGCTGACCAGGATGTCTTTGGCTGTTCTATATGGGCCAGCTAGGATGGGAGATAACACCACAACAGTGAGAGTCAAACGTCCTAAGAAACCCCCGGGAAGGTTAACCCGGTCAACAAATGCCCGCAGAAGTCGGATGTGTCGGCCTAACGGCGCAAGAACGCAGCTCTGCTGTAAACAGGCACAACGCAATCACATCTGGAAAAAAAAAAACTCGGGATGAACGAAGAAGAAGAAGAAATGACTTAAAGTAGTCAATTGGGATAGAATTATTTCATTTTTAAAGCTGGGTGCAGCACATTGAATGTAAGAAAGGCACGCCGTCGTCATGTGCCATACCGATAAGTGTTATTACAGGTCTGCTGTCTTGTCCCGTTATTGTTGTTGTTGTCATTGCTGTAGTTAAAACCCCAGCCATTCTAATTGTTCACTCTTTTGCCACTTGAAGAACTGGGGACTTGTGATAACTTAGTTCCATCCCGGTAGGTAAGCAACAAGATCGTTAAAGCATATTCGTGAGTTTTCCATGCGGTGGGTACAAGTCTTTGGTGCAAATTGTCTGCAATCATCGTGGAGACTTGCTGTGAGACTTGCAGTCTGGCAGAGTGCAAAGTTATTGGTCCTGGGCAGGCTTCATCACACAGGAGACCATTGGTGAACCTCCCTTCGTTAGCCATGCTGCATCTGTCCAGGATGCCCCATGGGAAGATAATGACAGATAATGGATGATAATGTACGTATAATGCCTGAACCTGGTGCATCAGTATTTGTACGTTCAGAATTTGTCAGTGGACGTATGCATTTAAGAGACTTGGAGTTGTCAAATTAAACCAGAACACCGATAATTATTTTTTTTTTATATAAAAGTGTATTTCTAAAGAGCTTTTCGTGGCCTAGAGTTCCCCAGGCTCTGAATTGAAGCTAAACGCGATAAAATGTGATTTATGGTGTCCTAAGATTATAGCCAAGTAAGCGTGTAATTTGTTTAGTTCTTTATATGCCTTAATAGTTAATCCACCCTTGATATCGTCACTACATTTTGCTCATTTGTACTGGCTGGTTGTCTAGTTGGTTGGTTGGTTGTGAATGATCTTGAAGACTGAGTTTTAACTCTTTAAGCCTGATGCATAGACGGCCAGATCGTTGGAGCCCTGAAAAGGAATCACATATATCGGAGTGAGGTTTGTGAAGAGACTTTTCTCTTGACCAAGTACAGAAGTACCATCTTCTCGAGGACTGAGTTGTAAAGCTTTTCTTCCTCTCTCCGAGTCCAGAATCCAACGGGATTTTCAAGACCGGTACGTGAATTTCACATCTGCGGAGAGGCATAAAACATAGCCTGGGATTAGGACTCGGTTGGTAATGTTTATTAGGTTTTTTGTATTTTGATCAACACCCCAATCCAATTTCCGGGGACGGGAGATAGAATAAAATACATAATGCAGAGCTAGACGAGAAACAAATACGAGGGTAAGTTAATAAGTAAGTCACAAATGGCTGTAGAAAAGTAACTAAAGATGATAACAACTTGAAACCAGTTTATTTTTATAGATACGCTGTCCCTTTATTTCTCAATATAATTTCCACCAACATTGATGCACTTATCCCATCGTTTTATCAGTCCTCTCAAATCGGCTGCATAGAACTGCGTGCTCTGTTTTCTAAACCACGTTTTTACTTCACATCCAATTTCAGTCATTCGTGAAATGTCTCCCACCAAGGTGGGTTTCCTGTTTATGCTGACAAATGTTTGCCCCGTAAAGCGGCGCATAGCTGGGTAAAAATCGTTACGAGGATGAGTCAATAAGTAAGTCACACAGTTCTGTGGGATCGTAGATCAATGAAAACAAAGCACGCAGTTCTATGCAGCCGGTTTGGGAGGACTGATAAAACCATGGGATAAGTGCATCAAAGTTGTTGGAAATTATGTTGAGAAATAAAGGAACAGTGTATTTATAAAAATAAAGCGGTTTCAAGTTGTTATCATCTTTAGTTATTTTTCTACAGCCATTTGTGACTTACTTATTAACATACCCTCGTGAAACATAGAAAACCAATGTTTTCTTCTTCTCCTTTTCCTTCTTCTTCGTGCGCATTCAGGCGCCAATACGAATAAATACAAAGACAGCATCAGTCAACTTGAGCTTGTTGACATCTCCATAGAGTCTGTCTACAAATGGAGAGGGCGTATACACATTATTTGTCTCTGTTATGCATATGTTGGACACTCCTGCAACAAACGTTTAGCTGCCATTCTACCAGTTCCACAATTACATTCATCGGTATCTCCAATCTTTGTGTATTAAACATGTGGCATTACAGCCTGCTGTGTCCTGTACGAGTCTTAACATTGTTACTTGTTCTGTTTAGTTTAAGTTAGTTGGGTATCCTATACAGCAGTGGTTCTCAATCTTTTTTGGCCCATGCCCCCTTTACCATATGCTTAGAACATCACCCCCCCCCCCCCCTCTTTTCGAATTTCCTCCCTATAAATCCCCCACCCTTACACAGTATACATAAAAATGGAAGCTAAAGTTAATAACATATACTAGAACAAGTCTAGACATCTACATAAAACGTGATTTGCGGGTCTACTACGTTATAAAACGAATTTCATTAGTCCGAGAAGTACAAAACCGTAAAATGTAGAGAGAAACACAATATCAAGTAACTGGTTCCTGTATTAGTGCGATCTTGAAATAATCTTAATTCCCCCCCCCCCCCCCGAAACCCTAAAATTCCCCCGGGGGGGGGGGGGGAAATTCCCCAACAGTTAAGAACCACTGCTATACAGGACGTGGCTGTCAACTCCAGAATTTTTTGGTTGTTTGTAATCTCTTGGCAAGTTTACGTTCAGTAGTTTGCCATTGCTTTATGAACAACCGGCACCCATACCTTTTATTTAAAAAAAAAAAAATGGGACGCAGAGGTGTTTCCAAGGCACCAGGGCCGGGTTATATACTGGCCAAGACCTATTGACGCGTCCTCGTCGAGCGTCCTGGGCAACAGGTCCCTTCGGGGTCCTGGCTAAAGTCAGTAGGATCGCCGATTCCTCCGAAGTCGGAGAGTGTCTGCCTGTACAGCGAGGAACCACCAGTCTGCACACCAATAAGCCAGACATGGGACAACGGATACTCACGCAAAACTCAGGTCCTGTATGACATCACACTGATGTTGGGCAACAGGATGCCTTCATCCGACATACAGGACTTCGCGTTGGAGCTCAAGCCAACGAACACAAGCAAGCAAGCAACAAAAAAAAAATAACTAACGCAAGGTGGTCTGCTGCCAAATTGCCGGCAGCTGTGTTTCGAACGCGGTATCTGGGATTACGAGCTGTGTCTGAAATCCCCTTATCAACGGAGCCGGCTTCTGTTGAGTAGATTTAGAAATGTGTATAATCTTTCTGTTGGTCTGAATACCACGAATCTTGATGGTATAATTTCTTCTTATAAATCTTTTGGCCTAATCATATGTTAAATATATATACAAGGCTGTGGTAGTCTTCTTCACATCATCAGAGGAATCGAGTGTCTTCTACCTTCCGTTGCCAGCCTAAAGATCTCTTCACTTTCAGATATGTTGCCAAGTGAAGGGGTCCATTGTATCGCAATATTTTTGGATTTCTGATATGGTTTATGAAGTGCTGCTCTTCGATCCGCTATTCCTCCACTATTTCTGCTCTTCGATATTGAAACAATTGACCCCGAATCTGCAGAGATAACAATTTCTTCCTCTTTATCTTTCTATGTCAACAACATTTCTACTGCAGTTTCCAAAACCTATATCTTTGCTCTCAAGTAATTTAAGAATTCTCCAGTTGCCACTGACTGATTTTTTTTCTTCTTTTCTTCATTTTTAAGGATTCGGGAGAACCCTTCCTCTTCCATTTTCTGTCGAGTTTTTCTCTGATCCGTCAGTATCTACATGAGTCCAGGTGTTGTTTGGGTAACGATCTTCTATGTAGATTATTGTTGTTTTTCTTTTTTTTTCTAACTCATTCTTAATGTTCTTTTTCTCACTACCAGAAATGTCTTCTATCATCTCAGGCTCTGCTGTCTTCAAGATGGGGATCCGATTCTAGTGTTAATGGGTTTGACAATTGAAATTCTGAGTATAAGATCCGCCCTGGCCTCTTTTTAGGTGATATTCTATAATGTTGTTTAGCTATAGAGTAGTATAGTAGGGTGATTTCGCCCCCCCCCCCCCCCAAATGTGGATCTTATCTATATTGTTTACCTTATACGCGGTCATGTGATGTCGTCATCAAACGCCACTTTCTGGAACTGCTAAATTCACATTTCCCTTGCTAAGGGAGATAATTCTAAAAATTTGAAAATTAAAATATTTTACAAATTAGTCCTCTTCCTCCTTCATCGTTCTCCTTATCCTTCTCTTCCTCATTTTCCTCCACCATCTTCTTTCACCTCCTCCTTCATTTCCATCCTCCTTTCTTCTTCTTCTTCTTCTTCTTCTTCTTCTTCTTCTTCTTCTTCTTCTTCTTCTTCTTCTTCTTCTTCTTCTTCTTCTTCTTCTTCTTCTACATTCTTCTCCTTTCTCCTCCTCCTCCTCCTCCTCCTCCTCCTCCTTCTTCTTCTTCTTCTTCTTCTTCTTCTTCTTCTTCTTCTTCTTCTTCTTCTTCTTCTTCTTCTTCTTCTTCTTCTTCTTCTTCTTCTTCTTCCTGCTCCTCCTCCTCTTCTTTATTTCTCCTCCTGCTTCTCCTTTCATAAGTAACTAGGTGGGCAGGTCTTATCTTGCTTGCTCCGGCTCATGGCCAGTGTTTAAGTTTGAGCATTGAGGAGCGCAGCGAGGTGTCTTCTGTCGTCTCGGGCAGTGGTGTTGTGAATGGGAGTGATGGCGTAATTTATTTATTCCAGCTTTTATTGACTTTTGGTGTGTTAAGTGGCAGTGTAGTGTTAGTGTGAGAGGGTGGGGATATATTTACAGGTTTCTTAATTTGGCAAACACGTTTCTTAATTTGACCAACTTATTGATACTACTGCCGGCTCCATGGCCGAGGAGTTAGCAGCTTTCTCCGCTAACCCCGAATACTCTCGTCACGTTACGCGACGAGAATTAGCAGTGGTTCGAATTGCAAAAGTGACTTATGAGAGTATGGAGCCCTTCGCTCAGAAAGTCGTGGCGTGCTGATGAGCGTAATCTAGCCTAGGAATCAACATACAGCTGAAAGATGCTGGTGTTGACCGCAATATCCTGAAACAGGATGGAAACGCGGAAAAAAAATTGATACTACTACTACCTTCCCTACTACAACTACCAGCAGCACACAAGCTAGTAGGCTGTAAACAGACATAATTACCAATGCCACACGACATTATATATATATATATATATATATATATATATATATATATATATATATATATATATATATATATATATATATATATATATATAAATATATATATATATATATATATATATATATTCCCTTACTGTCACGAAAAAAACTTGATGTTTCGATCGATGACAGAGCGACGTGAAGGTCGTCTACCAAAAACCGACAAACCCCGTTGATAAGTGGCATAATGTGGAATAAACAAGTCACGAAAACTGTCTGCACACTGTCGGCATTTCTGTATGATGTGGGTTGTTCGAGAAACGGACAATAGCGCCATACGTCTGCAAGGCGGTAGTTAGCCTTTGAAGTGTAGACGAAATGTCTGAATACACGTCGGATGGATTCTGTGATGTGGGAATAAATTCCCTGGTTCACAGGCAGACAGGACTTTTGTTGTACGAGACAAAGGATTCCCAGATGAAAGCAAACTAGACAGCGGGGTGATTCCTCACTGTCTAAAACAGAGGAAGAAATCCATATCCTGGACTGTCTAGCGTCTAGGCAATCTGGTGACGTCACTCAAGCCTCGAAATTAAAACTAGTTGAGTAATAACATCTGATGGGAGATGCCTTGAAGAGATTAGAACAAGAATCGCCATGGCAAAAGTAGCCTTTAGCAAGATGAAAAACATATTGACCAATAAAAAGATGTCAATTGAAACGAGAAAAAGAGTGTTGAGATGCTACATAGAACCTGTACTTTTATATGGATGTGAAGCTTGGACAATGAGCAGCCAGGCTGAAAAACATCTGATGGCTGTAGAAATGTGGTTTCTGAGCAAAATGCAAAGAATACCATGGACAGCCAGAAAGACCAATGAACAAGTCCTTCAAGAAACAAATGAAGATCGTAAACTGATCAGAGACATTAGACGTAGACAGTCACAATTTGTTGGGCATGTTATGAGAAGAAATGATTTGGAGAACTTGGTGACAACTGGTAAGATCGAGGGTAACAGACCAAGGGGAAGACCTAGAAACAAGTATCTGGATGGCTTGGCCTTGTGGCATGGTCGAGACAGAAACACGGAACTGATCCACGACTCTGTTGATCGAGTGAGATGGCAGAACATGACCGCCCACGCTTACCGGCATGGCACATGATAGATGGATGGATGGAGGTAAACAAAGTTTAGTTAGTCGACCACAAGTTCTGAAGTGATGACGAGAGGAACGGCATTCTCAGTTGTGTTATAGAGCGAGATTATAATGTCAATTTGTTGATATAGATATATCGGCGGACATCGATCCAGTCTGTGATTATATAATCTCCATCAGCAACGAAAATTGCTATATGGTATTCTATTAATCATATTTAGCTTAGATTATGATTAGTGATAGAATGTATGATAAGTGCGGTGATAGAAAGTATCATAGGAGCGTCGGCACCAGTAGCCAATTGTGTAGTTTAAACTAGCCTGTGTGATATATCATTTAACTCAGGGAGTTAAGGCCAATGTAGTGGGACACTATTCAGAGAGATTGAGGATGGTGGGGAGGGATGGGGGGATGTGAAATGGTAGGATCTTCCAGTAGGGCCTCTGCTGAGTTTCTACCCCCTTCCTTTAATCTTTCCTTGTTTTACCATGACTCAGATAATGTGATGAGCTATTTGGCCGTATAACAGAGTTCGGTTCTATGTTATAGAGCTGAGTGCTGCTATCGGCCTACAATCACCTAATGAAGGTCAGAATTGAGTTGCTCTCACCAGGGTGTTCTATTCTACAGGTTCCATCTGAGTGTGCTTCGATATTCCACAGTGAAGCTAGAAACACAGTTATTGAAAATGATGGCTTGCAAACTGAAGACAGAGATTTCTGAGAGGCATCTTAAATTGGGTTTATACCCTATTTGGTCTGCGGGAACCTGGCTTCAGCTGAGCCGGACATGCTAATGATATGTGTGTTTATTAAGTGATAGCTTGATCACTGAACAGTCAGAACATTATAGATAACACAGATACCAGGCACACTCATATAACTATATACATACCTGGAACATTTAGATTGTGTTATTGAGATGGGGAATCTGTTATCACCAGTGACAATAGAACAATTAAGATTTCCCAAGTAACAGTAACAATAGTGATAGAATTCTGTTATTAACAAACAGTTAATAGCATAGAAGATTCCCAGAGTTTAGAAAATTGAAGAACAGCATTCGACAGTGTTCGACATGGATGTCCAAGCATCCTAATGGTTCGAGAGACAACGGAGAAAGTCGTCACGTGACCGGAGAAGCATCACCTGGGTGAGGTTGTCTGTGCGGAATACATGGTGCTGGTGTGTGCTCAGCACAATGATGAGAATGACTTTTGCTCCTGAAACACTGATCTGAGTCTATATACACCTTAGAATATACGACCCACATTCTACACATTATATACACACACACACACACTTCTCCCACATATACTCTTTGCTTTAATGAATTTATTGTATTTATTTGTTGAAGCTAGAGTTGTCAAGTATGTTATGTTGGGGAAGAATGAGAGGGGGCATGATCCAGGGGTGAGTAAGAGTGAGAAGAAGGTGTCTTTAGACTGAGCGAGTGTTGTGGGCGGAGTCTGGTGCATATCTAAAGAATAGTGATATTGAATTAAAATAAATGTGGGTGTTGATTCCCCTCACTCCAGGGACGACACTAAAGTAATAAAGCATTACTACTACGACATTTACACTAAGACAACACCGCAACTTAACACACCTAAAGTCAGTAAACGCAAACAAATCACGTCATCACCACGACTTATCACACAACTGTCCAAGACGAAAGAAGACACCTGGCCGCACTCTTGTTTGTTCACACCAAACACTGGACATGCCCCCGCTGCACTCCTTGGTGCTCACACCCCAACACTGGACATGACCTGGCACCACCAAGTTACAAACCTGCCCACCCAGGGATGCAGAGGTGTTTCCAAGGCACCAGGGCCAGGTTCTATACTGGCCAAGACCTACTAACACGTCCTAGTCGTGCGTCCTGGGCAACAGGTTCTTTCGGGGTCCTGGCTAACGTAGTAGGATCGCTGATTCTTCCGAAGTCGGAGAGTATCTGCCTGCACGGCGAGGAACTACCAGTCTGCACACCAATAAGCCAGACATGGGACAACGGATATTCACGCAAACCTCAGGTCCTGTATGACATTACACTGATTTTGGACAATAGGATTCTTCATCAGACATACAGGGCTTCACGCTGGAGTTCACAGCCAGCGAACACAAGCAAGCAAGCCTGCCCACTCAACTACTTATGAAAGAAGAGGGAGAGGAAAAATAAAAAGGAGGAATAAAGAAGAAGAAGAAGAAGAAGAAGAAGAAGAAGAAGAAGAAGAAGAAGAAGAAGAAGAAGAAGAAGAAGAAGAAGAAGAAGAAGAAGAAGAAGAAGAACAAGAAGAAGAACAAGAAGAAGAAGAAGAAGAAGATGAAGGAGATTGAGAAAGAATGAGCGGGAAGGATGAAGTACCCCAGAAGCCGGAATGGGTATGCCTAATGACGAGGGACACTGGTATTAGGGAAAGCTGATCTACACGCTAAAATATGTCCAGTGCATTAGAAGTATGAGCTCTTGTATGGGCTACGCTTGAGTTCAAAGCAGGGGAACGCAACAACAGCAACAATAAAAAGGGGGAATCCCCGAACTTCAAAGAAAACTGGCATTTCTTCTTCTTGTTCTTTCGTTCGCTTGAAATATGACTACAACTGCAATTTTGTCTCTTGTATGAATCTAACAGTCTTTTTTTTAGTTCACTCAGCGGTCCATAGAGTTTATCTTCCACTGTTGTGTCTCTAGGCCAGAAGGTTCGTCTGGTTATGTTGTAGTTTGGGCAGTCCTGGAGTATGTGCTCTGCTGTCTGTGATGCCAAACCACATGTGCACATGGCTGTGTCACCAATCTTGAATTTTGTATACATGTGGTTGCGTAATCTATTGTGTCCTGTTCTGAGGCGCAGAATAATGACCTGTTCTGGTCTGTCCATAACGTGGTAGTCGTCTTGAGTAGGGTATGGTGGCCTTCTGACCGATTTGATCATTCTTTTCTTCTGGTGGAATGTAATGGGCACATCAGGCTGTTCTTCTTTTGCTCCTTCCTTAGCCAATCGATCAGCTCTGTCGTTTCCGAGTACTCCACAGTGGGATGGTATCCATTGTATGGTGACCTTATGCTGACTGCTAAGTTCAGAAAGTAGTGTCCTTAGAACTGGTAATTTCCCAGACAGGAGTGCCTCTATTACTGATTTTGCATCTGTCAATATTACCACAGGTTGTCTACCATGGCTGGTATTTTGTAATTTCTCTATTGCTATCTTAATTGCCTCAATTTCAGCATCATAGTTATGGCAGTACTTTCCTGCTGGAACTCTGGCCGTGTCCCTAGTATTATTTGGGTATTCTATATATTATCCCGCTCCTCCATTTCGAACAGCATTTTGCGCTGACCCATCTGTGTAGACTCGGACCCAGAGGTCCTGTGGGTATTCGTCACCAAGGAAGCTGAGAGTGGCTGTTCTGCGATGTACACTGTTCTGTTCTTCCTTGTCAAATATTCTTTTCACTTTTGTCTGGATTTGTAGCGAAAGTCTATGTTCATCTTTCCATGGATGTCGCTCTGGAATAGTTTCTGAAGCTGAAATGAGTTGAGTTGAGTTGAGTTGAGTTATTAACCAACATCACTGCACTCAGGACATTCCCATACGTGCTCTGCCCCTCGTTCAACAGCCAGTGAAGAGTCACACTACTAATTGTTCCCACCGCTATCTGATTAAAAGTTCTCCTGGTCTTCCCTCTCAGTTTTGAGATTCTTCCAGAACCCCTGCCGATCACCCGCAATCTCATTCTTTCCACATATGGGTTCTCAATCTGTTCCTGCGCCTTCTCCACCTGGCGCCACAATCGCACGACCACCTCCCCCTTGTTCATAGGCAATCTGCCACCAAGAGGTGCATTCCCTGCTGGTCTATCAGCCTGTTCATCCCCCTCCCCCGCATGGCCAGGGCAACATATCCATACAATTCTCACAATCTGTGACCTCTGAAGCGACGAGAGCCATTCCACACGAAACATTCCTTTCTCCACCTTACTAAGCATACTCTTTGAATCCGTAATGAATACAACGTGTGTTGCAGTAGTCTCCTCTAGCCAATGGAATGCCGCTGTTACTGCCTCCACCTTCATTCTCATGCTGGAGGTCGGTGTCTCATATGCCAGACTCTCCTGAAACTGAAATACTTTGGCCAAATTAAACGTCACATTTTCTTGTTAAGGGATCATGTTTGTGAAAGAGGAGGCAGCGGTCGACCAGCACAAAGATAAACACGGGACATTGCAGCTTCCTTGGACATAAACATTTCCGATACATGGGGACTGGCAGAGGATCAAGAATCTTTTCGGTGAGCCGTGATGAGAGCAACAGCCTACATAAGATATGCTATACAGTGATGATATCTCGAATGAAGGTGGCATTTATAAGACACTGTCATTTGTATAATTTTATAGCATGCCTAATGTGCGAGTTCGCAATTTTAAATACACTGAAGCAGTGGGCTAGCGTCGCTGGGGGATGTTAGTTTCCGCATCTGACTAAGACGCTGTGGAGTTGGAATTGGAATGTTTATAAAATCGTTGGTTTCTAATAATATCAAACGCCCCATTTATATCTTACTAGCTGACACGGCCCGGCTTCGCCCAGACTCTGGTGGGGAGCATCTCATTTAATTCATATAAGTAGTCATATAAGCTCCCGTTCCCGACTGTCTGTCTGTCTGTCTGTCTATCTATCTGTCTGTCTGTCTGTCTGTCTGTCTGTCTGACCCGGCCCAGCCCATGGTGGAGAGCATCTCATTTAAATCATATAAGTAGTCATATAAGATCCCGTTCCCGACTATCTGTATGTCTGTCTGTCTTGGGTAAATGGAGGAGGAGGAGGAAGAGGGAGGTGGAGGAGGGAAGAGGAGGGAGGAGGAGGGAGGAGGAGACAGGAGGAATAGGAGGGAGGAGGAGGGATTAGGAAGAGGAGGGAGGAGTAGGGTGGAGGAGGAGGGGGAGGAGGAGGGAGGAGGAAGAGGGAGAAGGAGGGAGGAGGAGATCGCAGGAGGAGGAGGAGGAGGAGAGGGAGGAGGAGGAGGGAGAGGGAGGAGGAGGGAGGAGGAGGAGAGAGTAGGCGGAGGGAGGAGGCGGAGGGAGCAGGAAAAGGGAGGAAGAGGGAGGAGGAGGAGGGAGGAGAAGGAGGAGGGAGGAGTAGAGAGTGCGAGGAGGGAGGAGGCGGAGGGAGGAAGAGGGAGGAGGAAGAGGGAGAAGGAGGAGGGAGGAGAAGGAGGGAAGAGGATGAGAGGGATGAGGAGGAAGAGGGAGGAGGAGGAATGTGAAGGGAGGAGGAGGGAGGAGGTAGAGAGAGGAGGAGGAGGGAGGAGGAGAATGGAGGAGGAGGGATGAGGAGGAGAGGGAGGAGGAGGGGGAGGAGGGGGAGGAGGAGGGAGGAAGAAGGAGGAGGGAGGAAGACGGATGAGGGGGAGGAGGGAGGGGTAGGAGGGGGAGGAGGAGAAGGGAGGAGAAGGGAGGAGGAGGAGGGAGCAGGAGGAAGGAGGAGGGAGGAGGAGGAGGAAGAGGGAGGAGGAGGAGGAGGAAGAGGGAGGAGGAGGGAGGAGGAAGAGGGATGAGGAGGGAGGAGGAAGAGAGAGGAGGGAGGAGGAGGGAGGAAGAGATAGGCGGAGAGAGGAGGAGGAGGGAGGAGGAGGAGTAGGGATGAATAGGAGGGAGGAGAAGGGAGGAGGAGGGATTAAGAGAAAGAGGGGGGAAAGGGGAGAAGGAGGAGGGAGGAGGGAGGAGGAGGAGGAAGAGGGATGAGGAGGGAGGAGGAGGGAGGAGGGAGGATGAGGAGGAGGGAGGAGGAGGAGGAGGAGGGAGGAGGGTGAAGGAGGAGGAGGAGGGGGAGGAGGGAGGGGGAGGAGGAGGGAGAAGGAGGAGGAGGGAGGAGGGAGGAGGAGAACGTAGGTGGGGGAGGATGAGAAGGGAGGAGGGAGAGGGAGGAGGAGGGAGGAGGAGGAGAGAGGAGGAGGGAGGAGGCGGAGGGAGAAGGAGGAGGGAGGAAGAGGTAGAAGGAGGAGGGAGAAGGAGGGAGGAGGAGACAGGAGGAGGGATTAGGAAGAGGAGGGAGGAGTAGGGTGGAGGAGGAGGGGGAGGAGGAGGGAGTAGGAAGAGGGAGAAGGAGGGAGGAGGAGAGAGGAGGAGGAGGAGAAGGGAGTAGGAGGAGGGAGAGGGAGGAGGAGGGAGGAGGAGGAGAGAGTAGGCGGAGGGAGGAGGCGGAGGGAGCAGGAAGAGGTAGGAGGAAGAGGGAGAAGGAGGGAGGAGAAGGAGGAGGGAGGAGGAAGGAGGAGTAGAGAGTGGGAGGAGGGAGGAGGCGGAGGGAGGAAGAGGGAGGAGGAAGAGGGAGAAGGGAGGAGGAGGGAGGAGGTAGTAGGATGATTGATTGCCATCCCACCAGGTTAATATGTTATCGCGGACCTCAGAGAGAACTGTCTATGTAGAAGACCATTTCCTGGACGTACGTATTTTGGGAGGGGGAGGAGGGAGGAGGGAGGAGGAGGAAGAAGAAAAAAAAACTACGACAGTTGGCATCTCTGGAATGAAAGGAAGGCGTGTAGAAAATTTCATCTCAATCGGATGGGCCGTTCGCGAGCGTATAAAGGACATACGGACAGAGATACATAAATACATACAGAGATACATAAGCACATCCTAATTTATATATAAGATGTCGTAAGATGGGATATATACTTTCAGATACGATCGGGAAACTGAAGGTCCTGTGTGAAAGTTGCTCTTGCTAATAATGTCATGGCTGTTGGAAATCGCAAAGAGTATATAGAAAGTTATATATGTTTTACCTGGGCCCTAGAGGAGATAGTTACTATGTAACCTACAATGCCTGCTATAAGAAGCAACTTGGAAGAGGTGGGGGGGGGGACTGACCATCTAATTTCATTGAAATCTTTAGCTTCAAAATCTAACCAACCATCAACAGATCTAAAGATATAGAACGAAGTATGATATGTAGAAGACACGGAGGCAGTTGTATGAGAAAGCAAAAGGCTTGGAGGAGTTGGTTGAAGACCTTTGCTCCAATGGAGGACATGGGCATCAGCAGCAGAAGAAGAATACCGCGACGCTGCTGACCTGACAAAACTGTAATGGGGTTGAGAACTAAACCACAGACAGAGTGCTCGTTACACTGGAAGACATTTCTGGAGGAATAAACCTTGTACGCCATAGTTGGAGTCGTTGACCTTGGAAATAAAGAGATGCATAACTAGGGGTGGCATACTGCTCTCGAAAGGAAAAGTAAGCAGATGACGAAAGATATCAAAGCAGGTTCACTTCCGACAACATGCTAATGTTAATTTCTATCTAGTATTATGTTTTATTCCTTCATTCAATGTATACACAAGAAAGGTGCTATCTAGAAAGACAAGGAAACAATTAAAGGCCTGCCTCTCCGTCCGCTGATCGTGTGTTCGAATAGCTCTCGAGGCGATGACTTTAAAAAAATCATCTGGGCTCCCAGGTTGATCGAGCCTAAAACGGATATCGGTAAATATTCTGGGAAGTAAAGGTGGCTGGAGTGTTTGTTCTATACAATATGAAACTAGTATCATATGCAACAAAGCGTGGAAAGTGTCACGGAAAATAAACTTGTTAGTTGCGATCGATGACAAACAAGACCCGACATTGGTCTGCAAAAAACAGGCGACCCTTTGATGTTGTACACACTGAGAAAAATACGTCGTTAAAACTGTCTACACACGATCGGCATTTCTAACTGAGAAACAGAATACGTCGCGTCAAAATGTCTACACAAAGTCGGCGAATCTTTATGATGTGGGTTGTTCGAGAAACGAATAACAACGCCAAACGTCTGCCAAGGCGGTAGTAGCCTTTGAAGTGCTAGACGGAAAGTCTGGCCAGACGCGGGATGGATTCTGTGATGTGGGGAATTCTCTGGTTCACAGACAGACTGAACTATTGATGTACGGGACAAAGAATTTCCCCAAATGAAAGCAAATTTGACGGCGGATTGACTCCAGTTAGTCTAGAACAGGAGGAGGAAACCAAATTCTGGACGGATCATCGTCTAGACTTTTTGGTGACGTCACTCCAGCCCAATATAAAAAGCGTTGCGGTCAACAAGTGGAGTTAGTCGATCAAGAATTCTGAAGTTTGGAAAGATCGGTGCAGTTTTCCGAGTTGTGTTCAACGAAAGAAACTAGGGTGTCAAATTGTTGATATTTATCGGCGGACATAGATCCAGTCTGTGATTGCCTAGTTTCAATTAGCAACCGGAATAGGCATATGGTAGGCTATTAATCATATCTAACTTAGAGTATGATTAGGAATAGAGTACAGTACTGTGCGGTGATATAATGTATTATAGGTGTGGTGATATAATGTATTATGATTAGTGATAGAATGTTCTATAAGTGCGGTGCTAGAAAGTATCATAGGAGCGTCGGCACTAGTATCCTATTGTGTGGCTTCAACTAGCTTGTGTGATATATCATTTTACTCAGGGAGTTGAGGACAATGTAGTGGGATTATAATTAGAGAGATTGAGCATGGTTGGGAGAGAGGAGAGGAATGTGAACTGGTAGGATCTTCCAGTAGGGCATCTGCTGGGTTTCTACCCGTTCCTTTATTCTTTCCTGGTGTTGCCATGTCTCAGATCATATGATGAGTTATTTGGCCGTATGACAGAGATCGGATCTCTGTTATAGATCTGAGTGATGCTATTGATAGAAAAACCAATGACCAAGTACTACAAGAGACAAATGAAAATCGTAGATTGATTAGAGAAATTAGACGTAGACAGTCAAAATTTTTTGGACATGTTATGAGAAAAAATGGACTGGAGAACTTAATGACAGCTGGCAAGATCGAAGGGAACAGACCAAGAGGAAGACCGAGAGGAAAATACCTGGATGGCTTGGCCACATGGCATGGACGAGACAGGAACACTGAGCTGATCCACGACTCTGGTGATCGAGTGAAATGGCGAATCATGACCGCCCACGCTTTCCGGCATGGCACATGATTGATTGATTGATGCTATTGGCCTACACTCACCTAATTCCGGCCATGATTGAGTTGCCCTCACCATAGTATTCTCTATTCTACAGGTTCCATTTACAGGTCCATGTATGTGTGCTATGATATTCAACAGTGAAGCTAGAACACAATTTAGAAGATGATGGCTCAGAATTTGAAGACAGAAGTTGCTGAAAGGCCGCTACATTGGGCTTATACCCAAGTTGGTTTGCGGGAACCTGGCTTCTGCTGAGCAGGACACGCTGATGAGATTTATGTTTAGCAAGTGATAGTTGTATCACTGAACAGTCAGAACATTGTATATATACACTACTGATACCAGGAACATTCATACAAATTTATAGAAATACCTAGAACATTCAGCTTGTGGTGTTAATATGGGGAATCTTTAAAACCAGTGACACTAGATCCATTAAGATTTCCCCAGTAACAGTGACAATAGGGTTAGAATTTTCTGATTAACAATCAGTTCAATAACAGAGGAAATTCATAGTGTGAATCAGATTGAAGACTCTCATTAGACAGTGTTTGTCATGGATGTCCAAGCATCCTAGTGGTTCAACGGAGGAACTCTTCACGTGACCGGAGAAGCATCACCTTGGTGAGGTTGCTTGTCTGGAATACATGGTGCTAGTGTGTTCTCAGCACTATACTCATGAACACTGATCTGAGTCTATATACTATTTAGAATATACGTCACACATTCTACACTTTATACACACACACACACTTCTCCTACATATACTCTTTGCTTTAATAAATTTTTTGGTTTTATTTGTTGAAGCTAGAGTTGTCACGTATGTTATGTTGGGGAAGAATGAGAGAGGGCATGATCCAGGAGTGAGTAAGAGTGAGAAGAAGGTGTCTTCAGATTGAGGGAGTGTTGTGGACGGAGTCTGCTGGATATCTCCAGGATAGAGATATTGAATTAAAACAAATATGGGTGTTGATTCCCCTCACTCCAGGGACGACACTAAAGTGGTAAAGAAGAACAAATAACTACTACGACATTCATTCTTTACACACACGACAGAAAGGGCCATTCGCTTTACTATGCTTCTTTCTGATGTGTGGCGTTGGTGATCATGTATATCTACAGCCTTCTGTCTCATGTACAGCTAATAATTTCTGATATCAATGTCCTTTTAGTTTACTTTACTTAAAATAAAACATTTATGATAAGCTGAAACTTCTGGTCATGTTGACAGCAAAAATGTGAGCATGAAACAATATCATTAGTGAAAGATAATCTTCAGTTTTATCATTTGTTTCCTTCATCACAGAATGCCTTCCACGTCAGAAATTGTCACTGCATTTGCACGTGTTACTGACATTTCCCACATTTCCCATTCTTTCAACCATGCGATGTACTTCCCAGTGACAATTATTTTTTTTTTTAAATTCCTTTTATAAATGTCTGCCTTGCTAAACCGATAGAAGTGTGAAAATCACATATGACGCTTTAGCCACAAGGTGTGATTTTCTGTATTAACTGTTATGTATTACTTTCTATGTGTCACTGAAGTCGTCTTCTTCTTATAGTCCACGCGGCGTGACTTTGATGACCATGTCTGTCCACAGCCCCCTGTCTCTTGTTCTGCAAATCATTTCTGATACTGACGAAGTTCTTCCATGCTATGGTGTCAAACTGTCCAGCATCTTCTGTCTTGGTCTCCCTTAGCCTCTCTTTATCAACAGCTTTCCAGTTGTGACGACATACTCTAGCTTTCTCCTTTCTCGTGACATGCTTAAAGAATGTGGACTGTCTTCTTCAGAATAAATAAAACTACTATGATTGTATATCAGCTAACGTTACCAATAAATGGTTTTTAGAAGCTACTATACGTCTATACAATTTACAATTCTCTTGTATCTGTTCTGTGTCTTTCCTTTTCTCGTTTTTTGTTGTTGTTGTAAGTTAATACTTGTGTTCTTTCGTTGTTCATTAGCACAGGATTATCGAACCCTTCTATTTAACACAGTTAACGCTAAACTAAAATTAGGTCACACTTACCAACATCAATCATGTCTCTAAGATTTGAAATAGGCGAACGTAAAAAGTTTTGTTTTCAGTGAACACTAGAAGTCAAACAAGCTGGGACTACTGGCTGATGTACAATAAAAAGGCAACCACTGAGAGCAACCGGTATTCCTAGTTAGTAGCACGCCGTTGTAATCAGTTGTAAACATCCGCTCCAACACTCGATAGCAGTATATATAAACAAAGTGTTGTGCTAATAAATGTCAACAGTGGCCTGCGCTATTAATATCAATATTTAAACCTCTTGACACAGATACCAATATGAATATGCCCTATGGAAAATGAGATCACGATACTGGTATACATGTACGGTTGAATACCGAAAGCCTAGAGTAAGCCCAAAGTAAAAGTCCTCACAACTAATAGTTATACATTTCAGAATAACAACACTTCCCTAGAAAACCCACACAACAGACGCGGCATCGATATAGACATTCTACGAAAAATAACATTCATGTTAAAATAACTATACAAACATGACCTACATACACAGATTGCCATATCTTCAAGGACATTACATTCAGAGCAATTAGGTTAATGTGAAGCACCCTTGTGGTAAATTGCGTGTGAATTAACCACATTGAATATATATAATGTGTTTATTATGTTGAGATTAGAGCTGTAAACGTGAATCACATCAGACAGACAGACAGATGTTTGTGGGATTTAAATTATTTGCATGTCCTTTACAGGACGTTGCAATTACAACATCATGTACTCTGAAGTCGGAGTGGGTTTGTCTGATGGCGAGGGACACTGTTATTAGGGAAAACTAACCCACAGATAAAATTCAGTCCATCACTACTATAAATAGTGTGTATGGACTACGCCTGAGTTTAAAGCGAGCAAGCTGGGAAAAAGAAGCATGTATTGGCGGTTTGTAATTTATTGGTGGTTAAGACAAGAACACAGTGTTGATTTACTGGTGGTCGAGACAAGAACGCAGAGTTAATTCACGATTCTGGTGATCGCGTGAGATGGCGAAACATGACCGCCCACGCTTATCAGCATGGCATATGATGATGATTTACTGAGCAATGTTAGTTCTGTCGTTTGCCATTGTTTTCTTAACGCCCAATGCCTCAAACCTTAAAAATCAACGTAAAGCAGTATGCTTCCAAATCCCCCACAACCAGTTTCTACCCCTAGACTTGGCATTACGGGGATGAATGAAACTCCGCGACTGACAATCCCCTAAGCCTAAGCTTGCTTGCCAGGTTTTGTGTAAAGAGACATGTAATCGTGGGGTAGTGCCTCAAGTTTCCCCACTGGGTAACACAAACAAAGCCCCGAAACGCCTGGAGTTGACAGATTAGATCTTTAGTGCTGGAAAAACCTATGGAAAATTCATACATAGTTATATTTGAAACAGCACTTGTAGTACATTTAGTGATTTTCCGATTATGAGTATAACACTTCCGCTTTTGATTTGTCATCTCTATTTGTCCGCTTTCTTTTGTACACAACAGCATATACCGTATATACCTTCGTTATATTTTCCATAAAAATATTAAACAGAAGATTTAATATGGAAGCAAAATTTGTCGCAAGGGCTTAATTGTAATTTGATATACTGAATTTATTTAAAAGCCCATTAACGTAGGCAATAACCTCCAGTAGTTTAAAAACATGTTTTTGTGGCGAACTATCCCTGGCCTAGACGTTAACGTCTGTCTCCATAATCCCGTATATTCTCGCGAGTAACGTAACCTGCGTGAGAATCGGTAGCGGTTCTCGCCGCGTTGGTAACTTAACGGGGTATGTGAGCCGGTCGCTCAGAAAGCAATGGCAAACTACTGAGCGTAATCTTGCCTAATATATCAACAGCAGCTGAAAAATGCTGATGTTGACTGTAACGTCCTGTAAGGGATATGCAAAAAAAACCAAAAAAAACCACTCACATTAGATTCATTACATATGTCAGAAATTATGGGAGCTGCCGCCAAGTTAAGTACTGTCACGGGCGAGCAACTCAATTTGTCAGAAGTGGCTGAATTACTTTCCCGAACGTTGCCGGGAGAGCACCCAAAATTTCACGAAGTGACTATTTTTTGACACCGGACAGGCAACCAATTTGTCAGACGACTAATTTGATTTCCAGGCTTGCCGTACAATAATCAGTAGTTACTGTTTCTCATAATGATATTTCTTTTTTGGGTGACGGATAAGATCCTTTGAACTCCAAATCCCAGAGAAAAACTCGGGATCAAATCTATACGGCTGAAATAAAGATTAAGCCCCTGGATACCCAAGAGTACAGCTGAGATTGGCTCGTTACTATGTATGATTAGCTGGTCTTGGTATCCCCAAGGAGTGGGAAAGAGAAAGTTAGATGCCTAGATATATGACTACTATTGGACTAATTCCGTGGCAAAGGTGTCACGGACGCAGTTCGTGATCCCGCATACTCGCGTTTGAAACATAGCTGAGGGCGATTTGGCAGAAGACCGCGTCGCGTTGTTTATTTTTTATGAAATGGTATGGGTGCCGATCGTTCAGAAAGCAGTGGTAAACCACTGAACGTAAACTTGCCAAGAAACCACAACAGCAAAGAATGCTGGTGTTGACTGCAACATCCTGTAAAGGATATGCAACTAACTTTTTAACTGGACTACTAGACAAGGCAAGTTTCCCCCCTGACAAATCTCCCCTTCCTTGATTGTAATAAATCACCCACCAAGGAAAGCAATGCAATTGCTTCCCTTGGAAAAAAGTGTAACTTTTAAACTATGAGCTAAAACAAAGTACAACTTTGTATTTACTATTAATATTAAAACAGAAACTGATTATCTGCAGGATGATGATGATAATGAATAATATAAACATACATCACAAATGCAATGCAATACGTAACTGCTGTTGATGTTTGAGGAATGACATCGGAAATACAGGTGAGATGATGCCTCAATTGACTCTAATGAAGATTAGCTAATCGGTATTATGAACCACTGTCCAGTTCTGACTCCACATGGTTTCTCCTAATTGTCACTGAACGAGATCTCTAGAAAATCTGGCGCTCTTGGTGAGCGCGGATCCTCCGAATATTCAAGTCTCATTTGAAACGTTTCCTCACCGAGAATTTATACAAATCATCGTATCTAATTGCTATCCTTTGATTCTTTGATCTCACGTTTAATTCCCCGAATCGCACGTCGTGTTGTTTCACACCTACGATGGTTAATACTCTCCAGCCAGTCATAAATTAGCCCTGATCGACTGGCCATCTCACGCATGTTGACCGATAGAGACGTCTCTATTCTGTCTGAATTTCACACCTTTGATCTACTACGCGGTTCCATCCCGTCTATCGTCTACGCGAAGCAGTATGCGAACTCACGCTTTGCCGTCCCTTCTCTGGGTTGTGGAACCTCAAACGTGCTAAATGTGTGATTAGCTTCTTAAAAATCTAGCCTGTGATCGTTTTGAGTGTCGGCTTTTTTGCTGGCGTAATCCTTCGTCATAGCTGGATAGCCGCTTAGAAGTGTAATTTAATCTTTATTCCTATAATTCCCAATTATTCTATTGTTTAATACTTTCTTGTGGTATGAGAAGTATTCTGGTGAAATCGCGGCAATCTATGATAACCTATACACTGTTAGAAACAGCCCGTTAGTAATACCTTAGTAACAATATAATTACATAATGTCTACCTTGGGAATTAAGCGAATCGATGACAAAAGAGGGTATAGAGAAAACTACTTCTTCTTCTTATTCTTCTTCTTGTTCTTCTTGTTCTTGTTCTTGTTCTTCTTCTTCTTCTTCTTCTTCTTCTTCTTCTTCTTCTTCTTCTTCTTCTTCTTCTTCTTCTTCTTCTTCTTCTTCTTCTTCTTCTTCTTCTTCTTCTTCTTCTTCTTCTTCTTCTTCCTCTTCTTCGTTGGGTGTGTGTGGGTGGGTGGGTGGAGGATGTGTGGGTGGGTGAGTGTGTGTGGGGTGGGGATGTGTGTGTGTGTGTGGTAGGGGAGATGTGTGTATGTGGGGGATGTGTGAGTGGGAATGGGTTGGTGGAGGAATACATGTATGCCTGGGGTGTGTGCGTGGTTTAGGGGTGTGTGTGGGCGGGGGATGTGTATGTGTGGTGGGTGAGGGATGTGTGGGTGGGTGTGGGATATGTCTCATAATATGGTAGTATACATTGTCTATGTTTACAACATTCATCTGACAATGTTTTTTTTTTCCCTATGTAAATGCATCATGCATTATTGATGAACGAAAGATGAGTGACTGGAAGGGCCGAATGTAAGACGGGCCTGCGGGCCCAATTTATAACCCATCGAAAATAAAGATCAATCAATCAATCAATCAATCAATCAATATTATTATTATTATTATTATTATTATTATTATTATTATTATTATTATTATTATTATTATGGCCTTTCAATGGAACAGGGGCCTCAAACCATCCCCTGCCTAGTTCTCATATCCTTGAGGCTAGCTCCAATTCCATTCCCCTAAGTCGCACAGTCGATTGAAATATTATTATTATTATTATTATTATTATTATTATTATTATTATTATTATTAGTAGTAGTAGTAGTAGTAGTAGTAGTAGTAGTAGTAGTAGTAGTAGTAGTAGTAGTAGTAGTAGTAGTAGTAGTAGTAGTAGTTGTTGTAGTAGTAGTAGTAGTAGTAGTAGTAGTAGTAGTAGTAGTAGTAGTAGTAGTAGTAGTAGTAGTAGTAGTAGTAGTAGTAGTAGTAGTAGTAGGCCGGTCTCCCTGACGTAGGTGGTTAACGTCTTTCTCCGTAATCCCATATATTCTCGTGAGTAACGTAACATGCGCGAGAATATATATATAAGGATCACGCCACTGGTTCATATAAGGATCACATCACTTCCATCACGTCAATGGCTTGTCTTTCAGTATGCCACAGAAAGAACTTTTGTCGTTAGAATGTTATCAGGACTAGGCTTGGGCAGTGACAGGATCCCACTCGACTGCAATAGTACAGTGACAGGATCTCACTCGACCACATTAGTACAGTGACGGGATTCCACTAGACTACATTAGGACAGTGTCATGATTCCTTTATCAAATGCTGACTAATTTTAATCAGGATGTAAAAAAAAATTGTGCAAGCTTATGGATAATAATAGATGCCATTTGTTTGCAGAAGTTGGTTTGCATGTTGCACTCATCTCCACAACCGTCAAACATTTTATCAGACCTATTTTTAAACAAAAATTCACAAGATTCTTGAATGATAGATATGCAAATTGTTTTCTTTACTTAGTGGCGTAGAAGAAACGCAGACAAACAAACCTATAGGATCTTACAAATGAATAGATAGTCTGTTATAAACATCACAGTGGAACGAAATGAAGGTAAGTGAAGTGACTGTCGTGCGTTCTATATCTTTGCGCAGTTAAACCAATTTCACACGCACACAAATGCACACACACGCACACACATGCACACACATGCACACACACACACACACAAACACACACACACAAACACACACACACACACACACACACACACACTAAGAGTGTTGAATTTGCACAGTTTCCTGAAGCCTTTCGCTCTCTATATCCGAGCAAAGACGGTTATTACTTCTGTTCCAAGGACTGGTACTTTTATTCACTGAGAATGGACTGGCCAATCTTACTGTCAGTCCTATACAGAATGAAGTATTTATAGATTATTTTGGGCTGTGCGTGAGACATCTGCTGTGCAGCAGTGAGATACTTAATTGACTTTCCGTCCATGAACCGCAGGATCAAGATCTGGAGGGCTCGTGCATACTTGAAAATAAGTACCATCTGCATCAAGCTATATTCAGAGAAAATGGTGACAGACTAAAGAGGGGCAAATCATGGACGAGTTGGGTGGAATATGTTGTCAGGCAGGTCTGCAACTTTACCAATGTCACCTTGGCAAGGAATGGGTGCCTGTTCCTCCAGCGCTTACTTGCACCATTTCCTGCTTTGTCACGCTTGACAGGAGGCGCAGAGAGCAGAATCCTGCTGCTGTCAATGCAGAGGTCAATGCGCTCATCAATTAACATTCCGATGATTCCGATGTGCTTACCTATCAGATGGATCTGTTATACAGCAGCAGAGAATTGCGTGGGCATTCACTGCTCGTTTAGCGGGCCGAACTATTCAAAAGGCCAGCGGTGCCCATTCTATGACTACGAGCAGCATGACGATGGAGGTGATGACGGTAACATGAGCTTCCATATTGCTAGAATCACAGCTGATACCAACGTTTGTGTACTAGGTGATTCAATAAGTGTGACCCGAAAGCTCAAGATGGGTTTTGTACGTAGACAGTGGACTAAATCGCCGTGGAGGTCTGTTGTCCATAGAGTCATCTTCATCTTCGTTCCGGGACATGCGAGAGTTTAGGGAAATAAACGAGCGGATAAACTTGCTAGCTCTGAATCCCCTGAAGATGGCCGGCCAGACCATGGATCGTACCGATATTAATATTATTTATTTACACCCTTAGAGAGATGTCGGGTTCTCTCCGCGTCGGTAACTTAGAAGTATGTGAGCCGGTAGCTCAGAAAGCAATGGCAAACTACTGAGCGTAATCTTGCCAAGAAATCAACAATCAGCTGAAAGATGCTGATGTTGACAGCGATGTCCTGTAAAGGATATGCGGAAGAGAGAGAGAGAGAGAGAGAGAGAGAGAGAGAGAGAGAGAGAGAGAGAGACAGAGAGAGAGACAGAGAGAGAGAGAGAGAGAGAGAGGAGAACTTTGACATCAGTAATTCGGAGTAATTCCACATGGTTGCCCAGAATGAGAGGCTTGGGAGTAAGAATTGGCACAGCCAGATTAAAAAAAAAAGTTGCATACCCCTTACAGGACGTTGCAGTCAACACCAGCATTTGTCAGCTGTTGTTGATATTCTTGACAATATTACGCTCAGTAGTTTGCCCTTGCTTTCTGAGCGACCGGCGCACACCACTAAATAACCAACGCGACGCGATCAGCTGCCGAATCTCGCGCAGCTGTGTTTCTCACGTGGATATACGGGATTGCGGAGAAAGTCGTTAACTCCTTGGCCAGGGAGAAAGTCCTCGTCAACCAACACAGAACTGGCACTATTAGCCGTTCCTGCACTATAATAACGCTGCATAACTTCGTGCTTACATTGTTTACAATTCCACAGCTTTACCGCAGTTCCATTGATTTTATTAACTGTAACTATGTTTACAACTGTAACTCAGTGTACTGTCTCGTTCTGTTAATCGTTGTATGCTTATATTCGTGTATTGGCCTTATTTCATCATCATCATCATCATCATCATCATCATCATCATCATCATCATCATCATCATCATCATCATCATCATCATCATCATCATCCAGTGCCTTGCCAGCTGGTGAAGGCGTTCGTCTCTCCACAGATCTCGGTATTTGATGTTCTGGATCAACTCTGCTGTTGATATTCCTTCTTACCACTGCATCAATCCATCCAGCATTGTCATTTCTCTTGGTTTGTCTCTGCCTCTCTCCCCCTTGATCTTTCCAGCTGTCACGATGTTCTCCAATGCCCATCTCCTCGTCACATAACCAAAGAACGCCTTTTATCTATTTCGTATTGTTGTATATAATGTCCTAGTTTAATTAGCCTCTTTCAGACTATAGTTGTTAGTAATGTTAGTTACTCTGGCAGTCCAAGAAATTCACAACATTCATCTCAGGAACCACATCTCTCATATCCGTTTCTGCCATGGTCTTTCTTATTTACTTTCTCTAATTCGTTATAAGCTATCTTTCAATTTTCGAATCTTCTTCTTCGTTCATCAGGAGTTTTTTTTCGGATGTGATTGCGTTGTGCCTGTTTACAGCAGAGCTGCGTTCTTGCGCCGTTAGGCCGACACATCCGACTTCTGCGGGCATTTGTTGACCGGGTTAACCTTCCCGGGGGTTTCTTAGGATGTTTGACTATCACTGTTGTAGTGTTATCCCCCATCCCAGCTGGTCCATATAGAACAGCCAAAGATCCTGGTCAGCCCTCAAGGGAAGGCAGGGGCAGACCATGGGCATTCCCCGCCATCCAAGGAGGCTTCCATACTTGCAGAGCCGATACATAGCGCTCTGGTACTGGGCTCACCCAAGGAATCGTCACGTCCTGCACATGGCTGCTTAGCCTCACTTCCGTATATTGGGCCTTCCGTTCACCATAGGCTGTTCTTCCGGAAACCAGAAGTATGCAGTCTGCAGATGACATCCACACAGTGAGCTTTCGATTCGGACTTTCCATGTAATGGATTTGCTAGCCAAGCAATATTCCATTTCGTGCCACTAGGACACTTTTCCACCTTTTATGAAGCCCACACAGTGGGCTTTTGATTCAGACTTTCCGCGTAATGGATTTGCTATCCAAGCAATATTCCATTTCGTGCCACTAGGACACTTTTCCACCTTTTATGAAGCCCACACAGTGGGCTTTTGATTCGGACTTTCCACGTAATGGATTTGCTATCCAAGCAATATTCCATTTCATGCCTCTGGGTCTTCATGCACCTTTAAATGTCAACCTGTATATAGTTAAAGTAATCTGCGGTCAACTTTAGCTTGTTGATATCTCCATAGAGCTTGTCCTCAAATGAAGCAGGTGTGGGCCAAAATATCTTTCTCTGTTCTGCATACGTTGGGCAATCCTGCAGCAAATGTTTTGCTGTCATTTTTCCAGTTCTACAATTACATTCATCGGTATCTCCTATCTTTAGTTTATTGAACAAGTGGTATTTCAGCCTGTTATGTCCTGTGCGGAGTCTGAAGATTGCTACTTGTTCTCTTCCGTCGAGTTTGTAATATGCATCATCCTTCTGATGGCCTGGATGCTCTGATTCCCATTTGGTTCTATAAGTGCTTTTTATCAACCTCTTTGCCTCATTATAAGTTATGTCTATGTCAGGCTGTGGTAGTCGTCCGCCCTCTTTTGCCAGTCTGTCAGCCTCTTCGTTTCCAGGTATACTGCAATGTGATGGGATCCACTGTATTACAACTTTTTTGGATTTCTGGCATAGACCATGGAGTGCTGCTCTTAGGTCAGTTAGTTCTGTGCTGTTATTGCTCTTCAGTATTGAGACAGCTGACTTTGCATCTGTGAAGATAGCTATTTGCTTCTCTTTACTTTTCTCCATCAGGAGCATTTCTGCTGCAGTTTTCAGAGCCTCTACCTCCGCTTTGAAGTTACTTGAAAATTTTCCAGTTGCCATTGAATGTGTTTTTTTCGCTCCATTTTTTAAATTTAGGAGAATTCCTCCTCCTCCATTCTCTATTGAATTTTTGGCTGATCCATCTGTATATGCATGGGTCCAATTCCTGCTTGGGTAATGTTCTTTTATGTAGTTTAGGGTTATTTCTCTTCTTTCGGTTTCATGCTGAGTGTTCTTTTTCTCAATACCAGGAATGTTTTCTATCATCTCAGGCAGTTGCTGCTGTCTCCAAGCTGGGAACTTGTGTGCATTGTGTATGGGCTTGACTGTTGATACGTTAAGAATAGGATCTGACCTAATCCTTCGTTTTGCAGTTTCTACAAAGTTGCTACGCTTCAGTCTTCCCTTTCCAAAACCATTAAATCTGTTGTACATAGGGTGGTCTGTCAATCTTCTAAATTTTTCTGCTTGTTGCTGGGCTCTGCTATCTCTTCTATCCTGCATTGGTTGTAAACAAGTGATCTTTTCTAATTCATTAATAGGCGTTGTCTTCAGGCTTCCAGTTATGATTCGCATTCCTTGATTTTGGACTCTACTTATTTTGTTAAAGTTTGACTTAGCTGCTGTTGCCCAAGCTACAATGCCATATTCCAGTACTGGCCTCACCCGCCCAGTATATAACTTCTTGAGAACTTTCTCATCTGCTCCCCATGTTGTACCAGCAAGCTTTTTCATGATTGCCATTCTTTGCCTTGCTCTTGTTCGATTTTTCTCAACCTGTGTCTTCCATGTCAGGCGACGATCAAAGGTGACTCCTAGATAGTTTGGATTTTCTTCATGGCGCAATATTTTTCCATTCAATACCAGCTTAGGTTGCTGAGTTTTAGTTGAGAGGGAGAACACTGTGCATGTTGTTTTCTCCTCACTTATCTTCACTAGCCATGATTTTGACCAGTCCTCTAGCGCTAATAGGGCTTGCTGTATTCTGCTGTTAGCTGTACTAATATATTCTTCAGATGTCCATATGGCTAGGTCATCTGCAAAGGATGATGTGTGTACTCTGGCTGGAAAATTTTCCGTGATGTCGTTTATATATGCTAGGAATAATGTTGGTGAAAGAACTCCTCCTTGGGGGACACCTTGCTCCAACAGCATCATTTTGCTAGTTTGTCCTTGTACTTTTGTCCTGGCAGTTCTGTTCTCAAGGTAGTGGCTGATCCATTTGTACATTTTCCCGCAAACATGCATTTTTTGCAGTTTTACTTTCAGTCCTTCCTTCCATACTTTATCAAATGCTTTTTCTAAATCTATCCAGACTGCTAGTGTGTGCTTTTTCTCTTGGAAGGCATCCTCTATTTCCTGAGCTATATAGGTTATTTGATCTTCAGTAGATCTGTACTTTCTGAATCCTGCTTGGTGAGGTGTTAAGAGTTGGTTTTCTTCCAGATGCCATGTTAGCCTGCCATTGATAATGCGTTCCATTAATTTTCCTACACAGCTAAGAAGACTGATAGGTCGATAGCCATTTGGTTCTTCCAGGTCTTTTCCTTTCTTTGGGACTGGTATTAGTATAGCTTCCTTCCATGCCTGTGGGACTATTCCCCTCTTCCAGCTGTAATTTAGGACTGCTAGTAGTTTCTTTTTTGCCTTAGTGCCTAGTCCTATTAGCATTTCATTTGTGATTCCATCCTTTCCTGGTGATGTCTTCTTTTTTAGGGTATTCATTGCCTGTTCCATTTCTTCCATTGTTAGATTTGCCATCATATATTCTGCTGCTGTCTCTGTATATGTATGATGTATCTGTTTATCTTTGATTGCTTTCTTCTGTTCGGCTGTAATATCAATGTGGTTTGCACTGGCATAGTGTTCCATTAGTGCATTTGCAGCCTTTTTTCCTGTAAGCAAGGCATTTCCTTGTTTAATTGTTATTTGTTTGTTTCTAGGTCCTTCATTGTTCATGGCTTTCACTAGTTTCCATAGTTTGTTTCCATCCCTGTCAAAATTCAGGTTTTCTGTTTTTTTCCTCCAACAATCTCTTGTTGTTTGATTTACTGTTCTTTTATATTTTGCTGAGATGGCTTTGAGAGAGATGTTCGCTTCAGTTGTTTGTTCTCTCTCTGCGGTCTTCCTAGCATCTTCAACTTTGTCCTCCAAAAATTGTAGTTCTTCAGTCCAGTATGGTTTGTAATTTTTCCTTGCTCCTCTTGGAATAGACTCAGTGGCCGCCTGTATTATTGCTCTGTTTAGACTTTCCACCATTTGCTTCATGTTGCCATATCGTGTATTTACGTTTTCACAATATTTGTCTGTTAGTATGGCAAATCTGTCCCAATCTGCTCGTTTGTAATTCCAACGGGGCAAAGGCTTTTGCTCTTGTGGAACATACTCCATATTTATTACAAGCTTGATTGGTCTGTGGTCACTACCTGCTAATTGGTCCAGCACATGGCGATCGATTTTGTGGAGGATGTCTCCTGTGCAGAAAGCTAAGTCTGGAGTAGAAGTGGTAAGCCATCTTCTGGAGTAGAAGCTCGGTGTGTCATCCGCTTTGTTAAGTAGATGGAGATTTGAGTCTATTTCCCAGTCCTCCACTTCATCTCCTCTTTTGTCAGTATCTGGGTATCCCCATCTTTCTGAACGGCTATTAAAGTCTCCGACAACAATGCAATTTGTGTCAGTTATTTCCATGTTTGAGAGTGTAAGATCCTTATCTGCCGGGCTATATAGATTGTAAATTCTTATTTTCACGTCCTTTATCATTATATCAACACCTATAATTTCCGTTTGGTTGTCAGAGATCACAGATACTTCGCTGCAAGGTATTGTATTTCGTGTAAGTATTACAACTCCTCCTTTGTGTCCTTCGCGGTCGAAACGTGTGGCCTGATATCCCTCGACTGAAAATGTGCGATTGGCGTTGAGGTGTGTCTCTTGAATGCATGCCACATCTATTCTATCTTTATGAAGACGCTGTGTTAGGGAGGCTTTCTTGTTATAAACTCCTTCTGCATTCCATTGTAGTATGTTGAGTGTCCGGGGTGTTTGGTCAATAGCTCTTAACCTACTCCTCTGTGCCTTGACTCCACAGCACAGGGGAAGGTGACCACCAGTAGTCATGGGTGGACCCCCTCGAGGCAGGGGGCCCGGCACTATCACCGCCTGATGGGACTTCACGGGATTAGCACCATAACGATTAATTTTCATCTGTGGCATCATGAAATGATAAAGTTACGTTGCACTTCTTTGTCAAGCCTGTGGCTCAGTACATCCGATTTCGACAAGCATTTGTTCGGGATGCTTTCCCTAGCCTTTGACTGTCCCCAGTCTACCTACAAGGCAGCAGGTTTGTGCGTCACTTCGTCTGGTCCCTCTCCCTTGACCTGTCCGACATGGGTGACCCTACCAGTAGCTGTGCTACCGTCGGCATAGCTCTTGGGGTCATTGGAACGCTCAAGCCCCTCTACCTCGTCAAGGTGGACGCACGGCAGAGGGGAATTTTCGAATCTATATCTGTTCTCATTTTTTGCATCTTTTAATTTCTTATTACTGCGTTTCATTTTCAGCAACCAAAACTATGCCAACATCATAGGGCAGGTAAGAAGAATGTATGTGTGTGTGTGTGTGTGTGTGTGTGTGTGTGTGTGTGTGTGTGTGTGTATATATATATATATATATATATATATATATATATATATATATATCCATCATGTGCCATGCCGATAAGCGTGGGCGGTCATGTTCTGCCATCTCACTCGATCACCAGAGTCGTGGATCAGCTCCGTGTTCCTGTCTCGTCCATGCCACGTGGCCAAGCCATCCAGGTATTTACTTCTCGGTCTCCCCCTTGGTCTCTTCCCTTCGATCTTGCCAGTCGTCACCAAGTTCTCCAAGTCATTTCTTCTCATAACATGCCCAAAAAATTGTGACTGTCTACGTCTAATGACTAATCAGTTTACGATCTTCATTTGTTTCTTGAAGGACTTGTTCATTGGTTTTTCTGTCTGTCCATATATACTGTATAGTCTGCTGGTTAAGGAATGAGAGAAACACTGAAAACGGAAGTGGGGATCGACAACCCAGACAGTTGCAAACAGGGCATCGATTACCACATTAACATTTGATGAATGATAAACCCAGCCTGGGTTAGTTTAGTAATAGTAGCGTAATAATATTGTTTTGTATGACTGTTAAAATGTATAGTCGAGCACAGTAGCGACCTTTCATGCGTTTATTCTCATTAAATGAATGGAGCAATAGAAACGGACAGCACGGTTAATTGTTAATGGTAATTTGGTATTTAAAAAAAAATAGTTCAGTTGGATCTTGATACACAAGCCAAGCATCTTATTCTTAGCGTAAATAATGAAAAACACGAAGACAAGAATATTAAAAAGAACTTGAAGGTTGAACAATCAGTTGTCACACATCTTGCACTGCTGTTACACAGAAGTACAATAAAATTAATATTGTATCGTATCTGCTCAGCGGCTGTACAGCTGTTGTGTCTATTTTTATTTTTAACAATAACACTCAGTGAATAACATGTTTTTGTGCAAAGATACCATTAATCCATTCCATTATTAAGTTAATACTCTTATTTTCTTAATAAGTTAAGAGGGTAGGCAGATGGATGGCGTTGGACTTATTGTAACATCATTTTTACACATAGAATGATACTAACTTACTTTTGGTATAGGTTTTAGTATATAATAATAATCTTTCTTATCCTTTGCCTTTTGTTTCTATACTGGGATTAGTAATCACTACCAGTGAACCAAAACTGTAGTTGATGCAGTTATGAAAGTAGTTTATTGTAAACTTTAGACTGAAATGTAAGTAATCTTTAAAAAAAAAGTTGTTGCATATGTTTACAGGATGTCGCAGTCAACCCCAGCATTTTATGGCTGTTCATGATTCCTGGGCAAGTTTACGTTTAGTAGTTTGCCATTGCTTTCTGAACGACCGGCACCCATACCATTTAATAAAAAACCAACACAGCTGTGTTTCAAATGTGGGTATACAGGATTATAAACTTAACCTCTTCGCCACGGAGCCGGCCTCTGCCATGGAGCCAGCCTTCGCCATGGAGCCAGCCTTCGCCATGGAAATAATCTTACCTAACCTAAATATAGCTAAGCCCGAGTAGTCTGCAAATTTCAAACTTTGCTATAGTGCATTAAAATGGTATGACATTTAACATTTTAATCCTTAATGTTGAAACATAAATCCACAATTAAGCTACCAGCTGAGTTGATTTTTCTTCTCTTCTTCAACACTTATTCCTCCATAGGAGCATTAGGCCCTCATTCAACTCAAGCCATCTTATGTTTTGCTATCTTCTGCAGCACCCGCCATAATATCCCCATATTATTAATCTATATCTCTAATTCTATTCAACGTGTGTTTTTAGGTCTCCCTTTATTTCATTTTCCTGGTGGGTTCCAGAGGTAAGGACTTTTTCATCACCTCTTGGCTTGCTGGAATCTGTTTCTCTCCCTAAGCTCAACATTAGTGATTCTATCATACCATTGTAATCCTTGTATTCTGCACAAGCACCAGTTAATTCGTGTTTATAGTTTATTAGTAATTTAGTCATTCTCATTATTTCTAATTGTTGGCTATATGGTGACGGGGTTAGGAAAGCAATTTGTAATCTGGCATTTCACATTTAAAACATAGCTGCAGGTGATTTGGAAGCAGGCCACCTTGCATTGGTTTCTCATACAAAGATATGGGTGCCGGTCGTTCAGAAAGCAATGGTGAACTACTGAACGTAAACTTGCCAAGAGATCACGAACAGACAAACAATGCTGGGGTTGACTATGATGACATGTAAAGGGTATACAGCTAATTTAATATTGTTTCTGACCCATAAAGCAGTGCAGATTTAATGTTAAAAGTTAAGTATTGTAAGTTTAGTACTAGTTTTAATTTCTTGTGACTACCACAAAGTACTATGGAAGCTCCTCTTTTGTATTCTTATGTTAATACCTTTGTCTGTTCACCCTTCTTTGTCTACATTGCTGTCTAAATAGGCGTATGATTGCACCTCTTGAAATGAGGTTTCACCAAA